>BSUD01000006.1:27593920-27777630 GCA_033239045.1 Fagopyrum esculentum
TGTAACGCCCAGTTTCGACATTTTCCCTCTCGCGTACTTTATCAATTTTTTTTTTATTATTATAAATTATATTTAGATCTCTTTTTAAAGTGTTTTGAGACGTAAAAATAAATTTTCAAGTATAATTATATTTTGGTTTACTTTCGGAAAGGTTCGAAAAATCTTCCCGATTTGAAAATCCCGTTCCGATCGTTTAATCGAGTTAAATAGCTATATTTCCTTTTACCCCTCCTCTTTTATTTCTTTCCCCTTTATTCAATTTCCTTTTTTCCATTTTTTTTTCTCTTTCCCTCAATCGCTGGCTGGCTGATGAGCAGCCCTACGTTGCACCTACCCACTCCCGACCCCTTGACCCTCCTCCGACCCTTGACCTCCCGACCTCTCGTATTTGCAGCTTCTGGACAGCTGCTGCACAGGGACCATCTTTGTGCCTATCCCTTTTGTTCCCTCACGCAAGCCAGCCAAAGATCTCCTTCTCTTGGCAACTCTCTCACGCTCAGCCTCAATCTCCCTCATCTCAACCTCTCCACCCTTGCTGCCCACTTGAAGAAGCCCGTCGGGGCCGTCAACAACCGTGGAGAACCGCAGTCGTCTTCGCCTTGCCTGCCACCAGGAGACCTGCCCTCGCCCTGCCGGAGGCCATCGGAGGCCGGCTGTCCTGTTCTTCTTCCCTTCGCCCCTTCTCTGTAGCCGCCCTCCTTTGCTGTCTACTGCCCTAGCCGCCCTCCTCTGTTGCCCTATCTCCTCAACTGCTGAACACCAGACGGAATCTCGCCCTCACTGTTGTCGCGCCGGGAAGAGCCGCCTGCACCCTGGCCACCAGAAGAAGCTCCGCTGCCGCCGTCCTCCCTCTTTCTTCCCTTCTGAATCGCTGCATCCCCTCCTCCTTCTCTCTATTGCAAGCAACACAACAAACAAGCCAGGGTCAATAGCTTCCCACCTCGCTTTCCTTCTGCCTCGCCGGAGAAGCGCCGGGCCGCCCTGCCTTCCGCCGCCTACACCGACGCCGGCCGCCTCTCCCTTCCCTCCGCCTGCGCAGCCGCCGGAGCTCCTTCTCTCCTCTGTCGCGTTGCTGAAGGTTGAAAAATCCCTTTGTGTTAATTAAAAATCGGGCCCCAATTGTAACTTAATTGCAATTTGTACCCTCATCTGTTTATTATTACAGTTTTGTACTTCAAGTTTTTGGAAGGTTGCTTTTATGCCCTGTTGAAAATGATTTACAAATTTTGGCACAAGGTTTTATTTACGGAATATATTCCAAGTTTATGGAACTTCATGAGTTGCCCGGAAAATGTTTTTACGGACTTTCTACCAAAGCTTTATAAAGGATTTTATTCTTATAGTTTATATTTGTTATATATTATGACTCACGTGTATATAATTGTATAATTTGTCCCGGAAAATATTTAAGCGGTTTTTAACCTTAGTTTTGAAAACGAGTTTTACCTTAGATTTTATATAAGTTATATATTCCGTTCAAATTTAGCGTATAAGCTAAATTTGTTTAGCTTTGGTGTTAGGACCGAAAGCGCCCCGGTAAAGGCCAACAAGTCCAAGTTCGACATCCGTCTTGACGTCGTGTGAGTATTCTCTTCCTCGATTTAGTTATGTTTAGTATTAGTATCATGCTAGGTTGGATAATCGAGCATAACTTAGAGTGAATGTCAAGTAGTGGCTTTGGACCTTAGGTGAATTTTGAGGATTTATGATCGTTATAAGACTTGAGGTGTTGATGTTATCGTGTGAGGATTGTGAGCTTATGAGGATTTAGATTATTGTTGTATGATCTTGTTGAGATTGTGGAGATTAGGACGAGAGTATCCTAGCATGTGTTGTGAGGGTTATGACCTTGTGAGATTGTTAGGACTAGGAATTTGCTACCATAGCATGGTTATGGTTTATGATCTTGCGAGATCATTGGGATTAGAAGTCTAAGGACTTCTAGCATGTGAGAGAGGTGTTGATTGTTTGCCTTGTTTTGACCAGGCGTTGAGTGCCTTCCTACGGGAAGTTGAGAGCGACGGTTAGCGGGATTATCTTTGGGATGAGGTAAGTCTCCGGACTTACTTAGCTCGTATTCCTTGTATTAGCATTGATGTGTGTTGGGTGGTGTGTGTTTATTGTTTATTGTTTATTGTTTATAACAACTAAACCGGAAGTAGGATTACCGACCTTATATTATTTTGGCCCAAGTGTATGATAACGGGCGGTGACAACTTGCCTGGCTCCCGCGAGAGCTAGGAGGTTCTCGGCGACTATCCCGTGCTGGTAGACGGTCAGATGCATCAGTACCATTCCATGCCGGTAAGTAGGGACCGAGGCGAGTTTCGGTGACTCTCGTGTCACAACCTAAGTTGAATTAGAACGGGATACGACTTAAAAATAATAAAGATAATAAACCGGATTGATGTGCTTTTATGTATGTTGTATGCTTGTGATGAGATTACTTGTGCATGTGCCTTTCCCATTAATTCTAATGCTTCGAATATGAGCTAACGGTTGTATACCGATTGTTGTAGATTGTCTTGCAGGTTAGGAATGCAGCCGAGAGATCCGGAAAAGTGGGCAGCCGGGGTCCGTACATTTTAGGAAGGGTTTTTGGATAGAGTTGAGTTGTGTTTTGTCCTTCGATAGTTGTGTTTTGTGTGCCGTGTTTTTGGCGTTTGGGTTTTGTGTTGTATCTCGGCTGAAGTCTTTTGTTGTATAGTTTCGGGTTTCATTGCATTGCATAAAAATGTATTTCATTTTGGCCTTTATTTGTGCCTTGTTGCAAGATCCGGTGAAATTGTTGCCAAGCTAAGGGTCGGGACCCATTGTGAGGTCCCAACCCGTAGCGCCCCGAGTCCCGCGGATTTGGGGTGTTACACGGGTCATGGTTCTCTTTAGTTTCACATGCGCATAAATTATTTGTTGTGGATGTTGTTTATAGTCTAGCTCATAAACTCAAGCCTACTATCATATTAATTGATGAGGTTGATAGCTTTTTGAGGCAACGTCGCAACTCTTCCACAACCTTTGTTGATTTATCTCATAATTCTCACTATTTTCTTTTTATTACAAAAGCACTTTTGTCCCTAAATATTGAATGTCCAATCTTTGTTGCCTCCGTTTGCCTTGGTAAGGTCCGAAACCAGTCACAAAGCAACATAAAAAATGTATGAAAAAATATATGGGAAAAAGTTGGTTATTCCTATAAAGGTTGTCTCGTAGAAAAAATGATACAACCTCAAATGAAATAGACAACTTTTTCTCACATATATTGTCATACTTTTATTTATGTTTCTTTGTGATTGCTTTTAGACCTTACCGAGGCAAACTGAGGCGACAAAGATTGGGCATTCAATATTTAGAGACAAAAGTGTTTTTGTAATAAAAAGATAATAATGAGATTTATGAGATAAATCAACAAAGGTTGTAGCCGACTTGCGACGTTGCCTCAAAAAGCTATCAACCTCATCAATGAATATGATAGTAGGTTCGAGTTTGTGATCTAGACTAAAAACAACATCCACAACAAATAATTCATGCGCATGTGAAACTAAAGAGATCCATCACTCGATCATTCTCTATAAATCAAAACATCATTATTGCAATAAACTAAAGAGGTTATAAGAAAGACATAAAATAACCGAAGTACAAAATCAAAAAAGAGAAACTTCTAGTATGTAGGTAACCCATCCCACGATGCCATGAATTTTGTCTTTATATTTTCCAACTCCGATATGGAGGCGTCCTGTAACGTCAACCTATAACAGGTTTAAAAGCGACAACAACATCTGAGTCAAACTTGAGGCCAACAACATCTGAGTCAAACATGAGGCCAACAACATCAAAGTTTAGAAACACAAATCACCAACCCAAAAGATATAAGGTAAAAGCTAGAAACAATATGTAGAGAAAATGAATTTGAAAAAATGAAAATATAATCTCTATATCTATTATTTTCTTACTTATTCAACTAGAATAATTCAAGCTAAATTAACTAAAATCTTACATAATTTAATTAAATCCAAACCAACTACTCCGTATATATACTTTATTTTAATAAAATATTATTTTATACTCCTTTTTAAGGATTTATCTTGGACATCTTGTTTGATTTGATTCATTATCGTTGTATCCGCATTATTCTCACCCTATATATATTGAAATCTATGTCGTATCGATGAAGCGTATATATGATTTTTTTTGAAACTGATCTTTGGTGAATTTGTATTGTAGGTCAAATTGGACGAGTTTATTACAAGTTCAACAACTTGGGAAGATGGTGGACGCAATGAAGATCTACCGGAGGAAAACAACTTTTTTTTTTCTTAATCAAATCATCTTCCTCGTAAGCATTTTTCTTCCACGATCTACCTATAATACTCTAGGATCCATTCTACTCGTGTTTAATTAATTATTTCTACGTGGATGTGATTATTGGTGACATATATACCCATCTAATTTCCTATAATATAAATATGCGATCATCATCATCATCATCGTAAATTCTTCCTTTTGTTTCTTCACATGCGCATAAATAACTTTGATTGACATGATTCATTTTTGCGAAAGCTCTCTTGAGACCCCGATATTGTTCTTTAGAAAGACGAAGCTTCTTACGAAGAGGAATCAATTCACCACAGTCATCGTGATCCACTATATCGTGTTGGAAAATATGAAGACAAAATTCATGGCATCGTGAGATGGGTTTACTACACACCGTAAGTTTCTCTTTTTTTTTGATTTCACACTTTAGTTATTTTTTGCCTTTCTTTTGGCCTCTTCAGTTTATTGCAATAATGATATTTTGATTTATAGAGAATGCTCGGGTCATGGTTCTCTTTAGTTTCACATGCGCATAAATTATCTGTTGTGGATGTTGTTTATAGTCTAGCTCATAAACTCAAGCCTACTATCATATTAACTGATGAGGTTGATAGCTTTTTGAGGCAACGTCGCAACTCTTCCACAACCTTTGTTGATTTATCTCATAATTCTCACTATTTTCTTTTTATTACAAAAGCACTTTTGTCCCTAAATATTGAATGTCCAATCTTTGTTGCCTCAGTTTCCCTTGGTAAGGTCCGAAACCAGTCACAAAGCAACATAAAAATGTATGACAAAATATATGGGAAAAAGTTGGTTATTCCTATAAAGGTTGTCTCGTAGAAAAAATGATACAACCTCAAATGAAATAGACAACTTTTTCTCACATATTTTGTCATACTTTTGATTATGTTTCTTTGTGATTGCTTTTAGACCTTACCAAGGCAAACTGAGGCGACAAAGATTGGGCATTCAATATTTAGAGACAAAAGTGTTTTTGTAATAAAAAGATAATAATGAGATTTATGAGATAAATCAACAAAGGTTGTAGCCGACTTGCGACGTTACCTCAAAAAGCTATCAACCTCATCAATGAATATGATAGTAGGTTCGAGTTTGTGATCTAGACTAAAAACAACATCCACAACAAATAATTCATGGCATGTGAAACTAAAGAGATCCATCACTCGAGCATTCTCTATAAATCAAAATATCATTATTGTAATAAACTAAAGATGTCATAACAAAGGCATAAAATAACTGAAATACGAAATCAAAAAAGAGAAACTTCCACTATGTAGTAAACCCATCACACGATGCCATGAATTTTGTCTTCATATTTTCAAACTCCGATATGGAGGCGTCCCGTAACGTCAACCATAATAGGTTTCAAAACCGACAACAACATGTGTGTCAAACTTGAGGCCAACAAACTCAAAGTTCAGAAATACAAATCACCAACCCAAAAAATATAAGCTAAAAGCTAGGAACAAGTTGTAGAGAAAATGAATTAGAAAAAATGATAATCTAATCTCTATATCTATTATTTTCTTACTTATTCAACCAGAATAATTCAAGCTAAATTAACTAAACTCTTACATAATTTAATTAAATCCAAACCAACTACTCAGTATATATATTTTAATTAAATAAAATATCATTTTATACTCCTTTTTAAGGATTTATCTTGAAAATCTTGTTTGATTTGATTCATTATCGTTGTATCCGCATTAGTCTTTCTCTATATATTTTGAAATCTATGTCGTATCGTTGAAGCGTATATATGATTTTTTTGAAACTGGTCTTTGGTGAATTTGTATTGTAGGTCAAGTTGGACGAGTTTATTACAAGTTCAACAACTTAGGAAGATGGTGGACGAAATGAAGATCTACCGGAGGGGAACAACTTTTTTTTTTATTTCTTAATCAAATCATCAACCTCGTAAGCATTTTTCTTCCACGATCTACCTATAATACTCTAGGATCCATTCTACTCGTGTTTGATTATTTATTTCTACGTGGATGTGATTATTGGTGACATATATACCCATCTAATTTCTATAATACAAATAAGTGATCATCATCATCATCATCATCATCATCATCATCGTAAATTCTTCCTTTTGTTTCTTCACATGCACATAAGTAACTTTGATTGACATGATTCATTTTTGCGAAAGCTTTCTTGAGCAACCGATAATGTTCTTTAGAAAGACGACGCTTCTTACGAAGAGGAATCAATCCACCACTGTCATCGTGATCCTGTATATCGGTGTTGGAAAATATGAAGACAAAATTCATGGCATCGTGGGATGGGTTTACTACACACGGTAAGTTTCTCTTTTTTGATTTCACACTTTTGTTATTTTATGCCTTTGTTCTGGCCTCTTTAGTTTATTGCAATAATGATATTTTGATTTATAGAGAATGCTCAAGTCCTGGTTCGCTTTAGTTTCACATGCGCATAAATTATTTGTTGTTGATGTTGTTTATAGTATAGCTAGCAAACTCAAATCTACTATCATATTAATTGATGAGGTTGATAGCTTTTTGAGGAAACGTCGCAACTCGGCCACAACCTTTGTTGATTTATCTCATAATTTTCCCTATTTTCTTTTTATTACAAAATCACTTTTGTCCCTAAATATTGAATGTCCAATCTTTGTTGCCTCAGTTTGCCTTGGTAAGGTCCGAAACCAGTCACAAAGAAACATAAAAAAAGTATGACAAAATATATGGGAAAAAGTTAGTTATTCCTATAGAGGTTGTATCTTAGAAAAAATGAAACAACCTCAAATGAAATAGACAACCTTTTCTCACATATTTTGTCATACTTTTGTTTATGTTTTTTTTTTTGATTGCTTTCGGACCTTACCAAGGCAAACTGAGGCAACAAAGATTGGGCATTCAATATTTAGAGACAAAAGTGTTTTTGTAATAAAAAGAAAATAATGAGATTTATGAGATAAATCAGCAAAGGTTGAGGCCGACTTGCGACGTTGCCTCAAAAAGCTACCAACCTCATCAATGAATATGATAGTAGGTTCGAGTTTGTGAGCTAGATTAAAAACAACATCCACAACAAATAATTCATGCGCATGTGAAACTAAAGAGATCCATCACTCGGGCATTCTCTATAAATCAAAATATCATTATTGCAATAAACTAAAGAGGTCAGAAGAAATGAATAAAATAACTGAAGTACGAAATCAAAAATGAGAAACTTCCAGTATGTAGGAAACCCATCCCACGATGCCATGAATTTTGTCTTCATATTTTCCAACTCCGATATGGAGGCGTCCCGTAACGTCAACCATAATAGGTTTCAAAAACGACAACAACATCTGAGTCAAACTTGAGGCCAACAACATCACAGTTTAGAAACACAAATCACCAACCCAAAAGATATAGGGTAAAAGATAGGAACAAGTTATAGAGAAAATGAATTAGAAAAAATGATAATCTAATCTCTATATCTATTATTTTCTTACTTATTCAACCAGAATAATTCAAGCTAAATTAACTAAACTCTTACATAATTTAATTAAATCCAAACCAACTACTCAGTATATATACTTTAATTAAATAAAATATTATTTTATAGTCCTTTTTTAAGATTTATCTTGAACATCTTGTTTGATTTGATTCATTATCGTTGTATCCGCATTAGTCTTTCTCTATATATTTTGAAATCTATGTCGTATCGATGAAGCGTATATATGATTTTTTGAAACTGATCTTTTTTGAATTTGTATTGTAGGTCAAGTTGGGCGAGTTTATTACAAGTTCAACAACTTGGGAAGATGCTTGGCGCAATGAAGATCTACCGGAGGAAAACAACTCTCTTTATTTATTTCTTAATCAAATCATCTTCCTAGTAAACATTTTTCTTCCACGATCTACCTATAATACTCTAGGATCCACTATTCTCGTGGTTGATTATTTATTTCTACGTGGCTGTGATTATTGGTGACATGCATACCCTTCTAATTAATTTCTATAATTCAAATATGTGATCATCATCGTCATCAATTCTTCCTTTTGTTTTTTCACATGCGCATAACTAACTTTGATAGACATGATTCTTTTTTACGAAAGCTCTCTTGAGCAATCGATAACGTTCTTTAGAAAGACGAAGCTTCTTACAAAGAGGAATCAATCCACCACCGTCATCGTGATCCTCTATATCGGTGTTGGAAAATATGAAGACAAAATTCATGGCATCGTGGGATGGGTTTACTATACACTGTAAGTTTCTTTTTTTAAGATTTCACACTTTAGTTATTTTATGCCTTTCTTCTGGCCTCTTTAGTTTATTGCAATAATGATATTTTGATTTATAGAGAATGCTCGAGTCATGGTTCTTTTTAGTTTCACATGCGCATAAATTATTTGTTGTGGATGTTGTTTATAGTCTAGCTCACAAACTCAAACCTACTATCATATTAATTGATAAGGTTGATAGCTTTTTCAGGAATCGTCGCAACTCGGCCACAACCTATGTTGATTTATCTCATAATTCTCACTATTTTCTTTTTATACAAAATCACTTTTGTCCCTAAATATTGAATGCCCAATCTTTGTTGCCTCAGTTTGCCTTGGTAAGGTCCGAAACCGGTCACAAAGAAACATAAAAAAAGTATGACAAAATATATGGGAAAAAGTTGGTTATTCCTATAGAGGTTGTATCTTAGATAAAAATGATACAACCTCAAATAAAATAGACAACTTTTTCTCACATATTTTGTCATACTTTTGTTTATGTTTCTTTGTGATTGCTTTCGGACCTTACCAAGGCAAACTGAGGCAACAAAGATTGGGCATTCAATATTTAGAGACAAAAATATTTTTGTAATAAAAAGAAAATAATGAGATTTATGAGATAAATCAGCAAAGGTTGATGCCGACTTGTGACGTTGCCTCAAAACGCTACCAACCTCATCAATGAATATGATAGTAGGTTCGAGTTTGTGAGCTAGACAAAAACAACATCCACAAGAAATAATTCATGCGCATGTGAAACTAAAGAGATCCATCATCTCGAGAATTCTCTATAAATCAAAATATCATTACTGCAATAAACTAAAGAGGTCAGAAGAAATGCATAAAATAACTGAAGTGCGAAATCGAAAAAGTGAAACTTCCAGTATGTAGGAAACCCATCCCACAATGCCACGAATTTTGTCTTTATATTTTCCAACTCCGATATGGAGGCGTCCCGTAACGTCAACCACAATAGGTTTCAAAAACGACAACAAGATCTGAGTCCTACTTGAGGCCAAAAACATCAAGCTAAATTAACTAAACTCTTACATAATTTAATCAAATCCAAACCAACTACTCCGTATATATACTTAATTAAACAAAATATTATTTTATACTCCTTTTTAAGGATTTATCTTGGAAATATTGTTTGATTTGATTCATTATCGTTGTATCCGCATTAGTCTTTCTCTATATATTTTGAAATCTATGTCGTATCGATGAAGCGTATATATAATTTTTTTGAAATTGATGTTTTGTGAATTTGTATTGTAGGTCAAGTTGGAGGAGTTTATTACAAGTTCAACAACTTAGGAATATGGTTGACGCAATGAAGATCTACCGGAGGGAAACAACTTTCTTTATTTATTTCTTAATCAAATCATCTTCCTCGTAAGAATTTTTCTTCCACGATCTACCTATAATACTCAAGGATCCATTCTACTCGTGTTTGATTATTTATTTCTACGTGGGTGTGATTATTGGTGACATGTATACCTTTCTAATTTCTATAATTCAAATTTGCGATCATCATCATCGTCGTCAATTCTTCCTTTTGTTTTTTCACATGCGCATAAGTAACTTTGATTGACATGATTCATTTTTGCGAAAGATCTCTTGAGCAATCGATAATGTTCTTTAGAAAGACGAAGCTTCTTACAAAGAGGAATCAATTCACCACAATTATTGTAACACCCCAAGTTTTCGGAACTCGTGGAGCTACTGGTTAGGACCTCACAGTGGGTCCCGACCTTAGTTTGACAACAACTTAACTAGATCTTAGAACAAGACACATATAAGGAAAACCAGAAATCATAAAGTGTTTAACAATGTCATGAATGTGACCAGAAACTCTAACAACCGGTAATAATAACATCTCACAATCTGAGAATATGAAAAAGTCAAAACTGAAAGACCAACATAAAGAAAGGGCTACAACCCGTCTAAAGAAGTACGACACCCCGGTTGACCACGACCATCCAGATCACTCGGCATCCGCTCTAACCTATGGCAAGTCTAAACAACGATAAAACAGTTAACTAACTAATCAAATATAAGCAGAATAATAAATAGCACAAACACACATAAGGAAATATTAGTTTCCATGTGGTAGATCCGTGTAGACTGGGCAACGAAGGAGGCGTCATACATGTGTACCGACTGCGCTGAACTTCTGGCGTGCACCTGTCTGTAGTGGGTGACGGCTTCAACACTCTACTCCGGAGGCGATCGAGGGGAACAGGCGGAACCAGTCGGCTAGGGTTGTGAGATTGAGAGCGGGATAGGGCGATTGATTGCTGTGATGAGAATGATCCGCTGCAGAAGGAAGGAATGGGGAGGCAATGTTGAATGTGGACGGAAGGTGGGGAACGTGAGGCTACACCACTAAGGAAGTAATGCTGCTGCGTGATTTGCGGGAGCCGTTACATTGAAGATCTCTCCCTGCTCCAGGTCAGAACACATCAATCACAAGCAAGGAAGGAGGATGAGGCCCGTCTGTTCTGGGCTGCGCGTCTTGGGCTGGAGCGACAGAAGCTGCTGCGGATTTCTGGGCTAGCGGGATGTCTTCAGCAAGCAAATAGACAAGGGAGTTGAGTTATCAAAAGTTGTCTGGGCCTTGTCACAAGGTTGTCATGACCTTGCCACAAGGCTATCGGGCTTCGCCATGGCCTCGTCCCAGCTTTGTCATGGTCTCGTCAAAAGACATCGATATAAAAACAACTAGGGTTTGTTATGTATATCATCATTTTACGTGAGTTTTAGTTTACATAAAATGATAAGATTTACGGTGGTAGAACATTAGGTATCATGTACATGGATCATCGGGTCGAAAATTCGGTTTGACTCGGAAGTAAACGGAATTAAAATTCCGGATATTACAGTCATCATGATCCTCTATATCGGTGTTGGAAAATATGAAGACAAAATTCATGGCATCGTGGGATGGGTTTACTACACACCTTAAGTTTCTCTTTTTTGACACTTCTCCCAAGTCAAAACGAGATTAGTGTCTTCACAACGTTGTAGCACTAGAGAAAGGTTAGATAAGCAATTATCAAAAGAGGAAACCATATACCGAAAAGTCATCCATGAATACATCCATGAATTTCTCTATGTACTCCGAAAAGATAGCCATCATACAGCGCTGCAAGGTAGCGGGTGCATTACATAATCCAAATGGCATCCTCCTATAAGTGAACGTCCCCCATGGACAAGTTAAAGTGGTCTTCTCTTGATCATCCGGATAGATAGGAGTCTGAAAAAAGCCACTATAACCATCTAAATAGCAAAGATGAGAATGCTGGGCTAACTGTTCGAGCATTTGGTCGATGAAGGGAAGTGGAAAATGGTCCTTCCGAGTGGCCACGTTCAACTTCCTGTAATCGACGCACATCCTCCAGCCCGTAACAGTCCTAGTTGGAATCAACTCGTTGTTCTTATTCGTCACAACGGTCATCCCTCCTTTCTTCGGAACTACATGCACTGGGCTCACCCACCTGCTATCCGAGATAGAAAATATGATACCTGCATCCAACAACTTAAGAATCTCCTTCTTCACAACCTCTTTCATGATCGGATTTAACCGTCTTTGAGGTTCCCATAAATTCTTATGATCATCTTCCATTAGTATTTTATGCATGCAGAAAGAAGGCTTAATACCAATAAGATCGTCAATAGTATATCCCAAAGCCTTTGATGTTTCCTCGGGACATGCTTTAGTTTAGACAATTCAGTTTCGGAAAGGGAAGCACTTACGATAATGGGATATGTAGAATCTGGTCAAAGGAAAACATGCCTCAAGTGACTTGGAAGCGGTTTAAGCTCCACAACTGGGGGTGCTTTCTGAGGGGGATCCGGGCTTCCTCCTTCCAGTGAAGTAGACTTAGATCGAAGAACTAGACTTTCAGAAGTCTCAGTTGACATCATCTCGCTTGCGACATCGGTCAAGGTCCAAGGTGGGTGACCAAGATGTTCTTCAGATAAGAACACCTCGCTTGGTCCAGAAAGTGCCTCGGTCGAGGTACTGTAACTGGGACCTAAACTTGATTTTCTCCTCTCCTGGATTAGTTTCTCAATGTTAGCTCCTGGATCTGCTTCCAGTGCCTTTAAGCTCCGTATATCTGCATCACAAGAAACATCTATACATTCCTCCATTAAACTAAAACTAATAACTCTTTCAAGAGGGTCATTAATAAGGATAGATCTCACCAATTCTCTTGATTCTTCTTCATCATATATGTTGAAGATATCATCCTCCAGCGGCTCTCCTTTCATTGCAGCAAGCAATGCAAATTCCACTTGATCTCCACCAATGTTGAATTTCAACTTGGCGTTCTTGCAATCCACATTGCAACCTGAAGTTGCTAGAAATGGTCTCTAGAGAATGATAGGGACTGGATAATCTGCGGGTATATCAAGTACAACAAAATCTATAGGTAAATAGAAGTTACCTAACTTGACGGGAACGTCTTTCAAAATACCCACGGGATGGGTAATGGAACGATCCACCATGTACAACCTTATCTTCACCGGCTTGGGCTCTCGAAGTCCGATCTTCTCACATAGCTCCAGCGGGATGATACTCACGCTGGCTCCTAGATCACACAACGCCTCACAAGTTACATCCCCAACTTGAATGGGAATGCAAAATGAGCCGGGATCTCTCAATTTGGGTGGCATCTTCTCCTTCATGATTTGAATGAACTCCGAGGACTTAGATGTCATCCTAACTTCTCCAAAGTCTTCCAGCTTCCTCTTCCATGATAAAATTTCTTTCAAGAACTTCCTATAGGCGGGCATCCCTAGAATAGCATCAAGGAAAGGGATGTTAATGTGTGGTTTATTCATCAAGTTAAGAAACTTACGAAAATGCTTGTCTAGATGTGCTCTGACCCTTGACTGGGGGAATGGAAGTGGCGGTTTATAAGTAGGAGGTGGGACATAAACTTCAGATTTGTCCTTCGCTTTCTGGGACTCCACCTCGGATGACACCTTGACCGAAGTGTTCCTCGTCTGATCCTGGACTGAGGTGTTCTTCGTCTACATTGGCACCGACCGAGGTACTAGATCTGCAGTTTTTAGTCCACTTCTCGTTGTTATTACCATAATCTGTCCTTTGAGGTTGCTCTCTGTCCTTGTTGGGAGCTTCTTTGGATCTCTTGGCGCTTCATTTGCCTTATTAAAGAATTGTTGCTCTAAGGCTTTTTGTGCCTTCGAAAATAAAGTCATCGATGTCTCCATAACATTGAGCTTGATCAAGATTGCCTCCAGAACTGCATCTTTCTTTTCTGGTTGGGACGAACTCGATCCAGGCTCCTGGCTCTTCAATGGAGTAGAAGAAGAAGAGGAGGGGTTAAAAGCATTATTAGCATGAGAATAAAGGTTACCCGGATTTTGTTGATTAGATCTCCAATTGTTGTTGTTGGAGCCTCTATTGTTGTTGTAATTGTTGTTCCGTGACCCTTGGTTGTTGTTTCTTCCTTGATATCCTCCATCTTGCTCCTTCTTCGTGTGAGCTACCAAAAGCTCCTTCAATTGCTTCACATCATTTTTAAGCGAGGTAAGTTGATTTTCATTTGATGAAGTGTCCTGAAAACTAACTCTCCTTGGTCCATTCTCGGCTCCTTGATGGGAGTACTTCTCCATATGCAAAGCTTGCTTTTCAATGAACTCCCAAGCTTTGTCTATCGGCATATCCATGAATGTTCCGGCGGAAAGTAGTTGGAGATAGAATTGAGTAGCTCCATCCAATCCCTTGAAGTATATCTCCAGCAACTCTATCTTTGGAATCCCACGATGTGGGCAATCCAATAGAACATCTTTGAATCTCTCCCATCACTTGGACAAACTATCTTTATCCTTCATGATGAATGCATTAATCTCCCCTCTTATTTCAGCGGTCTTGATGGGAGGAAAGAACTTTGTTAGAAACTCCGTCGTCATCTCTTCCCAAGTGTTGATCTTTCCGGGTGGAAGAGATTGATACCAAGCAAGCGCCTTGTCTTTCAAAGAAAAATAGAAAGGCCTTAACTTGTAGTTGTTATTTTCTAGCCTTGAAGGTCTCAAGGTCTCCATTAGAATCTCGTAGTTTTGCAAATACTGATGTAGAGACTCCCTCTCAAAACCTCCAAATTGGCATTGGCGGATCATAGATAGAACTTGCGGTCGAAGTTCGTAATCATGCTCAGCTGGATCACCTAGGTTAACTCCTGGAGGCCTCACTTGCTGATTAGGGTCCATCCTCTGTCCTAGGGTTTGTGGAACTCCAGCAAAAAGAATATCTCGGACAGGCATCCAAGGTGGATGTATCTCGGCCGGGGCAACATGAACTAGGTCTTGCCTCGGTCGAGGATCTGGGATCGGTCGAGGCAGAAACTGGGCCCTTAGAGCGGCCATATCTGCTTCGATCTCTTCAGTTCTTGCGCAAGTCTGCTCTGTAACACCCCGATTCCGCGGGACTCGAGATGCTACGGGCAGAGACCTCACAATGGGTCCCGACCCTTAGCCTGACAACAATTTCACTGGATCTTACAACAAGACACAAATAAAGGCAAAACCGAAATTCATTTTAATGCAATGATATGAACCCCAAAAGAAAACAACGAAAGACTTCAGCCGAGATACATCGCTAAAGGCAACCGCCATACACGCGACATACATAATACCCTAAACAATACATAAAAACAACCCCCAAAACCCATCCTAAAATGTACGGACCCCGGTTGCCCACTCTTCCGGATCTCTCGGCCGCGCCCCTAACCTGCAAGGCAACTACAACAATATCGGTATAAAACCGTTAGCTAGCATTCAAGGCATTAGAATCATGGTATTGGCACACACACACATAAGGCATCATAAACACACAACATGTTCCAAAACACACAATCCGGTTTATTATCTTTTTATTATTTGGTCATATCCCGTTATAATTCAACTTCTTTTGTGACACGAGAATCTTAAAGATCTCGCCCTTGTCCCCTTTCACCATACGGGTTTGTACTTGATGCGTATCAGCATCACCCGATGGGCTGGTCGCAAGGCACCTCCCAGTCATCCCCAATTTGGACTGGACAAGCGGTCATCGCCCGTTATCATACACTTGGGCCAAATATAAACATATAAAGTCGGTGGTCCTATTACCGGTTTAGATGTTATAACATAAGCAATAAACACACACATAAACAATAAACACACACCACCAAACACGCATTGAAACTAATATAGAGAATACGAGCTAAGTAAGTCCGAAGACTTACCTCGTCCCAAAGATAAACCCGATAACCACTGCTCACTACTTCCCGTAGGAAGGCACTCAACGCCTGATCAAAACAAGGCACACAATCAACATCTCTCTCACATGCTAGAAGTCCTTAGACTTCTAGTACCAATGATCTCGCAAGATCATAAACTATAACAACGTAGGGGCATCTACCCTCCCAAGGATCTCGCAAGATCGTAACTCATAACAACATACTAGAATAAGCCAAACCTAAACCTCAAAATCCCACAAGATCATACGACCCCAACCTCGACCCTAAGAATGCTCACAAGATCAACCATATAACTTAAAGCCTTTAACAACCTCACAAGATAACCAAACACCTCAAGTCTTAGCACAATCATAATTCCTCAAAACTCACCTAAGGTTCAAGGCCACTACTTGGCATTCACTCTAAGTTATGCTAAATTCAACCTATCATGATACTAATACTAAACATAACTAAATCGAGGAAGAGAATACTCACACGACGTCAAGACGGATGTCGAACTTGGACTCGTTAGGCCTTTATCGGGGCGCTTCCGGACCTAAAACCAAAGCTAAGCAAATTTAGCTAATACGCTAAATTTGGACAGAAAGTAGATTATAAAACCTATTGTGGTACTCATTTTCAAACCCGCTCAAACATTTTCCGACAACATAAACATTTATATAAATAAGGGTCATAAACTGCAATTAATTTTCTGGGCCAAAACTGTAATTGATTCCACCGAGGGTAAAACAGTGATATCTTGAAAATCTGGGTAAAAACTACCATTATGATAAACATTGGGTCAGATCTGTAATTATCACCAAAATACATTCCAACATTTGAAACTTAAAAAAAAAACTCCCTCTTTACCTTGGAGAAGACGACACAACAGGGAAGGGTTGAGGCGGAGGCGGCGGCTTGCACAGGCGAGCCTGGGGAGGTCCGGCCAGTCCGGCTCTCCGACGACACGAGCAGCAGGAGGCGGCCCTTCTCCTTGGCGGCAAAGACTTCTCTTCGGCGGAAGAGGGGAATAGAGAGGCTGCTTGCCTTGTCTCGCAGGGATCCTGGTAGCCACGAAGGATAGCAGGTGAGGGATTCGGGAGGAAAGAGGGTCCGACAGAGGAGAAGAGAGCTCCGGTGGGTTGGGGCGTCTAGAAGAGGCCGACAGTGTGACAGAGGGAGCCGGGAGAGAGACAAGCGAGGTTGCAATGGTGGTCGAGAGGGGCTCCAATATCCGGCGGTGAACGGCAGATGCGCAGGGGCTCCGGTCGGGCGACAAAGAAGATGGCACTCCTCCGGCACAACTTTAAATCTGGCGGCGAGGCTGAATAAGGAGGGGAGTCCGATCTCCTCCGGCACGGCTTCAATCCGGCGGTCTGAGCGTATAGGGCCAAACGAAAGAAGTGAGAGCCGAGGGTTAAAGTTTGGAGGTTGGGTGATGTAGAGTTGTTGTTGTTGATTGAATGATGGGGAGGAGAAGGGTGAAGTAGAGTAGGCGTACAACTAGGCTAGGTTCACAGGAGATTTACGTGAAAGGGAAGGCAAAACAGAATGTCAGGGGAGAAATGAAGTAATAGAGGGAAGAAAAAGAAAATTAACAAATGAAACAACTCGATCCAAAAATAAATAAAAAAATATGGAACCTTTCCGCCATTGTCCGAAATAAAATAAATATACGGGAAATTTTATGAGGATCGAGTATATTCTTAAACTAGCAAAAAAATATACTTTATGACGTATAAAACAATCTCGTAACTAAATTACGAGATTTAAATAGAAAAAAAAATACCGTTAATATATTAATATAACATATACCCGAAACATAAAATTTACGAATTAAAAATACCCGTGAAACATACCTAAGATATTAAAATATATCGATAACGGTCGGAAATTTAATATCGAAATCGACCAAATAAACGGGGCGTTACATCAGATCCCCCTAAAAACAAGTTTCGTCCCGAAACTTGCCACACGCCGTCTTCTAGGTACCTAAGGCCGGGGTATAAACTCACAACTAGGAAGATTTAGACCTTCTAATCTATAAGCACAAACTGCTCCAACTACCATCACAATATATATATCCAGACATAAAACAAATTCCCGCACGGGGCACAAAACCACATATAACATCACACATATATACAACCCACTTAAGAGAACAACTAGGTCTAACCCGTCGATTCTATCAAAGCTACTAGCTCGGCGTAAAACTCAACCAAAGATACTATCCTCCGTCTTCAAGTTAGCTTCATCGATTCCTCGTCTGCCACTAGATCCTCATGAATGACAATACGTCTTGAGTCATGTATGTACTCTCTCGATTGATACACTTGAAACACCGGGTGAACACGCTCTTCTTTTGGCGGCCATGCCAACTGGTAAACCACTTCCCAACTTTGCGCTAAGATCTCAAGAAGGTATGGTATATCGGAAACTCAACTTCCTTCTCGGTTTCGATGCAACATCTCCATTATTTTCCCTTAAATTTCTCTATCAACGAAGATCGAACTTCCAATTTACACTACTGGTTCGGGTTCTTGTCAAACCAAACTTTGATGTTATGTTTCCACAATTCTTGTTGCGATTATAAGTAACAAAGGAAGTACTTGCTCCATACTACTTCTACTAACACGACACGTATGCTATTACTTTTACATCGCTCCTCACTACTCGATCAAGACCTTGTCTTGAAGAACCACTTGTACACCTCAAACCCATAATAATACCTCAAGGTGAATCAAAACAGTTGCACCAATTAACCTCCTTTTTAACTCTCCACAACTCTATTGTCAATTTCCGTCTCATTCAATACTTCATTGTCATCCATAATTGGTATTATATAACTTCTCTCTTCTTTCAAGGTAGATCAAAATATCTTATCCGGGCATTAGTAAGTCCATATGGAATCACTAAAACTCGTTGTGACCATGGTTGTCCGGAATGCCGTATTTGCAATATCCGAGTCTTAAATTCTCAATTGATGGCAACCGGACCTTAAATTATTCTTAAAAGAGACTACCGACCCTTGCAACCGATCGAGTAGATCATCCATTCGTTGTAAGGAATACTTGTCTTTCACCATTATCTTGTTTGACTCACGGTAATCGATGTTCAAATGGAGAGAATTGTCTGTTTTTTTTTTTAATTTTAAATTTAATTTTAAATTTAATTTAATTTTTTTTTTACAATACTGGTGTTCTTATAATAACATCAATAAAATGTTCAAGATATAATTAAACATGAGATTCAATCAAGAGCTCAAGATAACATTCGGAGTTCCCCATAGCATTTCACTAATTTCTAGTGAGATCTTATCAATAAGTTCTTGCAATTGCTCCTTCACTTGTTTCCACAACACATGTCTCTGCACAAGTGTCATTTCATACGGCACCTTAGATATCGGGATTGAATCAAGCTCAACCTTAGTGGAAAAATCCACATTCTTACGTCTTGGAATCCGTGTAATCTCGGTTTTCATCTTTCCCCTTTCGTCGCATAACGTAGGACCTACACAACCTTGTTTTAAAACTTGACAGGTGGTCATGATACTATTGGTTTACACCGTTCTGTTGGGGTGACATCCTTTAAACACGTGTATTGTTCCATCTGTAGCTACAATGTTGACTGTCTCCTTCAAAATATTCGTCTTTTCTTGAATTGGAAAGATTTGCTTGCGTCTTCTGACTCTTGTGGTCTTATTTAAGTATTCTATTAACTTAATCCCATTTTCCCTCTTTGATGACATGATTGTCAAAATCTTCTAAGGTTTTTCACTTTTCTTCGCTCTCCAAGACATCCCAACATATGGGAGGATCTCTTCATCTTCTACATAAGCTTTCACCATAAACATCCTTTCTTCAAGTCGGCGTAGAATTTTACAGTTCATTCTCTTCGGTAACTTCAACAACCGTAGAGGCTCTAATCTCGATCTTTCATGTACTTCTCGTACATCTCTTGTCGACATCCAACTTCAAAACTTCGGTCTTCTCTTACTCTTGTTGGTCACCTTAAGCATCTCTTGCTATTTCATGAACAACTTCACAACCGTACCAATATGTCTTTAGGCGAAATTTCTCAACCACATTCACTGAAAGATCCACTCATTACTCCACCAAGCACTAACATCATAGCTCTAAACTTGCAGCGTTGCCCGAATCCAGATTCCTCATTTCACGTCACAACCACTATGGCTTCGCCATGCGAGTCCCAAAAACCTTGACTTAGATTTTGCTTGCAAAAACATGACATTCATAACCTTAGAAGAACATATCATACCTCCCTTTATATATTCTCCCTTTACGCACAATAACCATAGAAGACTCGCCTTCCTCTTCGTCCTTCCAATCCCCCTTTACCCTGATCCGTGTCGTTCCTCCGTATGACAAACCCATGACCTAATTAAGATATTTTCACTTCCCTTGATATACCTATTTATTGCCGACATTCAACCACCACGAATATTCCACGTTCTTGTTACCCTCTTCATGATCCCATCTCTTGGGTTACTCTCCCAACCTACATCCACCAGTATACAACCCACACCTGTACATTTTTGGTGGTCACCGATTAACTCATGGATGACCC
This sequence comes from Fagopyrum esculentum, assembly GCA_033239045.1. NCBI lineage: Eukaryota > Viridiplantae > Streptophyta > Magnoliopsida > Caryophyllales > Polygonaceae > Fagopyrum > Fagopyrum esculentum. Next base: position 27,614,331 of record BSUD01000006.1, read on the forward strand.
TCTCCAAGATCAACGACTTACCCTCCTACCTCACTTCCATCTTACCATACTCTTGAAGGATACCTTCTCGGGGGTATTCCGCCTTAACTTCACTAGCTCATTTAACTCTACTTTCAACTCCGTTACCATACTCTTGAAGGCTACCTTCCTCGGGGTAGTCTACCTTGAACTCCGAGAGTCCCCTCTTCATTCTACGCTTCCTTTCCTTATAAGGTAACCATATCTTCTTGGCCTTGTTGTTTCGTATATCTCTCTTTTATAGGCTTAACCATTATTCCATGTTATCCTTCATGTACACCTTAACAAAAATTCTAGCCTCATATATCGTCCATTCATGTTTCTCTTGATTGGTATCTTAAGTCTTTCGATCAAAGCTTCTTGTTTCGTCTTTCATCTTCTTAGGATCATCATTTATACACACTTCCTCCTTCTTGGCATTTGTAACACCCCGAATCCGCGGGACTCGGGATGCCACGGGTTAGGACCTCACAATGGGTCCTGACCCTTAGCCTGACAACAATTTCACTGGATCTTACAACAAGACACAAATAAAGGCAAAACCGAAATTCATTTTAATGCAATGATATGAACCCCAAAAGTAAACAACGAAAGACTTCAGCCGAGATACAACGCTAAAGGCAACCGCCATACACGCGACATACATAATACCCTAAACAATACATAAAAACAACCCCCAAAACCCATCCTAAAATGTACGGACCCCGGCTGCCCACTCTTCCCGATCTCTCGGCCGCGTCCCTAACCTGCAAGGCAACTACAATAATATCGGTATAAAACCGTTAGCTAGCATTCAAGGCATTAGAATCATGGTATTGGCACACACACACACATAAGACATCATAAACACACAACATGTTCCAAAACACACAATCCGGTTTATTATCTTTTTATTATTAGGTCATATCCCGTTCTAATTCAACTTCTTTTGTGACACAAGAATCTTAAAGATCTCGCCCTTGTCCCCTTTCACCATACGGGTTTGTACTTGATGCGGATCAGCATCACCCGATGGGCTGGTCGCAAGGCACCTCCCAGTAATCCCCATTTTGGACTGGACAAGCGGTTACCGCCCGTTATCATACACTTGGGCCAAATATAAACATATAAAGTCGGTGGTCCTATTACCGGTTTAGATGTTATAACATAAGCAATAACACACACATAAACAATAAACACACACCACCAAACACGCATTGAAACTAATACAGAGAATACGAGCTAAGTAAGTCCGAAGACTTACCTCGTCTCGAAGCTAACCGAAAACGATATCACTCTCCAAAGGAAAACATAACCAAAGCCTGTTCAAGACAAGGCACAATAATCAACAACCACTCACACCAGCCAAAAGTCCTTAGACTTCTAGTCCTATAAGATCTTATTAGGTCATAAACTATCATAATCTAGGATACACTCCTAGCCCTCATAAACTCACAAGATCTCAACTATAACCACGTGCTAGGATACTTCCATCCTAACTCCACAATCTCAAGAAACACATACTCACAACCTTAACAAAGCTCACATGATAACATACACACCTCAATACTTAGAACGTTCAAACAATCCTCAAATCCTCACCTAAAGTTTAAAGCCACTACTTGGCATTCACTCTAAGTTATGCTAGATCCAACCTATCATGATACTAAAACTTAACATAACTAGATCGAGGAAAAAGATAACTCACATGACGTCAAAAGACGGAAGTCGATCAATGGATGTCGACTTTGGACTTGTTAGGCCTTTATCGGGACGATTCCGAACCTAACACCAAAATTAAGCAAATTTAGCTCATATGCTAAATTTGAACGGAATATAATATATATATATATATATATATATATATATATATATATATATATATATATATATATATATATATATATAACTCTAAAGAAAAACTCGTTTTCAAAAGTCAACATTAAAAACCCGGGATTAAATCTTTGAGCCATAATCGAATTAATTCAACAAAGACATAATATATCGTTTCAAAAAATATGGGTAGTAATCCGTAATTAATTATTTGGGCCCTAATATGTAAATAAATTCTGCAGGGGTATAAATGTAACTTTCAAAACTGTGGGCCAAAATTCAAATTATAAGATTGTGGGTACATTTTGCAATTATCACAAATAAGAGGGGTCCGATTATGAATTGCTAAAAAGGGTTTCTTTCAACCTCCCTCTGTTAGTGGCAGCCCAGGAAGGCTCTATCCGGCGGCGGCTATAAGGACTCCGGCGAGCGACGAGGAGGAGGCAGGCCACGAGTTCTCCCGCGTTTACGAGGGGTTTGCTGTTCCGACTCGGTGGAGGTAGAGCAAGGAGGTTCCAATGGCGGGATTTAACTGCACTGAGGGGCGAGAAAAGGGCCGGCAGAAGGCAGCAGCTCCTCGAAGGCGGTGGCTTTGGGGTTCCGACGGGCTCAGTGCCGGTGGAGCAGGTTCCTCTAGAGATGGTGGAGGCAGTCGGCGGCTTCCCGGTGGTTGCAACAGAAGAAAGGTAAGCCAATAGTGGAGATCTTGGTGCTGAGAACACAGGGTGAATGGGGATCCGATTGGCGGCGACAGAGGCTCTTCTCGGCGCGGTGGTGGTGGTGAAATAAAGATGGCGGGTAGTTGCTTCTTCCGTCTTCTCCCAGGAGACTAGGATTGAAGGGGGATGGTTGTAGAGAGATGGATGGTACAAAGAAAGGGAAGGAGATAGATAAGCAAACGAGACAGTGTGGCTGTTGAGGAAGAGGGAGATGGCACAGGGGCTGAAGGTTCGAAAGCAAAGGAGAGTTGAGGGAAGAGTACACGAAACAACTTGCGTGAGAGAAGAGAGGTAATTGAGGGTCAGGAGAGGTTGAAGGGTGAGGCAGCACATCACTGCTGCGTTGCAGTTCACGAAGGGTCGGGGCAACACATCAGGGCCGAAGGAGAGAGAGAAAGGAGAGATTAAAGAAAAAGAAAAAGAAAGAAAAAGGTTAAGAGTGAATTCGATACATAAGGGTTTGGAACGGGATTTTTGAACCGAAAAACTTCCCGAATTTTCCAAAAATAAAATATGTGATAAGCGAATGTATCCAAAATAATAATATACTCGGAAAAGGTATTTTACGCCGTAAAATACTTTTAATAAAATATTAAGCTAATACATTATCGATAAAAGTTGGAAAATCGAATTGAACACGCGCGAAAAAATTTTTGGGGCATTACAGCATTTCTTAGTCTTATCATCATAACGGAAATCGGGCAACTCCACGTGAATCCCCACCATGCCCCTGTTCTCATAACACTAGTAATGTTGACACTTCACTTATTGGTACTTCGTAAGCTTAACTTACGGTATCTTAAATCGTTCGCAATTGGTTCGATCACTCTTCTCATCTTGACTCCAAGGCTTAGGAGTGTCTAAAGAAAACTTCTCATCTTAATAGAGTACCACCATCAAGCTTGCTAGAACATACCCATCTCCTCCTCGATTCGCATCTTTAGTTGTCCACGTGTCCTCTTAAAGAATTTAAACTCGTTATATCCATTGGTCGCGTGGTCGTTCAATCATTGTTTCTTTGAACCTCTTCTATACCTTAATTTAATGTTGCTCCCTTACTTGCATTGCTTCCATCTCGATTTATTCTCTTCTTTTTTTTTTCTTTTTTTTTTCTTTTCACTTGTTCGTACGTCGTTTATGTCGTCTTTAATCCTTCTCTTTGACACCCTTTTACAGGATTCCAATAACTGTCATGGTGTTCGTTAGCACGAAATGCTCAACTCGATACTTGAGCGTACTCATCCACATATGAACGCTATCCCACGCCAACAACGTCGTCTTATAGGGTGATGCTATCTTTCCGTCGTCCTAACTATAAGGTCACATACTATATACTACTATATATAAGAGTCCGTATATAAACTTATATATGTCCTATGTCCACATAACTACTAATATAACACATCCGATAATTCATTACAACACAACGAGGTACAAAGCATATATTATAGTCCACATATATACTATACATATAATCACGTCCATCATGCAATTACAATCCACATATACTATACATATCTACATAAATACACATATACATATATATATCAAAATCTAAAAAGCTAAGCTGCCGAGATCTGCGGAAGGAGTGGTGGTCCGTACATTCTACCCCGACTCATGCATGTGATTTTGAAAACGAAAACTCAGAACCCGCGGGGTTCTGTTTATTCCTTATTCGGCCTTTAAAAGATTGCGAGTGCCATTGTTGTCAACCTAGGGCTCTGATACCACTTTTGTAACACCCCGATTCCGCGGGACTCGAGATGCTACGGGCGGAGACCTCACAATGGGTCCCGACCCTTAGCCTGACAACAATTTCACTCGATCTTACAACAAGACACAAATAAAGGCAAAACTGAAATTCATTTTAATGCAATGATATGAACCCCAAAAGAAAACAACGAAAGACTTCAGCCGAGATACAACGCTAAAGGCAACCGCCATACACGCGACATACATAATACCCTAAACAATACATAAAAACAACCCCCAAAACCCATCCTAAAATGTACGGACCCCGGCTGCCCACTCTTCCGGATCTCTCGGCCGCACCCCTAACCTGCAAGGCAACTACAACAATATCGGTATAAAACCGTTAGCTAGCATTCAAGGCATTAGAATCATGGTATTGGCACACACACACATAAGGCATCATAAACACACAACATGTTCCAAAACACACAATCCGGTTTATTATCTTTTTATTATTAGGTCATATCCCGTTCTAATTCAACTTCTTTTGTGACACGAGAATCTTAAAGATCTCGCCCTTGTCCCCTTTCACCATACGGGTTTGTACTTGATGCGGATCAGCATCACCCGATGGGTTGGTCGCAAGGCACCTCCCAGTCATCCCCATTTTGGACTGGACAAGCGGTTACCGCCCGTTATCATACACTTGGGCCAAATATAAACATATAAAGTCGGTGGTCCTATTACCGGTTTAGATGTTATAACATAAGCAATAACACACACATAAACAATAAACACACACCACCAAACACGCATTGAAACTAATACAGAGAATACGAGCTAAGTAAGTCCGAAGACTTACCTCGTCCCAAAGATAAACCCGATAACCACTGCTCACTACTTCCCGTAGGAAGGCACTCAACGCCTGATCAAAACAAGGCACGCAATCAACATCTCTCTCACATGCTAGAAGTCCTTAGACTTCTAGTACCAATGATCTCGCAAGATCATAAACTATAACAACGTAGGGGCATCTACCCTCCCAAGGATCTCGCAAGATCCTAACTCATAACAACATACTAGAATAAGCCAAACCTAAACCTCAAAATCCCACAAGATCATACGACCCCAACCTCGAGCCTAAGAATGCTCACAAGATCAACCATATAACTTAAAGCCTTATAACAACCTCACAAGATAACCAAACACCTCAAGTCTTAGCACAATCATAATTCCTCAAAACTCAATTAAGGTTCAAGGCCACTACTTGGCATTCACTCTAAGTTATGCTAAATTCAACCTATCATGATACTAATACTAAACATAACTAAATCGAGGAAGAGAATACTCACACGACGTCAAGACGGATGTCGAACTTGGACTCGTTAGGCCTTTATCGGGGCGCTTCCGGACCTAAAACCAAAGCTAAGCAAATTTAGCTAATACGCTAAATTTGGACAGAAAGTAGATTATAAAACCTATTGTGGTACTCATTTTCAAACTCGCTCAAACATTTTCCGACAACATAAACATTTATATAAATAAGGGTCATAAACTGCAATTAATTTTCTGGGCCAAAACTGTAATTGATTCCACCGAGGGTAAAACAGTGATATCTTGAAAATCTGGGTAAAAACTACCATTATGATAAACATTGGGTCAGATTTGTAATTATCACTAAAATACATTCCAACATTTGAAACTTAAAAAAAAACTCCCTCTTTACCCTGGAGAAGACGACACAACAGGGAAGGGTTGAGGCGGAGGCGGCGGCTTGCACAGGCGAGCCTGGGGTGGTCCGGCCAGTCCGGCTCTCCGACGACACGAGCAGCAGGAGGCGGCCCTTCTCCTTGGCGACAAAGACTTCTCTTCGGCGGAAGAGGGGAATAGAGAGGCTGCTTGCCTTGTCTCGCAGAGATCCTGGTAGCCACAAAGGATAGTAGGTGAGGGATTCGGGAGGAAAGAGGGTCCGACAGAGGAGAAGAGAGCTCCGGTGGGTTGGGGCGTCTAGAAGAGGCCGACAGTGTGACAGAGGGAGCCGGGAGAGAGACAAGTGAGGTTGCAATGGTGGTCGAGAGGGGCTCCAATATCCGGCGGCGAACGGCAGATGCGCAGGGGCTCCGGTCGGGCGACAAAGAAGATGGCACTCCTCCGGCACAACTTTAAATCCGGTGGCGAGGCTGAATAAGGAGGGGAGTCCGATCTCCTCCGGCACAGCTTCAATTCGGCGGTTTGAGCGTATAGGGCCAAACGAAAGAAATGAGAGCCGAGGGTTAAAGTTTGGAGGTTGGGTGATGTAGAGTTGTTGTTGTTGATTGAATGATGGGGATGAGAAGGGTGAAGTAGAGTAGGCGTACAATCACAGGAGATTTACGTGAAAGGGAAGGCAAAACAGAATGTCAGGGGAGAAATGAAGTAATAGAGGGAAGAAAAAGAAAATTAACAAATGAAACAACTCGATCCAAAAATAAATAAAAAAATCTGGAACCTTTCCGCCATTGTCCGAAATAAAATAAATATACGGGAAATTTTATGAGGATCGAGTATATTCTTAAACTAGCAAAAAAATATACTTTATGACGTATAAAACAATCTCGTAACTAAATTACGAGATTTAAATAGAAAAAAAATACCGTTAATATATTAATATAACATATACCCGAAACATAAAATTTTTTAATTAAAAATACTCGTGAAACATACCTAAGATATTAAAATATATCGATAACCGTCGGAAATTTAATATCGAAATCGACCAAATAAACGGGGCGTTACATGCTCTCTCTCTCGCTGCAGTTCTTCTTGATTGAGGCGTAGTTGTTCCAGCGCCTCCTTCAATTCGGCTTCAAGATCACGATTGTCTTGATTGGCCATCTTAGCTTCTTTCAATCGTCGTTTGTATGTCTTTTCTGGTTCGGGATCGTAAGGAACAATTTCCTTCCCAGCACGGGTTCTTCGCATAAACCTAAGAAAAAGATCCTGCGAAAACACTCAAGTAGAGTGGTTAATAGCAACAAGGGCAATTGCTCCGAAAGACAACCGCAACCGGCTCGATCTAGACCAAGTCCCCGGCAACGGCGCCAAAAAATTGTTCGCTCCAAACGGTGTGTGCAAGCTTTAAATTTATAACCCAAGAAGTATGCTTGAACAAATATGCGAACCCGCAGTGTACGGGTCAATTGTAATAAAAGCAAGAATTCCAAGGGTCGATCACAGGGACTTAGGTGAAACAAAGAACATAATCGGTTGTCAAATATTGCAATTAACCAAAAGCAATTAAAGCAATCAAATATGATATAAAAGTCAAGTAAGGGGAACTGCGAATTCTAGGGATTAAAGCATCTAGTTGTGGTTACGACTCAAGATCTCAAAGGATAATGCGGACAAAGCTGAGGTTTGCAAAGGGAAGGTGTTTCTAAGGTGGGAATAGATCACCGGGTAAGTTTCACTACTCACTATCCTAAACCAAAGCTTCTATTACCGGGTAAGTCTCAAGGTACTAAGGAAAGGAACTATAATCTCAAACCAACACACCACCCAAGGGAATAAAATCAACCTTTACCAGGTAAGTCTCAAGCTAACTCACAAAGATGGGATAAAGGCACACTCAAACCCCAATAAAGGATAAACCTCTATTACCTACACTTATGATCTTGGGTAAATAAACAAAGGAATCACCGGGTAAGTCTCATCCTAGGCTTGCATTGAACCAGGAAATGTGTACTCACAAGGATTGGATTTGGCAAACTAGAACTCTTAACTCAGAATAGGTTCAGGAAAGGTTCACCTCATTCAGTCAAGTTCCACCCCGGCCGAGATGTTCTTTGACTGAGCGAGGTGTTCTAGGGTTAAGGTTAAAGACTCGAGCTTTCAGGGTCCTGTTGGGATTAAGATCATTCTATCATCGTCTTTCCCACAACTTTCAGCCAATCACCCTAGAATCGCATAAGAAACTTGCCAACAATCATCATGATAATAAGAATCAAATATATGGAAAGGAAATCAATATTTGAACAAGAAAACCTTAAGAAAAAGTTCTCAATAACTGAATCAAATATCAAACAACCAACGTTCCTCAAATCACAATTAGCTAAGACAACAAACCAAAAGGGAATCTAAGAAAGTCTTACAAACTCCCTCAATTGCTAGTTCCAAACTATGAATCCTTCCTTCCTTGATCTTCAATCCTTCAATCCTTCCTTCAAATCTTCAAAAAATACTCCAGAAAATCCCTTAATTGCTGGATGTTCTCAGCATGTAAGCATTTGAAGATCGGAAGATGGCTGGATTGTAGAAAATCCAACCTTTTATATAGGAGAATTATCTTCCAAAGATAATATATCTTAAAAAGATAATTTCCTATAAAATATATCATATCTCTAAAATAGATCTCCCAAAAAATAATATCTTCCTTCGAGAAATCCAGCCCATAAATATAAGATATCTTCTTTCCAAAAATAAAAGATCTCAGCCAAAAATATGGATCTCGCCGGCGGCAGGGTATTCGCCTCGGTCGGGACGCTCCTCAAGATCACCTCAGTCGAGGTGACATTGTAGCTGACCAAGGTGAATCTCAACTGAATGTGAAATCTCTCGAATCTCGTCCAAAGTAAATCTTCTTTATCATTTTCATGTTTCCTGAGTTCTTTCTTAATCTCCAGAATGTAGCTCCAATGACTCCTTAGCTCCTTAGCTTCATATTAATCCAAAACGTGTCATTTTACCTACAATTACAATGAAACTAGGTGTAAACCTCGATTCCCGCAAAGGTAGATGAAACAACAATATAATCACATAATATACATCCATACATGTAGATTATTGAAGATAAAACGTCTAAACCATCCCAAAATATAGACTATAATACATGCTATCAAGGAGCTAAAAGAGGTACATAATGAAGAATTCGAAAAATTCTATGATGGCTCGGAAAATAGAAGAAGCCACGGCCAGTCGTGCTATTCCACGGCCGTGGTTCAACAAATTCAACCCATAGAGTGTTATTTCGAGAACACCAGAGACTTCCACGCCCTAAACCACGGTCGTGGAAGTAACAGGTCTGCCGTGGTTTTGGGAAATTCTGAGAACAATTCCGTCTTTCCTACAACCAATCTTGATTCTTCTTCCACTACTCCCACATCCTTAGAGACTTCTAAGGAAGCATCGAGCACGCCTCAAGACACATCAAAGGCATCAATAGCTTTGAAATTGAAGACACTTCCCACACATCTTCGGTATGCTTTTCTTGGAACTAATTCTACCTTTTCCGTTATTGTTAGTTTCGATTTAAAGAAAGATGAACATGAGAAACTTATGGATGTTTTGAGGAAACATAGGAAAGCTTTAGGCTATACCATAGAGGATCTTGTAGGAATTAAACCATCTTTATGTATGCACAAGATTCTAATGGAGGAGGATAACAAGCCTTCACGACAACCTCAAAGACGGTTAAACCCGGTCATGAAAGAGGTCGTGAAGAAGGAAATCCTCAAGCTACTTGACGTAGGTATCATCTATCCTATCTCCAATAGCAAGTGGGTGAGCCCCGTTCAAGTCGTCCCAAAGAAGGGAGGAATGACCATTGTGACCAACAAGAACAACGAACTCATTCCAACGAGAACCGTGACGGGTTGGAGGATGTGCATTGACTACCACAAGCTGAACAATGCAACTAGGAAGGATCACTTCCCACTACCATTCATAGATCAAATGCTTGAAAGGTTAGCACAACACTCCTACTTTTGTTACCTTGACGGTTATAGTTGTTTCTTTCAGATTCTGATTCACCCGGACGATCAAGAGAAGACCACATTCACGTGCCCATGGGGTACGTTTGTTTATAGAAGAATGACTTTCGGACTTTGCAACGCTCCAGCCACCATTCAAAGGTGCATGATGGTCATCTTCTCGGAGTATATTGAGGAAATCATGGAGGTTTTTATGGACGATTTTTCAGTTTATGGTTCCTCATTTGACAATTGTCTTGCTAACCTTTATCTTGTTTTGCAAAGATGTGAAGACACTAACCTTGTTCTAAATTGGGAGAAGTGTCAATTCATGGTTAAGGAAGGCATTGTGCTAGGACATTTGATCTGTAATAGAGGGATCGAAGTTGACAAGGCTAAGATAGAGACGATAGAGAAGCTTCCTTCTCCATCTTCGGTGAAGGGGATAAGAAGTTTTCTAGGACATGCAGGGTTTTATAGGAGATTCATCAAAGACTTCTTGAAAATTTTGAAACCACTAACTAATCGATTGATGAAGGATGTTGTTTTTAATTGTTCGCAGGAATGTTTAGATGCTTTCTATAAGATTAGAGAAGCTCTCATCTCAGCCCCGATAATCTAACCTCCGGATTGGAATCTTCCATTCGAGGTTATGTGTGATGCAAGTGACGTAGCTATTGGAGCGGTGCTTGGACAAAAGAAGGAAGGCCGCACTCATGTCATCTACTATGCTAGCAAGACGCTAGACGAAGCGCAGCTCAACTACGCAACAACTGAAAAAGAATTTTTAGCCGTTGTATATGCTTTTGAAAAGTTTCTTTCTTATCTTGTAGGAGCGAAGGTGATTGTATACACGGACCATTCAACAATATGGTATTTGCTCACCAAGAAGGATGCAAAGCCAAGGCTGATTAGATGGATTCTTCTTCTTCCAGAATTCGATCTAGAGATTCGGGACAAGAAAGGTTCTGAAAATTCTGTTGCGGATCATCTAAGTCGTCTACCACACACCGACGGAGATGACCTACCCATTGATGACTCCTTCCCAGATGAGCACTTACACATCATGGAAGAGTGTATCGAGAAGATTTCTAGAGGTATCGAACCTTGGTTTGCTGATTTTGTAAATTACTTGGTTTGCCAAGAAATACCTCCCGGACTATCCTATGCACAAAGAAAGAAGTTCTTTAGGGATGTCCGACAATACTTTTGGAATGAACCTCTACTCTTCAAGAGAGGTCCCAACGGCATCATTAGGAGATGTGTGCTGGAAGACGAAATGCAAAGCGTCATTCATCATTGTCATTCACTACCTTGTGGAGGACACGCTAGTTCCAATAAAACTAGTGCTAAGGTATTCCAATCCGGATTCTTTTGGCTTACTTTATTTAAGGATGTGCAAACCTTTGTTTCTTGTTGCGATGCATGTCAAAGAACAGGAAATATCTCTAGGAGAAACGAGATGCCTCCCAACAACATTCAAGAGGTGGAAATCTTTGACGTTTGGAGAGTTAATTTCATGGGACCATTCCCATCATCTTGCGGAAACCAATACATACTTCTCGTTGTAGATTATGTTTCGAGATGGGTTAAAGCTATTGCCTCTCCAACTAACGATGCTATGGTGGTTGTCAAGTTCTTTAATAGAACTATTTTCCCAAGGTTTGGTACACCATGAACCATCATTAGTGTCGGAGGTTCACACTTCATAGCCCGACGATTCGAAGCTCTACTAGCTAAGTATGGGGTGACTCACAAGATCGCCACTCCCTACCATCCGCAAACATGTGGACAAGTGGAGATTTCAAATAGAGAGATCAAGGGTATCCTTGAGAAGACGGTGTCAAAAACAAGGAAAGATTGGTCTTTAAAACTAGATGACGCGCGTATAGGACAGCTTACAAGACTCCCATCGGTACAAAACCATACAACCTTGTGTATGGGAAGTCTTGTTATCTCCCGGTAGAGTTGGAACACAAGACATATTGGGCTGTGAAGTGGTTGAACTTCAGCATGAAAGAAGTGGGCGAGAAGCGTCTCTTGGACCTTAACGAGCTAGAAGAACTCCGCTTGTACGCTTATGAGAACGCCAAACTTACAAGGAAAGGGTGAAGCGTTGTGAACGAGGATATTTCCTTAGGTCGTTTATATCCTATCAAAGTAATTTCCGAACTCAATACTAAAGCAAGTATAGTGATTAAGTAAGGGTCAAACCCAAGAGAGTTTGTGTTATTTTTATTAAATTCAATAATTGATTATGGGACAAAGTAACAAAAAAGGGGGGTTTTGGAATGAATTGATGCACACAGAACTAAAAAGCAAGTAGATGAGATTGATAAGATGATGATGAGTGGCTCTACACTAGGTTGATTCTTAGCATGTGATTACTACTTTGGTGAGTTCCTTTTACAAGTTTCAAGTAATGTTCCCGCCTTGATCATATGTATGTGTTGAGCCAACCGGCATCAACACAACTTAACAAGTTAGTGTTCCGTAAACCTACAAGAACAAGTCACAAGTTAGCTTTCAAACAAATACTAAGGGATATAAAGAGAAGATTAAAACCGTTAAACTAATCTTTATAATTGTGCTTCTTTTCCTTCAAGCAATTACAACCCGTTATTACTTAAAGGTTACTACTAGACTAAAGACCCGAACCCGGAATCTATTAATCCTAGTTGTTTGCAATCACTTATCAAACCGACACTAATGTGATAAAAAGACTCTAAAAACTAACCTAAATGATAGTGATTCCATCACCTATCAAACTCCCCCATACTTAGACCTTTTACTCGTCCCAGATAAAACACATGACAACAGTTTTTAGACTCAAAGGCCTTAGGAAGCATGGGTAAGAGGCATAGACAATGGAAAAGGAAAGCCAAGAAAGAAAGAAGGAAAAAGAGATAATATGCGGGAAAAAGGTGAGAAAACTACCACCCTTATTGCTCCAAGAGTGACCTATCCGGACAACCTCCTTATGACTCCCCTTCTTATGCCGCCAAATGCCGGAAAGGGAACATATACTCGGTGCCGCTCATTTTGCCAAGGTGCCCTTTCGGGTTTTCACCTTGCCACTCTTCTTCTTTTCTTTGATGATCTCACTTGGAACTCACATCCCTCAAGTCCAATTTTGCACCAACCTAAGGTTGGTCGGACTACCTTCTTTTTGCCTAAACCGCCCTTTCGGGTTTTCGGTTTATCCAAAGATTTTCATGCCTTTTTTCATTTTCTTTGGCTTTTTCTTCTCTTTTTTTCATGAATTTCAAACTGAATTTTAAACTACAACTCAAAGCAAACACACTTAAAAACAAACTATACATGCAAAGATATTTCCTCCCCCATACTTGAAGCACACTTTGCCCTCAAAGTGGAAAATAAAAGCAAAGATAAATGTGGAGAATGAATAAGGGATGATACCACTAATGGGATGGTCCAGCTGGACCCTCCTCCGGTGGGTACGGGAAGTGGCTGAAGAAGTGCTCTTGCCGGCGGTAGAGCGTGTCGATGCGGGCCTCCTGAGCATCCATCCTCTGCCCAAATGAAGTCTCAAAGCTGGCTTGCCAAGCCAGCTGCTGAGCCTCTAGCTGCTGCTGATGAGCCGTTTGCCAAGCATCTTGCCGGCAGTCAAAATGGGTGGTCATAGAGGAAGCGAAGCTGGACTGTCACGCCTGCTGCTGCTCAAGCATGGACCGCTGGTACTCGGTCTGTCATGCCTGATGCTGGGTGGTCAAGGCTGCCATCTGATAGTGATTCCATCACCTATCACGTTGGCATGATAAGAATATCATTCCAAAAGACCTCAAAGAAGGAGATCAAGTTCTCCTCTTCAATTCCCGACTTCGACTCTTTTCAAATAAGCTTAAATCTCGTTGGACTGGACCTTATGTGATTAAACGTGTTTTTCCCCATGGCGCAATTGAAGTATGGGGTGAGAAGTGCGGAAGTTTCAAGGTGAATGGTCAACGACTTAAGAAGTACTCACCGGAGCTCCAAGTTGAGGAAATCGCTCCGATTGTCCTCATTTGAACATAGGAATGGTCTAGCTACAGACCCAACACAAAGCGCTTCTTGGGAGGCAACCCAAGGTATTGCATTATCGTTTTTGTTTTCTTTCTTTCTTTCTTAGGTTAGTTTAGGTTAGATGTTGTTTTTGTTTGTTTCCCCTCGATACCCTCCGGTATGTTGTGTTTTTGGATGTCAGGAATAAGGAATGGGCAAGAGAAGAGAAGAAAAGACGGAAAATTTTTTTTTACGAAACTTGGATTTTGGCACAGATCAAAGAGTCCACGGTGTCCGTACAAAACCACGGCCGTGGAACACCCCGACTGGCCGTGGTTTTCCAAGTTTTTGGCACAAATCAGAGAGTTCCACGGGTGTCCGAACAAAACCACGGCTGTGGAACACCCCGACTGGCCGTGGTTTTCCAAAATTTTACGGCCACTATATATTTCCCTCTCCTTCACAAAAATACACTCTTCTTCCCCAAACCATGTTTAAAGAGCCAAAAATTGCCCCTTCTCGTGATTCCTCATCCGGAGACCGATTTGAACGATTCTTCAACCAAAAGTGGAGCAAATCGAATCCTTTACAAGATCCCATCAACAAACTCAGCAAACAATCAACATTTGGGAAGGATTTTGGATTTTTTTCAAATCCAAACCATAGGTTTTCTCTCTCTCTCTTCTTGATTGATTTGGTTCGTTTTTCTTGCAAATTTCTAGGAGAACAGGACGAAATTGAAATTAAAAGTAGTTTAGGGCTGAAATTGCTGAGTTCGTTGTGCATTTGCTGAGTTTTTGAGGATTTTCAGAGAATTCCACGGGTCCGTACAATTTCACCGCCGTGGTTTTGCCAAGAACAGACCGTGTTTTTTTCTGTTTTGAGTGAAACTATTTAGGAGGAAGTCTAGTAGAAACAATAAGCAAAAGGGTGATGGTTCTTCTTCTTCTTCCCAACCCCCTCCCAATGAACCACCATCACCACCATCCCCTAGGATTTGTTGAAGATTTGTTGATATTTATTAAGATTTGTATATCCATTTTTTTTTTATAAATTTAATTTAATTTTTGTTTAAAACCCCAGCCAAAAAATAAATCCAGATTGAATTTGTTAAATTTGTTGTTACCAATCTTTACACTACAAAGATTCCTATTTAGGAGTATTTATAGTCAAATTTACTTTTATAAAACAATTTATTATTTATTTAAAATTAGAAATTTTCAAATCTTCCTTTTTTTGATTTGGTAAATTTTGCTAACAATATCTGGCTTTATAATGAATATACAACGATTCTTCATCTCTAGGTCTCATCGGCCCAAAGTCATTGTATTGTAGATCATTGAATGTACTTTCTTTCTTATTGATGAAGGACATTTTTTTAAGAAACAATTAAAAAAACAAAAAAAAAAAGAGCATGAATTTAGTAAATTAGGAAAACCTCCTTACTTGATCGATACACTGTAAGTAACATCAATTATCTATTAAGTTGTTATCAAGCCAATGAAAATAATATTTATATAAGTTGTTCTAAAATCGGGAGATTGTTACATAATTCTATTTTTTTTTGTTTGTGCAATTTGTCTCAGGGAATTGGATGACTAACTAGACTTCATTTGCTCCCAAATATTTTCCCTTATTTAAATATATTTTATGATCGATTTTTTCAGATTTGTTTATGTTACAATTTGTCTATTACATTTATTTTACATAAATATATTTTATAAAATTTTCCAAATTTGTTTATGTTACAATTTTTTTACATAAATAAATTTTATAATTGATTTTTTCAAATTCAATAGTTTTTTTTTTTTGTAAAAATGATTCTTTTTTGTTACAATTTTTTTTACATAAAATATTTTTGGGTGTTGATCGCTGTTTTTGGTAACAACTGAATGTTTTTCTGTTTTTTTTTCTTTCTAATAAATCATTAAAGACGAAAGATCTTTTGATATTTTTTTCACAAAAATAAATAAATATCGTTTGAATTGAAATTCGTTATTTTTGTTTTTTAAATAACTAGATTTGTTTACTATTAGTTGGATCTTTTCTGATTCCAATATTCTAAAACATTTGATTTTTAAAATTTTATTTTACGTAGGAATATTTTCAGAACACATTAATCTTTCCTAGTTAGAATGCGTTTATATTAAATAATATTATTCAGTTCACGTTTCTATGCCATTTTTTCAAAAGATTCAATATATAAATATACTAGCAGTTAGTTAAGCCGAAGATCTCGAGAGAAGATCTTTCATCCCTTCAATAAGTGTCTCAATATTCACGTTAATAAAGCTGCTTCTCTTGACTAGTTTGTATCCTCTTCGCTATCATTCACACCCCAAATTCTGGTGTTTCTTGTTTCTATTCAGCTTTGTCACTTTCATCTGCACAATCAACTTCTACTGCAGCAATCACATGGCGGAACAAGGAAGCAAACCCCCGTAAACCAACCGCATAGAGTCCGTCTACGACACTCGCTCAACTTAACATGAATCATCATCGCCCGCAACGTAGATCACTATTCCGATCGAGTTCCGTACCTAACCCTAACACTTTTCCTATTTCCAATTCCAAACAAGACCCAATTTCTTCCTCTTGCACGTTTCGTTCAACTACGCCGAATCCGGATTCAAGAACAGGATCAAATTCGAAACTAGAAATCTCCGAAGAATGGAGTCTCTCAATGCGCTGTTATAATAAATCCACGACGAAAGTTACCGGCTTCTCGCGGCCCAATATCTCCTCAGACGTGTCTTTAGTGGGGTTCCCGGTGCGATCGTAGTTTCCAAAACAACAACGTTTGCGGGTTACTTCCCTAGTTTCTTTTTTTTGTTAATCCATACTACCAATTTCCTCTTTCTGGTTTATGTGCTACTCTCGCCATCATTGACCTTTAGTTTTCATCTTCTCGAATTCGTTCTGGTCAAATCTTGGATTCGTTCTGGTCAAATCTTGAATTCCTTGCTCTGAAGCCCTTTGATGAACATCATGAGTTGAGAGCAGTGATAGTTCAATTGGATATATGAATAATTGCTCTTTCAGGTTTATGTGCTACTCTCGCCATCATTGACCTTTAGTTTTGGTCTTCTTGAATTCGTTCTGGTCAAATCTTGAATTCGTTCTGATCAAATCTTGAATTCCATTCTCTGAAGCCCTGGGATGAACATCATGAATTGAGAGCAGTGGTAGTTCAGTTGGATTGATTAATTGTTGTAATTTTAATATCGAGATAATACGTGATAATATCGAGATCGAGATAATACGTGATAATATCGAGATCGAGATAATACGTGATAATATCGAGATCGAGATTATTCGTGATAATATCGAGATCGAGATAATAAGAATAGTAATTACTAATGCATTTAGAATCCCGAGCATATGAAATGTACGATCTAGGGTGTAAAATTGCTAATTTTTTAAAACCTAGATGTATTCTTTTCTTTTTTTTTTTTCTTAGTTGAGCAATGGAAGTTCAACTGTCATTACTGACCATCTTTTCTGTCTCTAACATATGCTCTATTTGTTGTTGTCGCTCCTCTTTGAATGCTCTATTTGTTGTTGTCGCTCCTCTTTGAATAACAGTTGAGGTCGCTGCTTAAATTTTTGAAGAGCTTGGATGAGTACCATCGATTCTGCTGTTTCTGCTATGATATTCATGAAAGCTTTAATCTTGAGCGCTTTCAAAAGCTTTGATGTTACTACGATAGTTTAACCATCCTTTATTTCTCTAGTCTATGCTTTCTCGAGTATTAACCTTAAACTTCTTCATCTGTTATCTCATCTGCCCTTGAAATAAGTGAACAAAATTGTATGGATTTTTCTCCTACTATGAAATTCATAAAATATTAATTTATACTCTTTTTAAGGATTTATGTTCGAAATCTTGTTTGATTTGATTCATCATCGTGATCCTCTATATCGTGTTCGAAATCTTGTTTCACACTTTAGTTATTTTTTGCCTTTCTTCTGGCCTCTTTAGTTTATTACAATAATGATATTTTGATTTATAGAGAATGCTCGAGTCATGGTTCTCTTTAGTTTCACATGCGCATAAATTATTTGTTGTGGATGTTGTTTATAGTCTAGCTCACAAACTCAAGCCTACTATCATATTAGTTGATGAGGTTGATAGCTTTTTGAGGCAACGTCGCAATCTGCCACAACCTTTGTTGATTTATCTCATAAATCTCATTATTTTCTTTTTATTACAAAAATACTTTTGTCCCTAAATATTGAATGTCCAATCTTGGTTGCCTCAGTTTGCCTTGGTAAGGTACGAAACCAGTCACAAAGAAACATAAAAAAAGTATGACAAAATATATGGGAAAAAGTTGGTTATTCCTATAGAGGTTGTATCTTAGAAAATATGATACAACCTCAAATGAAATAGAAAACTTTTTCTCACATATTTTGTCATACTTTTGTTTATGTTTCTTTGTGATTGCTTTCGGACCTTACCAAGGCAAACTGAGGCAACAAAGATTGGACATTCAATATTTAAAGACAAAAGTGTTTTTGTAATAAAAAGAAAATAATGAGATTTATGAGATAAATCAGCAAAGGTTGAGGCCGACTTGCGACGTTGCCTCAAAAAGCTATCAACCTCATCAATGAATATGATAGTAGGTTCAAGTTTGTGAGCTAGGCTAAAAACAACATCCACAACAAATAATTCATGCGCATGTGAAACTAAAGAGACCCATCACTCGAGCATTCTCTATAAATCAAAATATCATTATTGTAATAAACTAAAGATGTCATAACAAAGGCATAAAATAACTGAAATACGAAATCAAAAAAGAGAAACTTCCAGTATGTAGTAAACCCATCACACGATGCCATGAATTTTGTTTTCATATTTTCAAACTCCGATATGGAGGCGTCCCGTAACGTCAACCATAATAGGTTTCAAAAACGACAACAACATGTGAGTCAAACTTGAGGCCAACGAACTCAAAGTTCAGAAATACAAATCATCAACCCAAAAAATATAAGCTAAAAGCTAGGAACAAGTTGTAGAGAAAATGAATTAGAAAAAATGATAATCTAATCTCTATATCTATTATTTTCTTACTTATTCAACCAGAATAATTCAAGCTAAATTAACTAAACTCTTACATAATTTAATTAAATCCAAACCAACTACTCAGTATATATATTTTAATTAAATAAAATATTATTTTATACTCCTTTTTAAGGATTTATCTTGAAAATCTTGTTTGATTTGATTCATTATCGTTGTATCTTTCTCTATATATTTTGATATCTATGTCGTATCGATGAAGCGTATATATGATTTTTTTTGAAACTGATCTTTGGTGAATTTGTATTGTAGGTCAAATTGGACGAGTTTATTACAAGTTCAACAACTTGGGAGATGGTGGACGCAATGAAGATCTACCGGAGGGAAACAATTTTTTTTTTCTTAATCAAATCATCTTCCTCGTAAGCATTTTTCTTCCACGATCTACCTATAATACTCTAGGATTCATTCTACTCGTGTTTAATTATTTATTTCTACGTGGATGTGATTATTGGTGACATATATACCCATCTAGTTTCCTATAATACAAATATGCGATCATCATCATCATCATCGTAAACTCTTCCTTTTGTTTCTTCACATGCGCATAAGTAACTTTGATTGACATGATTCATTTTTGCGAAAGCTCTCTTGAGACCCCGATAATGTTCTTTAGAAAGACGAAGCTTCTTACGAAGAGGAATCAATTCACCACAATCATCGTGATCCTCTATATCGTGTTGGAAAATATGAAGACAAAATTCATGGCATCGTGAGATGGGTTTACTACACACTGTAAGTTTCTCTTTTTTTGATTTCACACTTTAGTTATTTTTTGCCTTTCTTCTGGCCTCTTTAGTTTATTGCAATAATGATATTTTGATTTATAGAGAATGCTCGGGTCATGGTTCTCTTTAGTTTCACATGCGCATAAATTATTTGTTGTGGATGTTGTTTATAGTCTAGCTCACAAACTCAAGCCTACTATCATATTAATTGATGAGGTTGATAGCTTTTTGAGGCAACGTCGCAACTCTGCCACAACCTTTGTTGATTTATCTCATAATTGTCACTATTTTCTTTTTATTACAAAAGCACTTTTGTCCCTAAATATTGAATGTCCAATCTTTGTTGCCTCAGTTTGCCTTGGTAAGGTCCGAAACCAGTCACAATGCAACATAAAAAAAGTATGACAAAATATATGGGAAAAAGTTGGTTATTCCTATAAAGGTTGTATCTTAGAAAAAATGATACAACCTCAAATGAAATAGACAACTTTTTCTCACATATTTTGTCATACTTTTGTTATGTTTCTTTGTGATTGCTTTCAGACCTTACCAAGGCAAACTGAGGCGACAAAGATTGGGCATTCAATATTTAGAGACAAAAGTGTTTTTGTAATAAAAAGAAAATAATGAGATTTATGAGATAAATCAACAAAGGTTGTAGCCGACTTGCGACGTTGCCTCAAAAAGCTATCAACCTCATCAATGAATATGATAGTAGGTTCGAGTTTGTGATCTAGACTAAAAACAACATCCACAACAAATAATTCATGCACATGTGAAACTAAAGAGATCCATCACTCGATCATTCTCAATAAATCAAAATATCATTATTGCAATAAACTAAAGAGGTCATAAGAAAGACATAAAATAACCAAAGTATGAAATCAAAAAAGAGAAACTTCCAATATGTAGGAAACCCATCCCACGATGCCATGAATTTTGTCTTTATATTTTCCAACTCCGATATGGAGGCGTCCCGTAACGTCAACCTATAACAGGTTTCAAAAGCGACAACAACAACTGAGTCAAACTTGAGGCCAACAACATCAAAGTTTAGAAACACAAATCACCAACCCAAAAGATATAACGTAAAAGCTAGAAACAAGATGTAGAGAAAATGAATTTGAAAAAATGAAAATATAATCTCTATATCTATTATTTTCTTACTTATTCAACTAGAATAATTCAAGCTAAATTAACTAAAATCTTACATAATTTAATTAAATCCAAACCAACTACTCCGTATATATACTTTATTTTAATAAAATATTATTTTATACTCCTTTTTAAGGATTTATCTTGGACATCTTGTTTGATTTGATTCATTATCGTTGTATCCGCATTATTCACACCCTATATATTTTGAAATCTATGTCGTATCGATGAAGCGTATATATGATTTTTTTTGAAACTGATCTTTGGTGAATTTGTATTGTAGGTCAAATTGGACGAGTTTATTACAAGTTCAACAACTTGGGAAGATGGTGGACGCAATGAAGATCTACCGGAGGAAAACACCTTTTTTATATTTGTTTCTTTATCAAATCATCTTCCTCGTAAGCATTTTTCTGCCACGATCTACCTATATTACTCTAGGATTCATTCTACTCGTGTTTGATTAGTTATTTCTACGTGGCTGTGATTATTGGTGACATGTATATCCATCTAATTTCTATAATACAAATATGTGATCATCATCATCATCATCAATTCTTCCTTTTGTTTCTTCACATGTGCATAAGTAACTTTGATTGACATGATTCATTTGTGTGAAAGCTCTCTTGAGCAACCGATAGTATTCTTTAGAAAGATGAAGCTTCTTACGAAGAGGAATCAATCCACCACCGTCATCTTGATCCTCTATATCGGCGTTGGAAAATATGAAGACAAAACTCATGACATCGTGGGATGGGTTTACTACACACCGTAAGTTTCTCTTTTTTGATTTCACACTTTAGTTCTTTTATGCCTTAATTCTGGCCTCTTTAGTTTATTGCAATAATGATATTTTGATTAATAGAGAATGCTCGAGTCATGATTCTCTTTAGTTTCACATGTGCATAAAATATTTGTTGTGGATGTTGTTTATAGTCTAGCTCACAAACTCAAACCTACTATCATATTAATTGATGAGGTTGATAGCTTTTTGAGGCAACGTCGCAACTCGGCCACAAAGTTTGTTGATTTATCTCATAATTCTCACTATTTTCTTTTTATTACAAAAACACTTTTGTCCCTAAATATTAAATGCCCAATCTTGGTTGCCTCAGTTTGCCTTGGTAAGGTACGAAACCAGTCACAAGGAAACATAAAAAAAGTATGACAAAATATATGGGAAAAAGTTGGTTATTCCTATAGAGGTTGTATCTTAGAAAAAATGATACAACCTCAAATGAAATAGAAAACTTTTTCTCACATATTTTGTCATACTTTTGTTTATGTTTTTTTGTGATTGCTTTCGGACCTTACCAAGGCAAACTGAGGCAACAAAGATTGGACATTCAATATTTAGAGACAAAAGTGTTTTTGTAATAAAAAGAAAATAATGAGATTTATGAGATAAATCAGCAAAGGTTGAGGCCGACTTGCGACGTTGCCTCAAAAAGCTATCAACCTCATCAATGAATATGATAGTAGGTTCAAGTTTGTGAGCTAGGCTAAAAACAACATCCACAACAAATAATTCATGCGCATGTGAAACTAAAGAGACCCATCACTCGAGCATTCTCTATAAATCAAAATATCATTATTGTAATAAACTAAAGATGTCATAACAAAGGCATAAAATAACTGAAATACGAAATCAAAAAAGAGAAACTTCCAGTATGTAGTAAACCCATCACACGATGCCATGAATTTTGTTTTCATATTTTCAAACTCCGATATGGAGGCGTCCCGTAACGTCAACCATAATAGGTTTCAAAAACGACAACAACATGTGAGTCAAACTTGAGGCCAACAAACTCAAAGTTCAGAAATACAAATCATCAACCCAAAAAATATAAGCTAAAAGCTAGGGACAAGTTGTAGAGAAAATGAATTAGAAAAAATGATAATCTAATCTCTATATCTATTATTTTCTTACTTATTCAACCAGAATAATTCAAGCTAAATTAACTAAACTCTTACATAATTTAATTAAATCCAAACCAACTACTCAGTATATATATTTTAATTAAATAAAATATTATTTTATACTCCTTTTTAAGGATTTATCTTGAAAATCTTGTTTGATTTGATTCATTATCGTTGTATCTTTCTCTATATATTTTGAAATCTGTGTCGTATCGTTGAAGCGTATATATGATTTTTTTGAAACTGGTCTTTGGTGAATTTGTATTGTAGGTCAAGTTGGACGAGTTTATTACAAGTTCAACAACTTAGGAAGATGGTGGATGAAATGAAGATCTACCGGAGGGAAACAACTTTTTTTTTATTTCTTAATCAAATCATCTTCCTCGTAAGCATTTTTCTTCCACGATCTACCTATAATACTCTAGGATCCATTCTACTCGTGTTTGATTATTTATTTCTACGTGGATGTGATTATTGGTGACATATATACCCATCTAATTTCTATAATACAAATATGTGATCATCATCATCATCATCATCATCGTAAATTCTTCCTTTTGTTTCTTCACATGCACATAAGTAACTTTGATTGACATGATTCATTTTTGCGAAAGCTCTCTTGAGCAACCGATAATGTTCTTTAGAAAGACGAAGCTTCTTACGAAGAGGAATCAATCCACCACCGTCATCGTGATCCTCTATATCGGTGTTGGAAAATATGAAGACAAAATTCATGGCATCGTGGGATGGGTTTACTACACACGGTAAGTTTCTCTTTTTTGATTTCACACTTTTGTTATTTTATGCCTTTGTTCTGGCCTTTTTAGTTTATTGCAATAATGATATTTTGATTTATAGAGAATGCTCAAGTCATGGTTCGCTTTAGTTTCACATGCGCATAAATTATTTGTTGTGGATGTTGTTTATAGTATAGCTCACAAACTCAAACCTACTATCATATTAATTGATGAGGTTGATAGCTTTTTGAGGAAACGTCGCAACTCGGCCACAACCTTTGTTGATTTATCTCATAATTCTCCCTATTTTCTTTTTATTACAAAATCACTTTTGTCCCTAAATATTCAATGCCCAATCTTTGTTGCCTCAGTTTGCCTTGGTAAGGTCCGAAACCAGTAACAAAGAAACATAAAAAAAGTATGACAAAATATATGGGAAAAAGTTGGTTATTCCTATAGAGGTTGTATCTTAGAAAAAATGATACAACCTCAAATGAAATAGAAAACTTTTTCTCACATATTTTGTCATACTTTTGTTTATGTTTTTTTTGTGATTGCTTTCGGACCTTACCAAGGCAAACTGAGGCAACAAAGATTGGGCATTCAATATTTAGAGACAAAAGTGTTTTTGTAATAAAAAGAAAATAATGAGATTTATGAGATAAATCAGCAAAGGTTGAGGCCGACTTGCGACGTTGCCTCAAAAAGCTACCAACCTCATCAATGAATATGATAGTAGGTTCGAGTTTGTGAGCTAGACTAAAAACAACATCCACGACAAATAATTCATGCGCATGTGAAACTAAAGAGATCCATCACTCGAGCATTCTCTATAAATCAAAATATCATTATTGCAATAAACTAAAGAGGTCAGAAGAAATGAATAAAATAACTGAAATACGAAATCAAAAAAGAGAAACTTCCAGTATGTAGGAAACCCATCCCACGATGCCATGAATTTTGTCTTCATATTTTCCAACTCCGATATGGAGGCGTCCCGTAACGTCAACCATAATAGGTTTCAAAAACGACAACAACATCTGAGTCAAACTTGAGGCCAACAACATCAAAGTTTAGAAACACAAATCACCAACCCAAAAGATATAGGGTAAAAGATAGGAACAAGTTGTAGAGAAAATGAATTAGAAAAAATGATAATCTAATCTCTATATCTATTATTTTCTTACTTATTCAACCAGAATAATTCAAGCTAAATTAACTAAACTCTTACATAATTTAGTTAAATCCAAACCAACTACTCCGTATATATACTTTAATTAAATAAAATATTATTTTATACTCCTTTTTTAAGATTTATCTTGGACATCTTGTTTGATTTGATTCATTATCGTTGTATCCGCATTAGTCTTTGTAATATTATTCCGTCTATTTCCGTTATAAAATAGATATCGATCTGTTGACCCATATCCGTCTACTGAGTTAGACATATTATTATAGGATTTATCATTTTATGTAGATTCATTCACATAAAATGATAGAATCTTTTAAATAGTTTATCATTTTATGTAACTTACTTCCGCATAAAATGATAGAATCCCTAACCGATCTTAATCTATAATAAACTCCCTATCCGCCTAGTCCGTATAATTATATATCGGGATCTTGTCCAGCCAGAAACTCGCTAAATCAAGGAGCCCAGCCGCAGCCCATTTTAGCCCTTCTGTTAACCGATATTTCAGCTCCAACGGATCCAGTTCTGCAGCCAGCTAGCCCAGCCCAACAGCCCACTGTTTGCTTTGACTGCTTCAGCCAACGCAAGCCCACGCCTGCTGCTTCTTCCAGTCCAGTGTTCGTGCAGCCCAGCAGCCCAGCAGCAGCAGCGTTGCCTTCTAGCCCATCGCTAGCCAGCAGTCTTCAGCTCAGTCCAATGTTCGTCCAGCCCAGCAACAGCGTCAACTCCAGCCCGTTACTCCAGCTATCCGGATGTGCAGAGAGCAGCCCAACCAACTATGAGAAAGAAACCGTTCAGCACCTATACAAAATTAATTAGAGAGCAGATCTCCTTGCCTTAAACGCTTCCTAAAATCAAGGGATACAGCTGCTCACCTTCCTTCTCCTTTACGTCCAGATACATCCAGCGAGAAGTTACAGAAGCTCTTCTCATTGACGATTCTCGATACTGCAATTCCCCCTGCCATCTGCACCACGACCGTTCAGTGCAGCCATCGCCAGTAGGAAGACGGGAGACTAATAGGTACATCCAACAGGTATCCTACTTACCCTTTCCCTGGTCGTCTGTATACGTAGAAGATCCGACGTGAATTTATGTTGCAGAGTCAACAGGTACGTCCAGTGAATGTGCAAGAGTGCTACAGACCGATCTCCAACCAGCGAGCCATTCTCTCCCTTCACCTTCCGTCACTAACGTGCTGTCTTAAGTGAGTGTATACGTACAGCCTCCTTCATCGACTTCCCTACTGCAGTGCCAAGTAAGTGTAGCCGAACCATCATCCTCCCAAGTAAATACCTAAACAGTGGAGTTTGACTTGTCCTAAACAAACTGCAGGTATCTTAGATCACCTTCTGAGATCCGGGTAGCAAGGTCTGGGAAGTTTGTGAGCACAATAGCACTCCTAACCCACTGCAGCAAGGTAAGCCATGTGCAGTAGAGAGTTGTTGCTTCCTTTACAACTAGGTTGTAATGTCTCTAGCTATCTTGATTCATAGTATTGTTTAGGTTGCTGTAGTTCGGCCTTAAACATAGTTAAGATAGTAATAGGTAGCTGCTGGAAGTTATAAATAAAATGATAGACATAAGGGGCTGCTGTAAAATCCAATTTATTCCTTCAGCTTTTAGGTTATAAACTGCCTATCTTGTCGGCCAATTATTGAACGTTTGGATAAAGATCCACCGTTGAATTTTGGATATGTTGTACTTGGATACATGTAGTTTAACATATTAAAATTTGGGAAGAAATGAGCGGTCGGATTAGAAGTTATGAACTCCCGAAGTTAGGTAGTTGAGCAGTTTTAGTAAACTTAAGTTTTTGGCTAAGTATAAGATTTGTAAGGGAAGTAGTCAACTTGGTGAATTATTATAAAATTAATGGCTGAACAGTTTAGAGTAATTTTTCCTCCTAAGGTTAGATAGAACCTCACAGATAATCTAGAGATTTAATTCGGAATTATATTAAGCTGTTAAGAATTTTATATTTAGAACCGAAGTTAGACCTTTACGTTTTTACGGAAAATAGAAACATAGGAAAAATGTCAGTTTGGAACCAAATAAAATTTTGGGAGTTAGAATGTGAATTTAGAACCTCAAATAGGAGTTTAGACATGAATTTTAGGGTTTTCGAGAAAATCGGAACCAAGGGTAAAATGGTCATTTTACCCTAAACTAATACTGTAACTAGTATGTCTTAATACCTTATTCGATCTTAGAAGTTTTAGACTTCTATCTACGTGAGAGTGTGCTAATACACTTATCGCCTTTGGCAGGCAACTGAGTGGTTACAGTTTACAGAGCGAGTGGTTTATAAAGAGTCGAGCGTTATAACAGGTAAGTCCTTTGGGCTTACTTAGCTGACTTCTAGATATGAGTATAAATGATGATGGTGGTGTGTGATTGAAATGTTTAGAGAGATGGGTTGTGATATATAATTACCGACCTATATTTTGGCCTAAGAGTAACGGGCGGTGGCATTCTGCTCAGTAGCTTGCGGGCGCTGGGGGTTTCTTTCGGGACTAGTCCATACTTGGTTTGTAGTGATGCTACTAGTGGAAGTCAGCTAGACCTACACCAGTTGGATAAGGAACGGAGGCGAGAACTAATAATAATTCTCGTGCCACAACTTAAATAGAATAATGTGAATCATTTAAGTAATAGATAATAAACGGTTGAGTGCCAGCATGATGTTTGTTTATTTTTGTTTCTGCGTGTGCTTGTGCTGTTATCATTTTGCTTATATTTGGATAGTTAGCTAACTGTTGATATGTTGTTTAGATTTGCCACAGGTTAGAGCAGATGCCGAGTGATCCAGATGGTAGTGGTCAGCCGGGGTGTCGTACTTTAGGACGTATTACAGTTTCTGCATTTGTGGGTTTTACAGTTGAACCTTGTTTCCTTTCGTACTTTGTTATATTACGTTTTCCGGCTGTAGTTGATCTGGTCACATTCATGCATTATTAAGAACTATTTTATGATTTCTGGTTTTTCCTTATCTGTGCCTTGTTGTAAGATCTTGTTAAGTTGTTGTCAAACTAAGGTCGGGACCCACTATGCGGTCCTAACCAGTAACTCCCTAAGTTGTAAAATTTGGGGTGTTACAGTCTTTCTCTATATATTTTGAAATGTAACACCCCAAATTTTTCAACTCAGGGAGTTACTGGTTAGGACCGCACAGTGGGTCCCGACCTTAGTTTGACAACAACTTAACATGATCTTACAACAAGGCACAGATAAGGAAAACCAGAAATCATAAAATAATTTTTAACAATGTATGAATGTGACCAGAACAACTAACAGCCGGAAATTATAATATAACCAAGTACGGAAAGAACGACAAGAAACAAAGTTCAACTGAAAACCCACAAATGAAGAAACTGTAAAACGTTCTAAAGTACGACACCCCGGCTGACCACTACCGTCTGGATCACTCGGCAACTGCTCTAACCTGTGGAAAATCTACACAACATATCAACCGTTAGCTAACTATCCAAATATAAGTAGAATGATAACAGCACAAACACAAGCACAAACAAAATAAACAAACATCATGCTGGCACTCAACCGTTTATTATCTATTATTTAAGTGATTCACATTATTCAATTTAAGTTGTGGCACGAGAGCTATTAACAGCTCTCGCCTCCGTTCCTTATCCAACTGGGTGTAGGTCTAGCTGACCTCCGCCGGTAGCATCACTACAAACCGAGTATGGACTAGTCCCTAAAGAAACCCCCAGCGCTCGCAAGCTAACTGAGCAGAATGCCACCGCCCGTTACTCTTAGGCCAAGTATAGGTCGGTAATTATATATCACAACCTATCTCTCTAAACATTTCAATCACACACCACTATCATCATTCATGCTCATATTTAGAAGTCAGCTAAGTAAGCCCAAAGGACTTACCTGATATAATGCTCGACTCTTTGTAAACCAACTCGCTCTGTAAACTGTAGCAACTCAGTTGCCTGTCAAAGGAGGTAAGTGCATTAGCACACTCCTACGTAGTTAGAAGTCTAAGACTTCTAAGCTAGAATAATGTAGTAAGACATAACTAGTTACAGTACTAATTTAGGGTAAAATGACCATTTTACCCTTGGTCCCGAAACTCCCAAAATTTCCAAATTCATGTCTAAACTCCTATTTGAGATTCTAAAATCATATTCTAACTCCTAAAGTTTAGTTTTGTTACCAACTGTCACTTTTCTTATTTTCCTATTTTCCAAAAGCTCGTAAAGGTCTAACTTCGGTTTCAAATATAAAATTCGTAACCGCTTACAAAAATTCCGACTTAAATCCTTAGATTATCTATGATGTCCTATCTAACTTTAGGAGAAAGAATTTCTCCCAACTGTTCATTCAACAGTTTTATAAAAATTCCCAAAGTTGATTTCTCCCTTTACAAATTCCATACTTAGTCAAAAATCTTAAGTTTACAAAAACTGCTCAACTACTCAACTTTGAAAGCTTATAACTTCTAATCCGACCGTTCATTTCTCCTCAAATTTTAATATGCTAAACTACATATATCCATCTATCATCTATTAAAATTTCAACGGTGGATCTTAAACCTAACTCTTTAACATTGGTCTACAAGATGGGAAGTTTACAACTTCAAAACTGAAAATAAACAATCCATTTACAGCAGTTCATTGATTCTCTCATTTCTGACAGCATACTCAACCGTTATTCTATACCTATCCAGCACAGGTTCAATACTACTCTACTCTCATTCCTCTAGTGTTAAGAAATCCTTCTTAAGGTCCTAGCTTTAAATCCCATGGCAACATTTTGATCCTAGGATGTGATACTACAACAAACCTAAACAATACCATGAATCAAAAGAGCTAGAGACACTACAACCTAGTTGTAAAGGAAGCAACAAAACTCTACTACACATGGCTTACCTTGCTGCAGTGGACTAGGAGTGATATTGCGCTCACAATCTTCCCAGACTTTGCTACCCGGATCTCTGAAGGTGATCTAAGTTACCAGTGAGTAATCCGACCCTGCAGTTTGTTTAGGACAAGTCAAACTCGGCTGTTTAGGTATGTACTTGGGGAGGATGATGGTTTAGGCTACACTTACTTGGCACTGTAGTAGGGAAGTCGATAAAGGAGACTGTACGTCTACACTCACCTAAGAAAGCACGCTGGTGACGGAAGGTGGAGGGAGAGGATGACTCACTGGTTGAAGATGGGTCTCGTTGTAAGGATTGACGACAGGAAGAGGAAGATGGTGAACGGCCAGGGCAAGGCAGATCCTTCGTGCTCCAGGGACGAGTGTGCAAGGGAGAGAGGAAGAGGGAGGCTGTTGGGTTGGTGCAGAAGCGGTGATGGTGATCTTGGAAACGTTGTGCGTGCACTTGGACGTGATCGAGAAGAAAGGAAACAAAATCTACAGCAGCGTTATTCCAGGGCGTTAAATGGCTCTCCAGCTCAGCAACCGTTACATTGGAGTCCAGAAGAAACGTGAAGGCCTGTTGCTCTTCTCATCTGGCTGGGCTCGAAGTGTTGTTGGGCCAGTACTCCTGCAAGGACAAGGTTGGGCTGGATGTGCCGCTGGCTGCGTGGACGCTGGGCTGGAGCTGGCAAGGCAGCAACTCTCCCTGGGCTGAAGATGACAAAGCAGTAGCTCTTCCTGGACTGGGCACACGCTGGGCTGGAGGAGGCAGTAGGCGGCTGTTGGGTTGTAGAAGAGCTGGGCTGCAGAGGGCTAGAGCTGGCACAATGGTGAGAGGGGAGCAGCAGCCCGGTGCTAGCTGCAGTCCGGAATCGAGATCCCGACAATGAATATACGTAATAAACGGATACGGATTATGTTACAGTTTAGGATTGGTTATAAAAATCCTATCATTTTATGTGAAAGTAAGTTACATAAAATGATGACTTTTTAAAAGGTTCTATCATTTTTTTGTGAAGGAATTCTACATAAAATGATAAATTTCATAATAATGTGTCTAACTAAGTAGACGGATATGAATCGACTGATCGAGAACGGGTTTGTTACAGAAATAAACGGAATAAAAATTCCGGATATTACATCAGTATCCCCTTAAAATAAGTTTCGTCCCGAAACTTAGAATAAAGTATCTACCCAAACCTTTCCCCTCACGAGTTATACTCTAGCATGCAACTACTCACGTCATCAAGCACATAAACATAAACAATCATTTAAACATATAATCACAGAAGTCATATAAGGTATCATCTCAGTACTAACCCGTCGGTACTGAGGTAGCGGCTAATTCCGCAAAGAACTCAGGGTAGTTACGTCTAATACTCTCCTCTGTCTCCCACGTAGCCTCATCCGCTCCTCGTCTAGACCACTGAATCCTCAGCATCGGTATCTCCTTAGAACGTAGACGTCTAATACTACGCTCTAGGACGGCTACTGGATACTCCACAAAAGTGTGGTCTGGCTCGACTATCAGATCCTCATGACTGATGACGTGTTTAGGATCCGGTATGTACTCTCGCAGCTGAGATACATGAAAAACTGGGTGGACTCCTTCCAGTCTCGGTGGCAGTGCTAGTCGGTAGGCAACCTCTCCGACTCTCTCTAAGATCTCAAATGGACCGACATATCGGGGACTCAACTTCCCCTTAATGCCGAAACGTCTAACTCCTCTCGTAGGTGACACTCTCAACCACACCTGTGCACCTACTCTAAACTCCAAAGGTCGACGCCTTTTGTCGGCGTAGGACTTCTGACGACTCTGAGCTGCTAACATCCTCTCCCGGACTAAGGCAATCCGGGCGATGTCATCCTGTATCTGGTCTGGTACTACCCCTTCAGCCTTGCTAGGCTCATCCCAACACAACGGCGTACGACATCTCCGTCCGTACAAAGCCTCATAAGGTGCCATCCCAATAGACGCATGCCAGCTGTTATTATATGAAAACTCTACCAGTGGGAGATGATCTGGCCATACCTGTCCCCAATCTAGCACACATGTCCGCAACTTATCCTCTAAGGTCTGAATGGTCCTCTCAGACTGACCGTCTGTCCGTGGGTGGTAGGCAGTCGTAAAGCGGACACTCGTCCCCAGAGCAGTATGTACCTGCTGCCAAAACCTCGAGGTAAAACGTCCATCCATGTCGGAGACGATAGCCCTCGGTACTCCATGGAGTCTCACAATGTGTCTAGTGAACTCCTCTGCTAGACGACTTACCGGCCACGTTTCCTTGATCGGAATGAAACGTGCGGTCTTTGTCAGCTGGTCTACCACTACCCAAATGGCATCAAAACCTCTGCTGTGCCTCAATCCGGTAACAAAATCCATAGAAATATCTTCCCACTTCCAATGTGGTACTGGAAGTGGGTGGAGTTTTCCTCCGGATCTACGATGCTCAATCTTGACCTGCTGACAGGTCGCACACTAGGCTACATATCGGGCCACATCAGGCTTCAAATCACCCCACCAGAAGGAACGTCTCACGTCCTTATACATCTTACTCGCTCCTGGATGTACGGAGTAAGGGGTAGCATGAGCCTCACCTAGTATCCTCTGTCTCAACTCACTGTCTGATGGCACACAGATACGGTCCTGCCGTCTCATCACTCCATCGGCACCAATAGTGAACTGAGGTGCCTCATCTCGTGACATTCGGTCTCGGATCCGGGTCAAAGTCGGACAGGTCTCCTGCTTCTGTCGGATCTCACCCAACAGGTCAGGAAGTAACTCTAAGGTGGCTAACTGATGAACTGTATCGGGGAACTAGATCTCGACCTCCAACCCAGCTAAGTCTCTCTGTAACTGTGGCTGTACTGTCAACCGAGCTATCGCCTTCTCCCGAGGCGTCTTCCGACTCAAAGCGTCAGCAACTACATTCGCCTTTCCGGGGTGGTAGAGTATCTCAAGGTCGAAATCCTTGATCAACTCTAACCACCGCCTCTGGCGGTTATTCAACTCCCGCTGAGTGAATATGTACTTCAGACTCTTATGGTCTGTGAAGATCTGACAGGTCGCTCCATAGAGATAATGACGCCAGATCTTAAGAGCATGTACTACCGCAGCTAACTCCAGGTCATGAGTGGGGTAGTTCTCCTCATACGTCTTCAGCTGTCGAGACGCATATGCTATGACCTTACCCCTCTGCATCAAGACACACCCCAAGCCCAGCTTGGATGCGTCACTGTACACTACAAAGTCCTCTGTACCCTCAGGCTGTGCTAAGATCGGAGCAGACGTCAATCTCCTCTTCAGCTCCTCAAAACTCTACTGACACGGCTCAGACCAGACGAACCGAGTAGTCTTCCTTAGGAGAGAAGTAAGTGGTCGGGCGATCAGGGAAAATCCTTCCACAAACCGACGGTAATAACCTGCCAATCCGAGGAAGCTACGAACCTCCTTAACATTCTTCGGAGGTTGCCAAGAGGACACTGACTCAATCTTCGCCGGGTCAACCTTAATACCCTCAGCAGTCACTACATGGCCTAGGAAAGCCACCTCTGGCATCCAGAACTCACACTTGGATAGCTTAGCATATAGCTGGCTATCTTGTAGAATCTGTAACACTGTCCTCAAGTGTCTGGCATGCTCCTCTCGACTTCTAGAGTAAACTAGAATGTCGTCAATGAAGACCACTACAAACTGGTCTAGGAAGTCGATGAAAATCCCATTCATCAACTCCATAAATACTGCTGGCGCATTAGTGAGCCCGAATGGCATCACTACAAACTCATAGTGACCATACCTAGTCTGGAATGCCGTCTTAGGTATGTCCTGATCTCTCACCCTCAACTGGTGATAACCCGATCTCAAATCTATCCTCGAGAACACTGACGCTCCATGCAGCTGGTCTAGCAGATCATCTATGCGAGGTAGTGGGTACTTATTCTTGATGGTGACCTTGTTCAACTCCCGGTAGTCGATACACAGCCTCATCGATCCATCCTTCTTCCTCACAAATAACACTGGTGCGCCCCAGGGAGAAACACTAGGGCGTATGAAGCCTTTCTCTACTAACTCCTCTAACTGCTTCTTCAGCTCAAGCAGCTCTATCGGGGCCATGCGGTACGGGGCCTTCGAGATCGGTCTCGTGCCCGGCTCTAACTCGATGCTAAAGTCAACACTCCTCTGTGGAGGTAGCCCTGGTAAGTCGTCACTGAATACCTCTGCAAACTCGCAGGCAACTGGTATCTCCTCTACTGTCAGGCTCTTGCGCTCCTTCATGGCATAACACCAGAAGGCCTCGCAATCCTGTGCTATCAATCTAGATGCTCTCACTGCACTGATAACTGTGCCGGACTTTCCGAGGTCCCAACCTCGGAATATTACTCTGTGACCCTCCTCAATGGCGACAGTCACAGTTCTCCTACCAATATCTAAAACTGCGCCATGTCTAGTCATCCAATCTATTCCCAATATCACGTCCTCATGTGCTAAGGGCATGACTAGAAAATTTACTAACCAAATCCGGCCTCCCAGGTGAATAGGGCAGTCATAAATCTCCCGAGATCCTCTAACCTTACCCCCATCTAGTAACCCAACCACAAAAGGTACACCCTCTACTGTAGCTAAGGACAACCTATCTACACATGCATCTGATATAAAGGAGTGCATAGCACCCGCATCAAATAAAACTCGCAAAGGTAAGTCATGGATCCAAATAGTACCTGTGGTCGCAGGTGCTGCAGGCTGCTCAGTGTTCCTCAGCTCGAACACTCTCGATGGTCCTCCTCTGGTGTCAGTGGTACTACTACGTCCTCTGCCATGACCTGATCCCTGTGCCGTACTGTATGAAGCAGGATGCCCTGGGGCCCGGTACTGTTGCTGTTGCTGACTCGGTGCTCGGTACTGAGGAGGTCTTTGTACACTCTTCTCAACACCTGCAGGAGAAGATCCCTGCTGGGAAGGGGCCCTACCCTGACGGCAGAAGGTGGCTCTGTGACCCGGCTTCCCACAAGTGAAGCAAGTGATAGGTGGTCTCTGGCAATCTGTCTTAATGTGATCGCGGCTACCACAGTTAAAACACTGCCGATCTCTACTGGGAGTCTGGACTGTAGAGTGGTAGCTGGACCTCCCCTGAGTCTGTCCTCGACCATAACCTGTTACTGCTGCACTGCTACCAGCATGTCCTGTCCTCTGCCGCTTATCCGGCCCACTAGACTGAACTGCTTTCCTCGAAGCTGGCCTATCTCTCTCATAAGCAGAAGCCCTATCCTGATAATCAGACAAGGTCTCACAGCGGAATCCAGCCAGATAGGATCGGGTACTCTCTCTCAACCTCCTGGAGAAAAGGTAAACATGCTGCTCTTTTGGAGGTGCAGATGGTCCAAGTAAGGTCAACTTTTTCTGAAACTTCTTTATGGCTGCAGCAATCGGGATATCCTCAAATCCCGCCTCAATGAAATCTTGGAATCTCTCCCTCCTCAGCGAAACTGGACAGTACCTGTCCCTAACAATGTTCCTCATCTGCTCCCAACTGGTGACTCGGCCACGAATGGTACGCCACCATGAATGAGCATCATCTGTGAAACAGGTCTGCACCAAATCTACCTGTCGATCCTCGGGACAACGTATTGCCTCCAAAGCAGTCTCTATCTTCCCTATCCAGTGCTCCACTTCTAGCCCTATTTCTCCACTGAATGAAGGAACCTTCTGAGAGTTGAAAGCCTTCAACCACTCATCCGGTCTCGGTGCTCTAGACCCAGTAGGCGCTCTATCAGCATTAGCCCTCCTCTCAGATACATCCGGCACCTGAGACACTCCCTGTGTCACCTGAGCTGACCTAGCCGGTACCACCGGTGGTACCTGGGTAAGCCTCTCAACTCTGGCAGCTTCCTCCATGCGCTCGACGTAGGCTCTGTACTCCCTATACTCCGATGCTCCAATAGAAACACGTCCTGACTCAGTAGAACGTGCTCCTTGCGCTCCAGACCTAGCGGCGGTCTCAGGCCTGACCTCGGGGTCTACACTCTCAGCTACTTCTTCTACAGCAGCCTCTGGTATGCTTCCTGCAGGTGGGTCCTCTCGAGGAACTCGTCCTCGACCTCTCCCTAGTGGAGGTCTACCTCCACGACCACGCCCTCTAACAACAGGGGTGCTATCAGCTCGATCCTGTCTGACTGGGGGAAGGGGGGGACAACCCCTACCTCGGCCAGTCACTTGTGAAGCCCTAGTACGTGCCATCTGCACGAATAGTAACAACTACAGTTATAAACTAGCTAATCTATCATAACAGTAAAAGTCTATAATTATTCTAAGAATACCGAGATCCGCAAAGGTAGTGGTGGTCATCCGTACTTTCTATCCCAACCCGACTCTGTATGCATTTTAAAACCAAAATTCTCTTTGGAAAACTCAGACCCCTTTCGGGTTCTGTTTATTTACTTATATGACCTTTTTGAAGATTTCTAGTGCCATTGTTGCCAACCTAGAGCTCTGATACCATGTTGTAACACCCCAAAATTTTCAACTCGGGGAGTTACTGGTTAGGACCGCACAGTGGGTCCCGACCTTAGTTTGACAACAACTTAACATGATCTTACAACAAGGCACAGATAAGGAAAACCAGAAATCATAAAATAATTCTTAACAATGTATGAATGTGACCAGAACAACTAACAGCCGGAAAACATAATATAACCAAGTACGGAAAGAACGACAAGAAACAAAGTTCAACTGAAAACCCACAAATGAAGAAACTGTAAAACGTTCTAAAGTACGACACCCCGGCTGACCACTACCATCTGGATCACTCGGCATCTGCTCTAACCTGTGGCAAATCTACACAACATATCAACCGTTAGCTAACTATCCAAATATAAGTAGAATGATAACAGCACAAACATCATGCTGGCACTCAACCATTTATTATCTATTATTTAAGTGATTCACATTATTCAATTTAAGTTGTGGCACGAGAGCTATTAACAGCTCTCGCCTCCGTTCCTTATCCAACTGGGTGTAGGTCTAGCTGACCTCCGCCGGTAGCATCACTACAAACCGAGTATGGACTAGTCCCTAAAGAAACCCCCAGCGCTCGCAAGCTAACTGAGCAGAATGCCACCGCCCGTTACTCTTAGGTCAAGTATAGGTCGGTAATTATATATCAGAACCTATCTCTCTAAACATTTCAATCACACACCACTATCATCATTCATGCTCATATTTAGAAGTCAGCTAAGTAAGCCCAAAGGACTTACCTGATATAATGCTCGACTCTTTGTAAATCAACTCGCTCTGTAAACTGTAGCAACTCAGTTGCCTGTCAAAGGAGGTAAGTGCATTAGCACACTTCTACGTAGTTAGAAGTCTAAGACTTCTAAGCTAGAATAATGTAGTAAGACATAACTAGTTACAGTACTAATTTAGGGTAAAATGACCATTTTACCCTTGGTCCCGAAACTCCCAAAATTTCCAAATTCATGTCTAAACTCCTATTTGAGATTCTAAAATCATATTCTAACTCCTAAAGTTTAGTTTTGTTACCAACTGTCACTTTTCTTATTTTCCTATTTTCCAAAAGCTCGTAAAGGTCTAACTTCGGTTTCAAATATAAAATTCGTAACCGCTTACAAAAATTCCGACTTAAATCCTTAGATTATCTATGATGTCCTATCTAACTTTAGGAGAAAGAATTTCTCCCAACTGTTCATTCAACAGTTTTATAAAAATTCCCAAAGTTGATTTCTCCCTTTACAAATTCCATACTTAGTCAAAAATCTTAAGTTTACAAAAACTGCTCAACTACTCAACTTCGAAAGCTTATAACTTCTAATCCGACCGTTCATTTCTCCTCAAATTTTAATATGCTAAACTACATATATCCATCTATCATCTATTAAAATTTCAACGGTGGATCTTCAACCTAACTCTTTAACATTGGTCTACAAGATGGGAAGTTTACAACTTCAAATCTGAAAATAAACAATCCATTTACAGCAGTTCATTGATTCTCTCATTTCTGACAGCATACTCAACCGTTATTCTATACCTATCCAGCACAGGTTCAATACTACTCTACTCTCATTCCTCTAGTGTTAAGAAATCCTTCTTAAGGTCCTAGCTTTAAATCCCATGGCAACATTTTGATCCTAGGATGTGATACTACAACAAACCTAAACAATACCATGAATCAAAAGAGCTAGAGACACTACAACCTAGTTGTAAAGGAAGCAACAAAACTCTACTACACATGGCTTACCTTGCTGTAGTGGACTAGGAGTGATATTGCACTCACAATCTTCCCAGACTTTGCTACCCGGATCTCTGAAGGTGATCTAAGTTACCAGTGAGTAATCCGACCCAGCAGTTTGTTTAGGACAAGTCAAACTCGGCTGTTTAGGTATGTACTTGGGGAGGATGATGGTTCAGGCTACACTTACTTGGCACTGCAGTAGGGAAGTCGATGAAGGAGACTGTACGTCTACACTCACCTAAGAAAGCACGCTGGTGACGGAAGGTTGAGGGAGAGGATGGCTCACTGGTTGAAGATGGGTCTCGTTGTAAGGATTGACGACAGGAAGAGGAAGATGGTGAACGGCCAGGGCAAGGCAGATCCTTCGTGCTCCAGGGACGAGTGTGCAAGGGAGAGAGGAAGAGGGAGGCTGTTAGGTTGGTGCAGAAGCGGTGATGGTGATCTTGGAAACGTTGTGCGTGCACTTGGATGTGATCGAGAAGAATGGAAACAAAATCTACAGCAGCGTTATTCCAGGGCGTTAAATGGCTCTCCAGCTCAACAACCGTTACATTGGAGTCCAGAAGAAACGTGAAGGCCTGTTGCTCTTCTCATCTGGTTGGGCTCGAAGTGTTGTTGGGCCAGTACTCCTGCAAGGAAAAGGTTGGGCTGGATGTGCCGCTGGCTGCATGGACGCTGGGCTGGAGCTGGCGAGGCAACAGCTCTCCCTGGGCTGAAGATGACAAAGCAGTAGCTCTTCCTGGACTGGGCACACGCTGGGCTGGAGGAGGCAGCAGGCGGCTGCTGGGCTGCAGAAGAGCTGGGCTGCAGAGGGCTAGAGCTGGCACAATGGTGAGGGGAGCAGCATCCCGGTGCTAGCTGCAGTCCGGAATCGAGATCCCGACAATGAATGTACGTAATAAACGGATACGGATTATGTTACAGTTTAGGATTGGTTATAAAAATCCTATCATTTTATGTGAAAGTAAGTTACATAAAATGATGGCTTTTTAAAAGGTTCTATCATTTTATGTGAAGGAATTCTACATAAAATGATAAATTTCATAATAATGTGTCTAACTAAGTAGACGGATATGAATCGACTGATCGAGAACGGGTTTGTTACAGAAATAAACGGAATAAAAATTCCGGATATTACATGAAATCTATGTCGTATCGATGAAGCGTATATATGATTTTTTGAAACTGATCTTTTTTGAATTTGTATTGTAGGTCAAGTTGGGCGAGTTTATTACAAGTTCAACAACTTGGGAAGATGCTTGGCGCAATGAAGATCTACCGGAGGAAAACAACTTTCTTTATTTATTTCTTAATCAAATCATCTTCCTAGTAAACATTTTTCTTCCACGATCTACCTATAATACTCTAGGATCCATTTTTCTCGTGGTTGATTATTTATTTCTACGTGGCTGTGATTATTGGTGACATGCATACCCTTCTAATTTCTATAATTCAAATATGTGATCATCATCGTCATCAATTATTCCTTTTGTTTTTTCACATGCGCATAAGTAACTTTGATTGACATGATTCATTTTTACGAAAGCTCTCTTGAGCAATCGATAACGTTCTTTAGAAAGACGAAGCTTCTTACAAAGAGGAATCAATCCACCACCGTCATCGTGATCCTCTATATCGGTGTTCGAAAATATGAAGACAAAATTCATGGCATCGTGGGATGGGTTTACTACACACCGTAAGTTTCTCTTTTAAGATTTCACACTTTAGTTATTTTATGCCTTTGTTCTGGCCTCTTTAGTTTATTGCAATAATGATATTTTGATTTATAGAGAATGCTCGAGTCATGGTTCTTTTTAGTTTCACATGCGCATAAATTATTTGTTGTGGATGTTGTTTATAGTCTAGCTCACAAACTCAAACCTACTATCATATTAATTGATAAGGTTGATAGCTTTTTCAGGAATCGTCGCAACTCGGCCACAACCTATGTTGATTTATCTCATAATTCTCACTATTTTCTTTTTATTACAAAATCACTTTTGTCCCTAAATATTGAATGCCCAATCTTTGTTGCCTCAGTTTGCCTTGGTAAGGTCCGAAACCGGTCACAAAGAAACATAAAAAAAGTATGACAAAATATATGGGAAGAAGTTGGTTATTCCTATAGAGGTTGTATCATAGAAAAAATGATACATACTCAAATGAAATAGACAACTTTTTCTCACATATTTTGTCATACTTTTGTTTATGTTTCTTCGTGATTGCTTTCGGACCTTACCAAGGCAAACTGAGGCAACAAAGATTGGGCATTCAATATTTAGAGACAAAAATGTTTTTTTAATAAAAAGAAAATAATGAGATTTATGAGATAAATCAGCAAAGGTTGAGGCCGACTTGTGACGTTGCCTCAAAAAGCTACCAACATCGTCAATGAATATGATAGTAGGTTCGAGTTTGTGAGCTAGACAAAAACAACATCCACAAGAAATAATTCATGCGCATGTGAAACTAAAGAGATCCATCATCTCGAGAATTCTCTATAAATCAAAATATCATTATTGGAATAAACTAAAGAGGTCAGAAGAAATGCATAAAATAACTGAAGTACGAAATTAAAAAAGTGAAACTTCCAGTATGTAGGAAACCCATCCCACGATGCCATGAATTTTGTCTTTATATTTTCCAACTCCGATATGGAGGCGTCCCGTAACGTCAACCATAATAGGTTTAAAAAACGTCAACAACATATGAGTCCTACTTGAGGCCAACAACATCAAAGTTTAGAAACACAAATCACCAACCCAAAAGATATAAGGTAAAAGTTAGGAACAAGTTGTAGAGAAAATGAATTAGAAAAAAATGATAATCTAATCTCTATTTCTATTATTTTCTTACTTATTCAACCAGAATAATTCATGCTAAATTAACTAAACTCTTACATAATTTAATTAAATCCAAACCAACTACTCCGTATATATACTTTAATTAAACAAAATATTATTTTATACTCTTTTTTAAGGATTTATCTTGGAAATCTTGTTTGATTTGATTCATTATTGTTGTATCCGCATTAGTCTTTCTCTATATATTTTGAAATCTATGTCGTATCGATGAAGCGTATATATAATTTTTTTGAAATTGATCTTTTGTGAATTTGTATTGTAGGTCAAGTTGGAGGAGTTTATTACAAGTTCAACAACTTAGGAATATGGTCGACGCAATGAAGATCTACCGGAGGGAAACAACTTTCTTTATTTATTTCTTAATCAAATCATCTTCCTCGTAAGAATTTTTTTTTCCACGATCTACCTATAATACTCTAGGATCCATTCTACTCATGTTTGATTATTTATTTCTACGTGGGTGTGATTATTGGTGACATGTATACCTTTCTAATTTCTATAATTCAAATTTGCGATCATCATCGTCGTCAATTCTTCCTTTTGTTTTTTCACATGCGCATAAGTAACTTTGATTGACATGATTCATTTTTGCGAAAGATGTCTTGAGCCATCGATAACGTTCTTTAGAAAGATGAAGCTTCTTACAAAGAGGAATCAATTCACCACAATTATTGTAACACCCTAAGTTTTCGGAACTCGGGGAGCTACTGGTTAGGACCTCACAGTGGGTCCCGACCTTAGTTTGACAACAACTTAACTAGATCTTAGAACAAGACACATAAAGAAAGGGCTACAACCCGTCTAAAGAAGTACGACACCCCGGTTGACCACTACCATCCAGATCACTCGGCATCCGCTCTAACCTACGGCAAGTCTAAACAACGATAAAACAGTTAGCTAACTAATCAAATATAAGCAGATTAATAAATAGCACAAACACACATAAGGAAATATTAGTTTCCATGTGGTAGATCCGTGTAGACTAGACAACGAAGGAGGCGTCATACATGTGTACCGACTGCGCTGAACTTCTGGCGTGCACCTGTCTGTGGTGGGTGACGGCTTCAGCACTCTACTCCGGAGGCGATCGAGGGGAAGAGGCGGAACCAGTCAGCTAGGGTTGTGAGATTGAGAGCGGGATAGGGCGATTGATTGCTGTGATGAGAATGATCCGCTGCAGAAGGAAGGAATGGGGAGGCAATGCTGAATGTGGACGGAAGGTGGGGAACGTGAGGCTGTACCATTAAGGAAGTAACGCTGCTGCGTGATTTGCGGGAGCCGTTACATTGAAGATCTCTCCCTGCTCCAGGTCAGAACACATCGATCACAAGCAAGGAAGGAGGAGGAGGCCCGTCTGTTCTGGGTTGCGCGTCTTGGGGTGGAGCGACAGAAGCTGTTGCGGATTTCTGGGCTAGCGGGATGTCTTCAGCAAGCAAATAGACAAGGGAGTTGAGATGTCAAAAGTTGTTTGGGCCTTGTCACAAGGTTGTCATGACCTTGTCACAAGGCTATCGGGCTTCGCCATGGCCTCGTCCCAGCTTTGTCATGGTCTCGTCAAAAGACATCGATATAAAAACAACTAGGGTTTGTTATGCATATCATCATTTTACGTGAGTTTTAGTTTACATAAAATGATAAGATTTGCGGTGATAGAACATTAGGTATCATGTACACGGATAATCGGGTCGAAAATTCGGTTTGACTCGGAAGTAAACGGAATTAAAATTCCGGATATTATAGTCATCGTGATCCTCTATATCGGTGTTGGAAAATATGAAGACAAAATTCATGGCATCGTGGGATGGGTTTACTACACACCTTAAGTTTCTCTTTTTTGACACTTCTCCCAAGTCAAAACGAGATTAGTGTCTTCACAACGTTGTAGCACTAGAGAAAGGTTAGATAAGCAATTATCAAAAGAGGAAACCATATACCGAAAAGTCATCCATGAATACATCCATGATTTTCTCTATGTACTCCGAAAAGATAGCCATCATACAACGCTGCAAGGTAGCGGGTGCATTACATAATCCAAATGGCATCCTCCTATAAGCGAACGTCCCCCATGGACAAGTTAAAGTGGTCTTCTCTTGATCATCCGGATAGATAGGAATCTGAAAAAAGCGACTATAACCATCTAAATAGCAAAAATGAGAATGTTGGGCTAACCGTTCGAGCATTTGGTCGATGAAGGGAAGTGGAAAATGGTCCTTCCGAGTGGCCACGTTCAACTTCCTGTAATCGATGCACATCCTCCAGCCCGTAACGGTCCTAGT
Organism: Fagopyrum esculentum; assembly: GCA_033239045.1. Classification (NCBI taxonomy): domain Eukaryota; kingdom Viridiplantae; phylum Streptophyta; class Magnoliopsida; order Caryophyllales; family Polygonaceae; genus Fagopyrum; species Fagopyrum esculentum. The sequence goes on from BSUD01000006.1 coordinate 27,657,400, forward strand.
TGGAATCAACTCGTTGTTCTTATTCGTCACAACGGTCATCCCTCCTTTCTTCGGAACTACATGCACTGGGCTCACCCACTTGTTATCCGAGATAGAAAATATGATACCTGAATCCAACAACTTAAAAATCTCCTTCTTCACAACCTCTTTCATGATCGGATTTAACCGTCTTTGAGGTTCCCATAAAGTCTTATGATCATCTTCCATTAGTATTTTATGCATGCAGAAAGAAGGCTTAATACCAATAAGATCATCAATAGTATATCCCAAAGCCTATCGATGTTTCCTCAGGACATGCATCAGTTTAGACAATTCAGTTTTGGAAAGGGAAGCACTTACGATAACGGGATATGTAGAATCTGGTCCAAGGAAAACATGCCTCAAGTGACTTAGAAGCGGTTTAAGCTCCACAACTGGGGGTGCTTTCTGAGGGGGATCCGTGCTTCCTCCTTCCAGTGAAGTAGACTTAGATCGAAGAACTAGACTTTCAGAAGTCTCAGTTGACATCATCTCGCTTGCGACATCAGTCGAGGTCCAAGGTGGGTGACCGAGATGTTCTTCAGATAAGAACACCTCGCTTGGTCCAGAATGTGCCTCGGTCGAGATACTGTAACTGGGACCTAAACTTGATTTTCTCCTCTCCTGGATTAGTTTCTCAATCTTAGTTCCTGGATCTGCTTCCAGTGCCTTTAAGCTCCATATATCTGCATCACAAGAAACATCTATACCTTCCTCCATTAAACTAAAACTAAGAACTCTTTCAAGAGGGTCATTAATAAGGATAGATCTCACCAATTCTCTTGATTCTTCTTCATCATATATGTTGAAGATATCATCCTTCAGCGGCTCTCCTTTCATTGCAGCAAGCAATGCAAATTCCACTTGATCTCCACCAATGTTGAATTTCAACTTGGCGTTCTTGCAATCCACATTGCAACCTGAAGTTGCTAGAAATGGTCTCTAGAGAATGATAGGGACTGGATAATCTGCGGGTATATCAAGTACAACAAAGACTATAGGTAAATAGAAGTTACCTAACTTGACGGGAACGTCTTTCAAAATACCCACGGGATGGGTAATGGAGCGATCCGCCATGTACAACCTTATCTTTACCGGCTTGGGCTCTCTAAGTCCGATCTTCTCACATAGCTCCAGCGGGATGATACTCACGCTGGCTCCTAGATCACACAACGCCTCACAAGTTACATCCCCAACTTGAATGGGAATGCAAAATGAGCCGGGATCTCTCAATTTTGGTGGCATCTTCTCCTTCATGATTTGAATGAACTCCGAGGACTTAGATGTCATCCTAACTTCTCCAAAGTCTTCCAGCTTCCTCTTCCATGATAAAATTTATTTCAAGAACTTCCTATAGGTGGGCATCCCTAGAATAGCATAAAGGAAAGGGATGTTAATGTGTGGTTTATTCATCAAGTTAAGAAACTTACCAAAATGCTTGTCTAGATGTGCTCTGACCCTTGACTGGGGGAATGGAAGTGGCAGTTTATAAGCAGGAGGTAGGACATAAACTTCAGATTTTTCCTTCGCTTTCTGGGACTCCACCTCGGATGACACCTTGACCGAAGTGTTCCTCGTCTGATCCTGGACCAAGGTGTTCTTCGTCTACACTGGCACCGACCGAGGTACTGGATCTGCAGTTTTTAGTCCACTTCTCGTTGTTATTACCATAATCTGTCTTTTGGGGTTGCTCTCTGTCCTTGTTGGGAGCTTCCTTGGATCTCTTGGCGCTTCATTCGCCTTATTAAAGAATTGTTGCTCTAAGGCTTTTTGTGCCTTCGAAAATAAAGTCATCGATGTCTCCATAGCATTGAGCTTGATCAAGATTGCCTCTAGAACTGCATCTTTCTTTTCTGGCTTGGACGAACTCGATCCAGGCTCCTGGCTCTTCAATGGAGTAGAAGAAGAGGAGGAGGGGTTAAAAACATTATTAGCATGAGAATAAAGGTTACCCGGATTTTGTTGATTAGATCTCCAATTGTTGTTGTTGGAGCCTCTATTGTTGTTGTAATTGTTGTTCCGTGACCCTTGGTTGTTGTTTCTTCCTTGATATCCTCCATCTTGCTCCTTCTTCGTGTGAGCTACCAAAAGCTCCTTCAATTGCTTCACATCATTTTTAAGCGAGGTAAGTTGATTTTCATTTGATGAAGTGTCCTGAAAACTAACTCTCCTTGCTCCATTCTCGGCTCCTTGATGGGAGTACTTCTACATATGCAAAGCTTGCTTTTCAAAGAACTCCCAAGCTTCGTCTATCGGCATATCCATGAATGTTCCGGCGGAAAGTAGTTGGAGATAGAATTGAGTAGCTCCATCCAATCCCTTGAAGTATATCTCCAGCAACTCTATCTTTAGAATCCCATGATGTGGGCAATCCAATAGAACATCTTTGAATCTCTCCCATCACTTGGACAAAGTCTCTTTATCCTTCATGATGAATGCATTAATCTCCCCTCTCATTTCAGCGGTCTTGAAGGCAGGAAAGAACTTTGTTAGAAACTCCGTCGTCATCTCTTCCCAAGTGTTGATCTTTCCGGGTGGAAGAGATTGATACCAAGCAAGCGCCCTGTCTTTCAAAGAAAAATAGAAAGGCCTTAACTTGTAGTTGTTATTTTCTAGCCTTGAAGGTCTCAAGGTCTCCATTAGAATCTCGTAGTTTTGCAAATACTGATGTGGAGACTCCCTCTCTAAACCTCCAAATTGGCATTGGCGGATCATAGATAGAACTTGCGGTCGAAGTTCGTAATCATGCTCAGCTGGATCACCTAGGTTGACTCCTGGACGCCTCAGTTGCTGATTAGGGTCCATCCTCTGTCCTAGGGTTTGTGGAACTCCAGCAAAAAGAACATCTCGGACAGGCATCCGAGGTGGATGTATCTCGGCCGGGGCAACATGAACTAGGTCTTGCCTCGGTCGAGGATCTGGGATCGGTCGAGGCGAAAACTGGGCCCTTAGAGCGGCCATATCTGCTTCGATCTCTTCAGTTCTTGCGCAAGTCTGCTCTTTCTCTCGCTGCAGTTCTTCTTGATTGAGGCGTAGCTGTTCCAGCGCCTCCTTCAATTCGGCTTCAAGATCACGATTGTCTTGATTGGCCATCTTAGCTTCTTTTAATCGTCGTGTATATGTCTTCTCTAGTTCGGGATTGTAAGGAACGATTTCCTTCCCAACACGGGTTCTTCGCATAAACCTAAGAAAAAGATCCTGCGAAAACACTCAAGTAGAGTGGTTAATAGCAACAAGGGCAATTGCTTCGAAAGACAACCGCAACCGGCTCGGTCTAGACCAAGTCCCCGGCAACGGCGCCAAAAACTTGTTCGCTCCAAACGGTGTGTGCAAGATTTAAATTTATAACCCAAGAAGTATGCTTGAACAAATATGCGAACCCGCAGTGTACAGGTCAATTGTAATAAAAGCAAGAATTCCAGGGGTTGATCACAGGGACTTAGGTGAAACAAAGCACATAATCGGTTGTCAAATATTGCAATTAACCAAAAGCAATTATAGCAATAAAATATTATATAAAAGTCAATTAAGGGGAAATGCGGATTCTAGGGATTAAAGCATCTAGTTGTGGTTACGACTCAAGATCTCAAAGGATAACTCGGACAAAGCTGAGGTTTGCAAAGGGAAGGTGTTTCTAAGGTGGGAATAGATCACCGGGAAAGTCTCACTACTCACTATCCCAAACCAAAGCTTCTATTACCGGGTAAGTCTCAACGTACTAAGGAAAGGAACTATAATCTCAAACCAACACACCACCCAAGGGAATAGAATCAACCTTTACGAGGTAAGTCTCAGGCTAACTCACAAAGATGGGATAAAGGCACACTAAAACCCCAATAAAGGATAAACCTCTATTACCTACACTTATGATCTTGGGTAAATAAACAAAGGAATCACCGGGTAAGTCTCATCCTAGGCTTGCATTGAACCAGGTAATGTGTACTAAGGATAGGATTTGGCAAACTAGAATTCTTAACTCAGAATAGGTTCAGGAAAGGTTCACCTCATTCAGTCAAGTTCCACCCCGGCCGAGATGTTCTTTGACTGAGCGAGGTGTTCTAGGGTTAAGGTTAAAGACTCGAGCTTTCAGGGTCCTGCTGGGATTAAGATCATTCTATCATCGTCTTTCCCACAACTTTCAGCCAATCACCCTAGAATCGCATAAGAAACTTAGCCAACAATCATCATGATAACAATAATCAAATATATGGAAAGGAAATCAATATTCGAACAAGAAAACCTTAAGAAAAAGTTCTCAATAACTGAATCAAATATCAAACAACCAGCGTTCCTCAAATCACAATTAGCTAAGACAAGAAACCAAAAGGGAATCTAAGAAAGTCTTACAAACTCCCTCAAAAGCTAATTCCAAACTATGAATCCTTCCTTCCTTCCTTGATCTTCAATCCTTCAATCCTTCCTTCAAATCTTCAAAAAATACTCCAGAAAATCTCTTAATTGCTGGATGTTCTCAGCATGTAAGCATTTGAAGATCGGAAGATGGCTGGATTGTAGAAAATCCAACCTTTTATATAGGAGAATTATCTTCCAAAGATAATATATCTTAAAAAGATAACTTCCTATAAAATATATCATATCTCTAAAATAGATCTCCCAAAAAATAATATCTTCCTTCCAGAAATTCAGCCCATAAATATAAGATATTTGCTTTCCAAAAATAAAAGATCTCAGCCAAAAATATGGATCTCGCCGGCGGCAGGGTATTCGCATCGGTCGGAACGCTCCTCAAGATCACCTCAGTCGAGGTGACATTGTAGTTGACCAAGGTGAATCTCAACTGAATGTGAAATCTCTCGAATCTGGTCCAAAGTAAAACTTCTTTATCATTTTCATGTTTCCTGAGTTCTTTCTTAATCTCCAGAATGTAGCTCCAATGACTCCTTAGCTCCTTAGCTTCATATTAATCCAAAATGTGTCATTTTACCTACAATTACAACGAAACTAGGTGTAAACCTCGATTCCTGCAAAGGTAGATGAAACAACAATATAATCACATAATATACATCCATACATGCAGATTATTGAAGATAAAACGTCTAAACCATCTCAAAATATAGACTATAATACATGCTATCAAGGAGCTAAAAGAGGTACATAATGAAGAGTTCGAAAAATTCTATGATGGCTCGGAAAACAGAAGAAACCACGGCCAGTCGTGCTATTCCACGGCCGTGGTTCCACAAATTCAATCCATAGAGTGTTATTTCGAGAACACCAGAGACTTCCACGCCCTAAACCACGGCCGTGGAAGTAACATGTGTGTCGTGGTTTTGGGAAATTCTGAGAACAATTCCGTCTTTCCTACAACCAATCTTGATTCTTCTTCCACTACTCTCACATCCTTAGAGACTTATAAGGAAGCATCGAGCACGCCTCAAGACACATCAAAGGCATCAGTAGCTTTGAAATTGAAGACACTTCCCACACATCTTCGGTATGCTTTTCTTGGAACTAATTCTACTTTTTCCGTTATTGTTAGTTTCGATTTAAAGGAAGATGAACATGAGAAACTTATGGATGTTTTGAGGAAACATAGGAAAGCTTTAGGTTATACCATAGAGGATCTTGTAGGAATTAAACCATCTTTATGTATGCACAAGATTCTATTGGAGGAGGATTACAAGCCTTCACGACAACCTCAAAGACGGTTAAACCCGGTCATGAAAGAGGTCGTGAAGAAGGAAATCCTAAAGCTACTTGACGTAGGTATCATCTATCCTATCTCCGATAGCAAGTGGGTGAGCCCCGTTCAAGTCGTCCCAAAGAAGGGAGGAATGACCATTGTGACCAACAAGAACAACGAACTCATTCCAACGAGAACCGTGACGGGTTGGAGGATATGCATTGACTACCACAAGCTGAACAATGCAACTAGGAAGGATCACTTCTCACTACCATTCATAGATCAAATGCTTGAAAGGTTAGCACAACACTCCTGCTTTTGTTACCTTGACGGTTATAGTTGTTTCTTTCAGATTCTGATTCACCCGGACGATCAAGAGAAGACCACATTCACGTGCCCATGGGGAACATTTTCTTATAGAAGGATGCCATTCGGACTTTGCAACGCTCCAGCCACCTTTCTAAGGTGTATGATGGTCATCTTCTCGGAGTATATTGAGGAAATCATGGAGGTTTTAATGGACGATTTTTCAGTTTATGGTTCCTCATTTGACAATTGTCTTGCTAACCTTTCTCTTGTTTTGCAAAGATGTGAAGAGACTAACCTTAGTTCTAAATTGAGAGAAGTGTCAATTCATGGTTAAGGAAGGCATTGTGCTAGGACATTTGATTTGTAATAGAGGGATCGAAGTTGACAAGGCTAAGATAGAGACGATAGAGAAGCTTCCTTCTCCATCTTCGTGAAGGGGATAAGAAGTTTCCTAGGACATGCAGGATTTTATAGGAGATTCATCAAAGACTTCTTGAAAATTTTGAAACCAGTAACTAATCTATTGATGAAGGATGTTGTTTTTAATTTTTCGCAGGAATGTTTAGATGCTTTCTATAAGATTAGAGAAGCTCTCATCTCAGCCCCGATAATCCAACCTCCGGATTGGAATCTTCCATTCGAGGTTATGTGTGATGCAAGTGACGTAGCTATTGGAGTGGTGCTTGGACAAAAGAAGGAAGGCCGCACTCATGCCATCTACTATGCTAGCAAGACGCTAGACGAAGCGCAGCTCAACTACGCAACAACTGAAAAAGAATTTTTAGCCGTTGTATATGCTTTTGAAAAGTTTCGTTCTTATCTTGTAGGAGCGAAGGTGATTGTATACACGGACCATTCAACAATACGGTATTTGCTCGCCAAGAAGGATGCAAAGCCAAGGCTGATTAGATGGATTCTTCTTCTTCAAGAATTCGATCTAGAGATTCGGGACAAGAAAGGTTCTGAAAATTCTGTTGCGAATCATCTAAGTCGTCTACCACACACCGACGGAGATGACCTACCCATTGATGACTCCTTCCCAGATGAGCACTTACACATCATGGAAGAGTGTATCGACAAGATTTCTAGAGGTATCGAACCTTGGTTTGCTAATTTTGTAAATTACTTGGTTTGTCAAGAAATACCTCACGGACTATCCTATGCACAAAGAAAGAAGTTCTTTAGGGATGTCCGACAATACTTTTGGAATGAACCTCTACTCTTCAAGAGAGGTCCCAACGACATCATTAGGAGATGTGTGCTGGAAGACGAAATGCAAAGCGTCATTCGTCATTGTCATTCACTACCTTGTGGAGGACACGCTAGTTCCAATAAAACTAGCGCTAGGGTATTGCAATCCGGATTCTTTTGGCTTACTTAATTTAAGGATGTGCAAACCTTTGTTTCTTGTTGCGATGCATGTCAAAGAACAGGAAATATCTCTAGGAGAAACGAGATGCCTCTCAAGAACATTCAAGAGGTGGAAATCTTTGACGTTTGGGGAGTTGATTTCATGGGACCATTCCCATCATCTTGCGGAAACCAATACATACTTCTCGTTGTAGATTATGTTTCGAGATGGGTTAAAGCTATTGCCTCTCCAACTAACGATGCTATGGTGGTTGTCAAGTTCTTTAATAGAACTATTTTCCCAAGGTTTGGTACACCACGAACCATCATTAGTGTCGGAGGTTCACACTTCATAGCCCGACGATTCGAAGCTCTACTAGCTAAGTATGGGGTGACTCACAAGATCGCCACTCCCTACCATCCGCAGACATGTGGACAAGTGGAGATTTCAAATAGAGAGATCAAGGGTATCCTTGAGAAGACGGTGTCAAAAAAAGGAAAGATTGGTCTTTAAAACTAGATGACGCGCGTATAGGACAGCTTACAAGACTCCCATCGGTACAACACCATACAACCTTGTGTATGGGAAGTCTTGTCATCTCCCGGTAGAGTTGGAACACAAGACGTATTGGGATGTGAAGTGGTTGAACTTCAGCATGAAAGAAGTGGGCGAGAAGCGTCTCTTGGACCTTAACGAGCTAGAAGAACTCCGCTTGTACGCTTCTGAGAACGCCAAGATCTGCAAGGAAAGGGTGAAGCGTTGTGAACGATGATATTTCCTTAGGTCGTTTATATCCTATCAAAGTAATTTCCGAACTCAATACTAAAGCAAGTATAGTGATTAAGTAAGGGTCAAACCCAAGAGAGTTTGTGTTATTTTTATTAAATTCAATAATTGATTATGGGACAAAGTAACAAAAAAGGGGGGGTTTTGGAATGAATTGATGCACACATAACTAAAAAGCAAGTAGGTGAGATTGATAAGATGATGATGAGTGGATCTACACTAGGTTGATTCTTAGCATGCGATTACTACTTTGGTGAGTTCCTTTTACAAGTTTCAAGTAATGTTCCCGCCTTGATCATATGTATGTGTTGAGCCAACCGGCATCAACACAACTTAACAAGTTAGTGTTCCGTAAACCTACAAGAACAAGTCACAAGTTAGCTTTCAAACAAATACTAAGGGATATAAAGAGAAGATTAAAACCGTTAAACTAATCTTTATAATTGTGCTTCTTTTCCTTCAAGCATTTACAACCCGTTATTACTTAAAGGTTACTACTAGACTAAAGACCCGAACCCGGAATCTATTAATCCTAGTTGTTTGCATGCACTTAGGACCTAAGGTGATCAATCTTAAGTGATAATGAAAACATGCAATTTAGATAATTGAAGCTCAAGAAACACAAAACATTACTGAATAAAACTTATATAAAAAGGGAACTTACAACCAAAGAAATAATGCAGCCTCAAATCAACCCAATGTAGCAAGGACACTTAGAAGCTCATTAAAAATGAAGCAAAAGAGAATAAAAGTGGGAAAATGATGGATCATTCTAGCAATCAACCATGGGTCTATTTATACTACAAAGGACACTAAATGGGAGTAAATGGCCGGCCAAAACAGCCACCTTTAATGTTATAAAGGTGGTGTAAACAGCCGGAGTAAATCTCTGTCGCTGAACCGCAGGGGCGGCCTTCAGATCCGTAGGGGCGGTTCAGGCGAAAACGTTTGATCTTCTTCGTGGCCGCATGGGCGGCCTGGCAGTTCCGCAGGGGTGGATCATTAATGATCTTCAAAACGTCTGACTCTTCAACTTTCTGTCGCTTTGGATGCCGAGCCGCAGGGGCGGCTCTGTGTCAAAGCAGGGGCGGTGACACTGACTCTTCAGCTTCACAGCTTCACAGCTCCACAGGGTAAGACGCAGGTAGAGGCGCAGGGGCGTCGGTCTTCACTTCTTCAGGATAAGTCACCGCAGGGCCGCTAGGGAGTGGCGCAGGGGCGGCGACAATCTTCATTCCTGGCACCGGCGAAGGCGCGGGCTGCGCTCCGGAACGTGGTGTCACCCGCAGGGGCGGTGACACTGCTCCGCGGGGGCAGTGAGGCCACATAAGCTTTGCTTCGTACATGGTCTTCAACTCCCAAGTGCTAAAACTCCTCTTTTATCTTCTTTTTAGTCTTCTTCTTCTGGATCAAGGAGTTAGTAGCATAAACCGACACTAATGTGATAAAAAGACTCTAAAAACTAACCTAAATGATAGTGATTCCATCACCTATCAAACTCCCTCATACTTAGACCTTTTACTCGTCCCGGGTAAAACACATGACAACAGTTCTTAGACTCAAAGGCCTTAGGAAGCATGGGTAAGAGGCATAGACAATGGAAAAGGAAAGCCAAGAAAGAAAGAAGGAAAAAGAGAGAAAATGTGGGAAAAAGGTGAGAAAACTACCACCCTTATTGCTCCAAGAGTGACCTATCCGGACAACATCCTTATGACTCCCCTTCATATGCCGCCAAATGCCGGAAAGGGAACCTATACTCGGTGCCGCTCATTATGTCAAGGTGCCCTTTCGGGTTTTCACCTTGCCACTCTTCTTCTTTTCTTTGATGATCTCACTTGGAACTCACATCCCTCAAGTACAATTTTGCACCAACCTAAGGTTGGTCGGACTACCTTCTTTTTGCCTAAACCGCCCTTTCGGGTTTTCGGTTTATCCAAAGATTTTCATGCCTTTTTTCATTTTCTTTGGCTTTTTCTTCTCTTTTTTTCATGACTTTCAAACTGAATTTTGAACTACAACTCAAAGCAAACACACTTAAAAACAAACTATACATGCAAAGATATTTCCTCCCCCATACTTGAAGCACACTTTGCCCTCAAAGTGGAAAATGAAAGCAAAGATAAATGTGGAGAATGAATAAGGGATGATACCACTAATGGGATGGTCCGGCTGGACCCTCCTCTGGTGGGTACGGGAAGTGGCTGAAGAAGTGCTCCTGCCGGCGGTAGAGCGTGTCGATGCGGGCCTCCAGAGCATCCATCCTCTGCCCAAATGAAGTCTCAAAGCTGGCTTGCCAAGCCAGCTGCTGAGCCTCTAGCTGCTGCTGATGAGCCGTCTGCCAAGCATCTTGCCGGCAGTCAAAATGAGTGGTCATAGAGGAAGCGAAGCTGGACTGCCACGCCTGCTGCTGCTCAAGCATTGACCGCTGGTACTTGGTCTGTCATGCCTGCTGCTGCTCAAGCATTGACCGCTGGTACTTGGTCTGTCATGCCTGATGCTGGGTGGTCAAGGTTGCCATCTGATAGTGATTCCATCACCTATCACGTTGGCATGATAAGAATATCATTCCAAAAGACCTCAAAGAAGGTGTAACGCCCCAATTTTGGCGCGTTTACGATTTATTATTATTATTTTTCCGGATTTTTATCGATATTTATTACGAGTACTTTGCGTCGTAAATTAAATTCGACTAGTATATACATCGATATATTTTATTACCCGTATTTAAAGTATTATATAATCTCGTAAAAATAAATTGCGAGAATGTTTTTTTTCTATTTTAAATTATATTTCACGAGTTTACTTATATATTCGATCTGCATAGGTTTCTTTTTCCCGTGTCTTTACTCTCAGAAAGTCGGGAAGTTTCTGATTCGAAATCCCGTTCCGAATGTCTTAAACGATTATGATGTTTTGTTTTGCCCTGTCGGTTTTTCTATCCTTCTCTAACCCGTTAATTTAAATCAGCCAACCCATCAAGACAGGCCGTTGGGCCCATCAAGATAGGCCAGCCCGGCCCATCCGGATATATACTAGTGATGCTCCTCATCGTAACCCTAATTCCCCACACCTCTTTCATGCTCTCTCGCTGTTCCCCTCTCTACTCACGCCACCTCCTTGTCACCTCCGCTCACTGCCGCCTCCTTGGCACCTCCGCGGCTCCGCTCACTGCCGCCCTCCTTCGCTCACCGCCACACGAGCTACCAAGAAGTCGGCCTTCTACTACCGGTTGGATGGACGGAGTATCGCCGCCTCCTCGCTCCGTCTCTCGGTGGGATTCGACAGCCTCCGCCTCCTCCCTTTCGTCTTTGCTGTCGACTGGCCGCTGAGGATCTGCGCCACCACCTCGCCGCCTCCTTGCTTCGTCTCTCTGTGGGACTCGACAACCTTCTGCCTCCTCCCTTCCATCTTCGCTGTCGACCGGCCTCAAGCCTCGGGGCTCCCTTCCGCCTTTCCCTTCGTTTCTGTGGGATTCGAACAGCTGTGGTCGCCAATTCTCGCCGGGAGGGAAGGCCACCTTGTTGCCGTCCAAGCTAAGCGGGAGGAGCCTCGCCGCAGCCACACCAACGCCTCGCTGCCGGAGCGTTCCTGGCCCAGCCGCCGCCTGCAGTGCCGCTCCCCTTTCACTGGACTACTTCATACGTGGGTTTTGAAACCCTAGTCTTTTAATTATTTCAGGCCCCCTATTAATTGGTATAATTACAGTTTATAACTCATTTGCAATTATAATATCTGACCCATGTTTTTCGGAAATGTCAAATATGCCATATTGGGTTAACTACAAGTTTTATTAAAACCCACAGGTTTGGATCATTGCAATTTAAACCATGCTTAAATAAATTTCGGACATGACCCATAATTATGGATATTGTATTTTTGCCCTGGGAAACGTTTGAGAGTTGTTGTTGTCCTTGGCTTAGAAAGCGAGTCTTTCCTTTGAGTTATAATATTGTATAAGTTTCCCGGAATATATATTGGCGGATTCTAAAATTGTGGTTTACGGGTCAAGTTTTATTTTATGGAAATGGGCCACATTTGTTGAGTTGCTTATCTTGCCCGGAAAAGTTGTTTGGCGGTTTTGACCATGTTATAAATTTGTGTGGTTTGCCCGGAATATGTAATTACGGTTTTAACATTGGGTTTTAGATACGGGCTATTCAAATATTTTGATATACACGGTATTTTTATGTCTTTGTTGGATTAAAATCGGGTTGTAGCTCAAAGTATTAATTACGGTTTAATAACCAAGTTTCAAGAATTTCATATTGTGCCTAGAAGGGTTATTCACGGGATTTTAATGATGGCTTTTGGAAAGCGAGTTTTCCGTAAACCTATATATTTTATTTATTCCGTTCAAATTTAGCGTATGAGCTAAATTTGTTTAGTTGGTTTTAGGTCCGGAGGCGCCCCGATAAAGGCCTAACGAGTCCAAGTTGGACATCCGTCTTTTGACGTTACGTGAGTATCCTCTTCTCCGAGCTTATGATCTTATCTCGATTTAGTTATGTTTAGTAGTATCATGATAGGTTGGATCTAGCATAACTTAGAGTGAATGTCAAGTAGTGGCTTTGGACCTTAGGCGAGTTGGTTGAGCTTGTTGGGCCTTCTAGGCTAGATTGTCTTTCCTTAGTTTTTGGTTTATGATCTTGTGAGGTATATGCTGTTATGAGTTCTAGCATGTGTTTGAGAGAGTGGGATGTTGGTAGATCTCCTCATGCGTTGAGTGAGAGGTGAGTGTAGGAATTCTAGGATGCAGTCCTAGAATCGAGAGTCAAATGGTCTTGCGTAGATCATTTGTATAGAAGTCTAAGACTTCTTGTGTGAGTGGGTTGTTGACATATATCCTCTTGTGAGCAGGTTGTGGGCTTCTTCCCAAGGGAAGCAAGAGTGTTGTGAGTTGAGTGTGAAGACAAGGTAAGTCTCCGGACTTACTTAGCTCGTATTCCTTGTATTAGCATTGATGTGTGTTTGGTGGTGTGTGTTTATTGTTTATTGTTTATAACACCAAAACCGGAATTAGGATTACCGACCTTTATATTATTTTTGGCACAAGTGTATGATAACAGGCGGTGACAACTTGCCTGGCTCCCGCGAGAGCTAGGAGGTTCTCGGCGACTATCCCGTGCTGGTAGACGGTCAGATGCATCAGTACCATTCCATGCCGGTAAGTAGGGACCGAGGCGAGTTTCGGTGACTCTCGTGTCACAACCTAAGTTGAATTAGAACGGGATATGACTTAATAATAAAAAGATAATAAACCGAACTTGTGTGCTTTGGTGTATTTTGTGTGTTATGTTGATTTACTTGTGTTTGTGCCTTTCACCTTGATTCTAATGCTTCGAATATGAGCTAACGGTTTTATACCGATTATTGTAGATTGCCTTGCAGGTTAGGAATGCGGCCGAGAGATCTGGAAGAGTGGGCAGCCGGGGTTCCGTACATTTTAGGAGGGGTTTTGGGTTGGAGTCGTGTTTGAGTTTGGTTTTCTTTATATGCACTGTATGCTGCGTGCGTGGCGTTTGGTCTTTGGTGTTGTTTATCGGCTGAAGTCTTTGTTTGTATGTTTTTGGGAAACACATCACTTGCATAAAAATGTATTTTGGTTTTGGCCTTTATTTGTGCCTTGTTGCAAGATCCGGTGAAATTGTTGTCAAACTAAGGGTCGGGACCCATTGTGAGGTCCCAACCCGTAGCATCCCGAGTCCCACGGAATCGGGGTGTTACAAAAGGAGATCAAGTTCTCCTCTTTAATTCCCGACTTCGACTCTTTTCAAATAAGCTTAAATCTCGTTGGACTGGACCTTATGTGATTAAACGTGTTTTTCCCCATGGCGCAATTGAAGTATGGGGTGAGAAGTGAGGAAGTTACTTAAGAAGTACTCACCGGAGCTCCAAGTTGAGGAAATCGCTCCGATTGTCCTCATTTGAACATAGGAATGGTCTAGCTACAGACCCAACACAAAGCGCTTCTTGGGAGGCAACCCAATGTATTGCATTATCGTTTTTGTTTTCTTTCTTTCTTTCTTAGGTTAGTTTAGGTTAGATGTTGTTTTTGTTTGTTTCCCCTCGATACCCTCCGGTATGTTGTGTTTTTGAATGTCAGGAATAAGGAATGGGCAAGAGAAGAGAAGAAAAGACGGAAAAAAAAATTTACGAAACTTGGATTTTGGCACAGATCAGAGAGTTCCACGGTGTCCGTACAAAACCACGGCCGTGGAACACCCCGACTGGCCGTGGTTTTCCAAGTTTTTGGCACAAATCAGAGAGTTCCACGGGTGTCCGAACAAAACCACGGCTGTGGAACACCCCGACTGGCCGTGGTTTTCCAAACTTTTACGGCCACTATATATTTCCCTCTCCTTCACAAAAACACACTCTTCTTCCCCAAACCATGTTTAAAGAGCCAAAAATTGCCCCTTCTCGTGATTCCTCATCCGGAGACCGATTTGAACGATTCTTCAACCAAATGTGGAGCAAATCGAATCCTTTACAAGATCCCATCAACAAACTCAGCAAACAATCAACATTTGGGAAGGATTTTGGATTTTTTCAAATCCAAACCCTAGGTTTTCTCTCTCTCTCTTCTTGATTGATTTGGTTCGTTTTTCTTGCAAATTTCTAGGAGAACAGGACGAAATTGAAATTAAAAGTAGTTTAGGGCTGAAATTGCTGAGTTCGTTGTGCATTTGCTGAGTTTTTGAGGATTTTCAGAGAATTCCACGGGTCCGTACAATTTCACGGCCGTGGTTTTGCCAAGAACAGACCGTGGTTTTTTCTGTTTTGAGTGAAACTATTTAGGAGGAAATCTAGTAGAAACAATAAGCAAAAGGGTGATGGTTCTTCTTCTTCTTCCCAACACCCTCCCAATGAACCACCATCACCACCATCCCCTAGGATTTGTTGAAGATTTGTTGATATTTATTAAGATTTGTATATCCATTTTTTTTTATAAATTTAATTTAATTTTTGTTTAAAACCCCAGCCAAAAATAAATCCAGATTGAATTTGTTAAATTTGTGTTACCAATCTTTACACTACAAAGATTCTTATTTAGGAGTATTTATAGTCAAATTTACTATTATAAAACAATTTATTATTTATCTAAAATTAGAAATTTCCAAATCTTCCTTTTTTTTTGATTTGGTAAATTTTGCTAACAATATCTGGCTTTATAATGAATATACAACGATTCTTCATCTCTAGGTCTCATCGGCCCAAAGTCATTGTATTGTAGATCATTGAATGTACTTTCTTTCTTATTGATGAAGGACATTTTTTTTAAGAAACAATTAAAAAAACAAAAAAAAAGAGCATGAATTTAGTAAATTAGGAAAACCTCCTTACCTGATCGATACACTGTAAGTAACATCAATTATCTATTAAGTTGTTATTCCTATAAAGGTTGTATCTTAGAAAAAATGATACAACCTCAAATGAAATAGACAACTTTTTCTCACATATTTTGTCATACTTTTGTTTATGTTTCTTTGTGATTGCTTTCAGACCTTACCAAGGCAAACTGAGGCGACAAAGATTGGGCATTCAATATTTAGAGACAAAAATGTTTTTGTAATAAAAAGAAAATAATGAGATTTATGAGATAAATCAGCAAAGGTTGAGGCCGACTTGTGACGTTGCCTCAAAAAGCTACCATCCTCATCAATGAATATGATAGTAGGTTCGAGTTTGTGAGCTAGACAAAAACAACATCCACAAGAAATAATTCATGCGCATGTGAAACTAAAGAGATCCATCATCTCGAGAATTCTCTATAAATCAAAATATCATTATTGCAATAAACTAAAGAGTTCAGAAGAAATGCATAAAATAACTGAAGTACGAAATCAAAAAAGTGAAACTTCTAGTATGTAGGAAACCCATCCCACGATGCCATGTATTTTGTTTAGAAACACAAATCACCAACCCAAAAGATATAAGGTAAAAGTTAGGAACAAGTTGTAGAGAAAATGAATTAGAAAAAAATGATAATCTAATCTCTATTTCTATTATTTTCTTACTTATTCAACCAGAATAATTCATGCTAAATTAACTAAACTCTTACATAATTTAATTAAATCCAAACCAACTACTCCGTATATATACTTTAATTAAACAAAATATTATTTTATACTCTTTTTTAAGGATTTATCTTGGAAATCTTGTTTGATTTGATTCATTATTGTTGTATCCGCATTAGTCTTTCTCTATATATTTTGAAATCTATGTCGTATCGATGAAGCGTATATATAATTTTTTTGAAATTGATCTTTTGTGAATTTGTATTGTAGGTCAAGTTGGAGGAGTTTATTACAAGTTCAACAACTTAGGAATATGGTCGACGCAATGAAGATCTACCGGAGGGAAACAACTTTCTTTATTTATTTCTTAATCAAATCATCTTCCTCGTAAGAATTTTTCTTCCACGATCTACCTATAATACTCTAGGATCCATTCTACTCGTGTTTGATTATTTATTTCTACGTGGGTGTGATTATTGGTGACATGTATACCTTTCTAATTTCTATAATTCAAATTTGCGATCATCATTATCGTCGTCAATTCTTCCTTTTGTTTTTTCACATGCGCATAAGTAACTTTGATTGACATGATTCATTTTTGCGAAAGATCTCTTGAGCCATCGATAATGTTCTTTAGAAAGACGAAGCTTCTTACAAAGAGAATTCAATTCATGTAATATCCGGAATTTTTATTCCGTTTATTTCTGTAACAAACCCGATCTCGATCAGTTGACCCATATCCGTCTACTTAGTTAGACACATTATTATAAAATTTATCATTTTATGTAGCTTCCCTTCACATAAAATGATAGGATCTTTATAAAATTTTATCATTTTATGTAGCTTACCTTCACATAAAATGATAGGATTATTATAACCAATCCTAAACTATAACATGATCCGTATCCGTCTATTCCGTAGCCTACCAGTTCCGATCCCTTGACTTCACATAAAATAATAAGTTTAGCCCCAAACCCTAATTTAAAATATGACTCGTCGTTGACAAGTCTGTGACGAAGCTGTGACAAGGTCTGGACAAGTCTGTGACGAAGCTGTGACAAGGCCAGACAAGTCTGTGACGAGTCTGTGACAAGCCCAGAAGCCGCCATCAGCTTGCCCAGAAGCCGCCATCAGCTTGCCCAGCGCCCAGTGTCCGCCTCAGCCCAGCAGCGCCATCTTGCCCAGCCCATACCTTTACCTTGTTTCGGTCCAGCTCTCCCTTACTTCAGCCCAACCCTACGACGCGGCCTAGCAGCAGGAGAAGGCCAAGCGGATCTCAGAATTTACTCCTCTCTCCTATCTTACGTAACTGGAAATTAGGAGCAAATCTTTTCCCCTAAATGCACAAGATCACGCCGGCCTTCACTCCTTCTTCCCACGATCTGCTGAGCGAGATTTGACGATCGGTTTACCTCAACTGCTCCAGGATCACGTGCAGCCCCATCGATCTACAGAAGCACGCCCAGTCTACGCAGATCCCTTGCAACCTAATCAGCACCATCGATATACAGAAGCACGCCCAGTCTGCTGAGCGAGATTTGACGATCGGTCCGTCCTTCTGTACGAGATCCATTGCATCCTCCCTTCTTGAGCACATGTATCCTCTTCACTCTTCATCTTTCTGTCACCAACCAGCACAAACCGACGCCATCCTTCTGCACGCAATGGTCTTCCCTGCTTGCTGTTGAGCCATTGGGTAAGCACAACAGACCAAGGCGCCCCTCCTCCCTCCTTGTCGAGATTATAGTGAGTATGACATGCTCTTCCTTCCCTCCGTTTATATATATGCGTAGCTGCTGCTAAGTCATCCTAGAACCCATACTTTGCAGCCAAAGGAGCAATTACAAGGAGCTGTTACTTCTTTTTCAGCTTTCCAACATTGACGAGCAGTCAACTTCGGGTCCAATTTTGGGTAAGCTATACTCTTCCTTTTTGGCTAGTTTTCGGATATGTTATAGATGGTATTTCAAAGTAAATCATACTAAAATTTCAGAGGAATCCATGTTATGGTTTGAGAGATATGGGGTTTCAAAGTTCAGTTTTATAAATGTGCTGAGTTGAGAAAAACAGCATGGGATGCTGTTTTGTGAGATAGTTTTGAATAGGCTTTTGATCTCTGTTAGGCTTGAATTTTTGATATGATATAGTTGACATCTTGTTGTAGATCATATTAAAATTTGGGAAGAATCGGAGTTACGGTTCGAGAGTTATTGTGTTTCAAAGTTGACGTTTTTATATATGTGCTGAGTGTTGGGGGAAAACAGCAAGTGATGCTGTTTTGTGAGATGATTTTGAATAAGCTCTTGATATCCTTTCCGGCTGAATTTTGGATATATTATAGGTAAGATTTTATAGTAGAACATATCAAAATTTGGGATAAATCCAGTGAGTGGTTTAGGAGTTATGATTTTTCAAAGTGTACTCAGATTTTGGCTAAGTATAGGAAACTCCAAGTGTTGTAACCAACTTTGGAATTTTTATAAAAATGATGGATGAACAGTTTTGAGAAATTCTTGCTCCTAAGGGTAGAGGGAACATCATAGATGATCTAGAGAATTGTTTCGGAATTTTTATAAGCTTTTACGAATTTTATATTTGAAACCGAAGTTAGACCTTTACGATCTTTCGGAAAATAGGAAAATAGGAAAAATGCCAGTTTGTAACCAAACTAAACTTTAGGAGTTAGAATATGATTTTAGAGTCTCAAATAGAAGTTTAGACATGAATTTTGGAAATTCTAGGAGTTTCGGGACCAAGGGTAAAATAGTCATTTGACCCTAAATTAGTACTGTAACTAGTTATGTTTTACTACGTTCTTTTATCTTAGAAGTCTTAGACTTCTAATTACGTGGGAGTGTGCTAATGCACTCATCTCCTTTGACAGGCAACTGAGTTGCTACAGTTTACAGAGCGAGTTTGGTTTACAGAGAGTCGAGCTTTATACCAGGTAAGTCCTTTGGGCTTACTTAGCTGACTTCTAAATATGAACATGAATGATGATAGTGGTGTGTGATTGAGATGTTAGAGTTATAGGTTGTGATAAATATTTACCGACCTATACTTGGCCTAAGAGTAACGGGCGGTGGCATTCTGCTCAGTTAGCTTGCGAGCGCTGGGGGTTTCTTTAGGGACTAGTCCATACTCGGTTTGTAGTGATGCTACCGGCGGAGGTCAGCTAGACCTACACCCAGTTGGATAAGGAACGGAGGCGAGAACTGTTAATAGCTCTCGTGCCACAACTGTAAATTGAAAAAGATGAATCACTTAAATAATAGATAATAAACGGTTGAGTGCCAGCATGATGTTTGTTTAATTTTTGTTTCTGCTTGTGTTTGTGCTGTTGTCATTCTACTTATATTTGGATTGTTAGCTAACGGTTTATCCGTGTTGTAGATCTGTAGAGATAGACAGTTGCATAGAGATCCGGAACGGATGGTCAGCCGGGTCCACGTACTCATTAGATGGGGACGGGGAAGTCTTCCATACGTCATGCATGTTATATATCTTTATGTATGTTTGTAAGGTTGTCACATGTGTACTTTCATACCATTAAAAATATTATGTTTTGGAAATTGTTTTAATTACATTTGTGCCTTGTTGTAAGATCTTAGTAAAGTTGTTGTTAAACCAAGGTCGGGACCCATTGTGAGGTCCTAACCAGTAGCTCCCCGAGTTCCGAGAATTTGGGGTGTTACAACATGGTATCAGAGCTCTGGGTTGGCAACAATGGCACTTGAAATCTTCTAAAAGACCGAATGTATAAAATCACTAGAACCCGAAAGGGGTCTAAGATTTTCAAAACGGATTTCTGTTTTTACACACGTGCATAGTTGGGTTGTTGGGTTAGTAGTACGTCGGACCACCATCGTTCTCCGTGGATCTCTCCAACTTAGAATGATAGATGTTAGTATATAGAGTTATATTGATATGTTTTAATGTATGATTATATAAATGTGTATGTTTAGCATGTTAGTATCCTTAAGGATACCCTATATCCTTTAGTTATGATATCATGAATCGCTTATCGCTTCATGATAAATCGGTAACGGACTTGAAGAGCTTTCAACACAAGATAATGGATTCAGACCGAGGATTAAGTGTTATACTCTGGTGGGCGTCCTTGTGACCATATAAATCATCCGAAGGACGAGTGGGCAAAGAAGTACAGATGTGGAGACAATTTTCACCATAAGTACCGTCCGATGGGAAAGGAATCCCCGAGTCAACTCAGGCAGAAGGAACAGGAAGTCATACAAGGGACTTGGTCGTATGAGGCTGAGAGATGAATTAGAAGAATCATGTAAGAGACGACGAGAGGTCGGATTAGAGATAACGATAAGGGAACAAGAATCATACAGAACGGAGTACAACCAAGATTTGCAGAATAAAAGATGTTACAATCAAGGCAAACGCCGCCACATGTAAGCATGGCATGAGAGTACAAAGAAGATAAGGTGCTGACCTGAGGCGAAGAATTAAAGGAGTACAAGACAACCATTGACAAATGAGTTTAAAGACGTGAAATAAATTTCATCATCATAGAGACGGTTTGACCTACTCAGAGATGCAAGAGTTTGCAAGAAATCATGACGTAAGTATCAAATACAGTAGAAGTCTGAAATTAAGACAATGGAATTCTATAAATGTGGCATTACAACACAACACCAAACTAATGGAAGAATGTGGGAAAGTTATTTTGGTGGACTAGAGAGTCCATAATAACTTCTCATTCACATAAAGATCTAAGTTACCAACATTAACGGTCATATCAGGGAAACACGAACAAACGATGAACAAAGTAAGAAGAATTGTGAAGAGACGCTTACAAGTTATCGTGGAAGACTTAATAAACCCTTTGAAGACATATGAATGTTAGGACTAGACTCAGAAGAGTATAGTGATTCCATAAGAGAACAAGAGAAGTGCAGACTTGGAAGGAGTTGGAGGAGTGTTAACCAAGAAATTGGAGGAGATAGATTTCACCAAGTGTATCAAACTTCAAAGAGATCGAAGAACAATAAGTCCGGAATCTTATAGAAGGTCAACTACAGACTGGTTGGTAAAATCGGAGACATAAAACGTGCGGGTCAACTAGTAGTAACTGGTTGACAGATAAGGAGGATAACCAAAGACTTATGAAAGAATTTTATAGACATCTGGAGGATCCTTCAAGAGATCAACGGCGACAAATGTGAAGTTAAATTGGTACACGTACTAGTTACCTAATAAATAACACAGATCGAGTCGCGTCAGTCACTTTAATTAAGAACTTAAGAAGAAAGATTAGGCGAACAGGAATGAACCCCTTTTGTTATTTGAGACCAAGGGAATGGTGTAAGGGATTTACTACCTACTGGCTAGTAAAAAGGTACATATCACAACTAGTACAGACGGATTTTAAAAGGAGAACTAGAGGAGTAAGAAGTATACACTTTAGATAAAGTTCTATGTCCGCCAAGACAGATTGTGCGTATCATTTCATACAAGGAAGAATGATGATTCTCCTGTGATATATGCGGAAGAAACTCTTGTGACTAAGAGATGCATGGAGAGAAGAGTTACAATTGAGTGTAAGAGCGAAGATAGAACCCACAAGTGTAGAGAAGTTTTGACCTCGTCAGAGAGATAAAAAGTGGTGAGGAATCACGAAGTCAGTATCAAAAGGAGTAGGAGGCCGGTAGCCGAGTCAATGGAGTTGAACAGAGAAATATTATAAACAACACAAATGAAGGAACATGTGAGAATGACCTAGGGGACTCGAGAAAGAGAGTTGACTCTAAGGAAAACGGTAATGAAAGAGATAGAACGAGCTAACGAAGGGAAAGGGATTAACCAAGTAGTTGGTGCTTACCAAATTTTATGCCAGTAGAGCATGAGAAGAGAGAGTTCAGGATATTGAAATAAGTCAACTATAAGCTGACTGACGTCAACGGAGGACGTACAAGTGTTTCTTTTGGTATTGAGGAATAGGGTGCCGTTAAGAAAAGATAATTGTGACTGTAGAATTATAAAAATTAGCCTTACCGACACCTTGGAGAATTTCCTCAAGTAGGTAATAACAACCTTCCTTGATTAACTAAAGGCATGGAGAGAATTGAATTAGAGATTTCTTACTGGCTGGTTAAGATCAACTCCGGTTGAGTCAGAGAGTTTTAGATCCATATTAGAAGAATTCCAACAGTAAACGGAAGAGGTCGTCTTCCAACCATTATCTTAGTTCCTTAAGGCAAATAAGGAAGGTATTGGGTACTTCATCCGGATAGGACATATGGTGTAATTGAGAGGAAGAGTTTTGGGGTCAATCATTTTGGACTCACGGGAAAAGGCCCTTATGATTAATGGGTGACAACATAATTATCAAAGTAACACAGCGGAAGCGTGATGGGTCCTAACCCACATAACAAGGAATTCGAGAGTACAGAAAATGATGTGTCGAGTGTAAGACGGTGATAATTGGTAAAATGCATTTCGTTTGGAAGGAACGTGAAATAGGCTATGATAACAAGATTTATGACTTAGGATTAGGTAATCATTTAGTTAGAATTCTCACTCATTCATGCACGTTTTGGCATTGGTTCATGACGTCTTTGCTCAATTCAAGCATATTTCTAGAAAAGACGTCTACACTACCTTTTATCGGTTTTGTAGGTAATTCGGGGATCTATTGGACGTTAATCGATACATTTGAGGGCCAAGCCTCATGATGGTACACATCCAAAGCATTGGAGGAGCATAATTGGAGCAACATAGGACACAAAGACCACTAATGGTGCAAGCAATGGAGCAACTAGTGGCTAGACGATCATAGCATGTTTCTGTTGAAGAAAATCGGACCAAGTAGCAGCTAAATCGGCCGATTTATTGCTCTGGGTCGATTTTTAGGCCTTTGACAGCTTAAAGCCACGTGTCCCATGATCTCTTGTCCGTCCTTGCTCTTGGTGGAGAATATAAGTGGTCCCTCAGGTGGTTGCTGAGCATCTCTCCTCTCCCACACTCCATTCACAGCTCATTGATTTTGGAGAAAGATTGGAGGAGAAGAAAAGCTCTCAAGGATTGAAGAAAGAAGAAGAAGACCATTCTAAGAGTTTAGAGTGATTTTGAGTGATTTTGTAGTCTTGGATTGAAGAACTAATTGCAAGGGTTGTTAAGAACGTTTTGAATCTTCATTTTAGAGTTTGTAAGTCTTGCTACAACTTGGATTTGGTTGAGATTTATTAATTTTGCTTACTCTTCTTTCATTATCCATCTATGAACACCATGTATGCTTGTTTGATGATTTCGGATCTTGATATGCATATTATTGGCTAGTTTATTGTGATTCTAGAGTGATGGATTGATGGTTATGGCTTGGGTGATGATAGGATGGACTTATATGTTAGTTTAGGATGATTTGTATGCACGAAACCCATTCCAGAGACAAAAATCGACCTGTTCTTCATCTAGATCATCCGATTTTTGTATGATCCACCCGATTTTCTTCTCTGTTGCTCTTTAATTGATGAATCTGCATGCTAGGGTCTTTGTTTGTTAAATCCTAGTGTTTGTCAAGCCTAATTTAGCTTAGTATCACCTAATGCTACCAATCTAAGTGAGGGAAGAGATCTACCCGATGATTTCCGACCCTAGATACCTAAGATGATGAATGCTAGGTAGTAGTGAGCCTCATAAGCCGCTATTGGATCGAATGTGCTAGGATTGTTGCTTGAGACTTCCCTATTCCGAGACTTACCCGGTAAGGAGAGGGTTACCCTTAAGTAGCATCTAGTTTGTGCGGAATTCCTTACTCTAACCTCTTGAGACCTACCCGGTAATAGGAGTTTGATGCGGGATTAGTGAAGTGAGAGACTTACCCGGTAATCGCTTCCATTAGTGAACATTCTTTCCCAAATAACGCAGCTTGTCCTTAGAATCCTTAGAACCTTGAGTCCAATGCCATAACCGGAAATCTTGACCTCTAGAATCTACTTTTCTCTCTTGATCATATACTTGTGCTTTGTGTTACTTGTTTCTTTGCTAGCTTGAGTTGTTAGTTGTTTTATTATCTTGCTTGACTTGTGATCTTTGTTTGATCATCATAAAAACCAACAAAACATTGAGTTCTCCATTTTCTTTGTTTCCCATCTTATCTTAGTCTAGATTCACACTATCTTTGATCATTGCTTGACTCGATTTCACCTTAGTCTTTGTGTCGACCTCGGAATACTTACCTTTCTACAAACGTCCTGTACACTGCGGGTTCGCTAGGTAGTTTAGGAGATTAGATTCGAGTTTATAAATGTAAAGCTTTTTGTGCTATTTCCTAGCTTAACAAGTTTTTGGTGCCGTTGCCGGGGACTAGGTCTAGATTGAGTCATTTCGTGATTGTTTATAGTGTAGATCTTTCTTGTTGCTTTTGATCTCTCTTTGGTGTGTGTCTTTGCTTTTCAGGACATCATCTCTCTCTTTAGGTGTATGCGAAGATCTCGTGGCAAGGATTTAGCTCCATTCGATCCCGAACCGGAGAAAACCCTTCGATCTAGATCCAAGAACATCCGAAAAGAGAAAGAGATGGCCGGAAGAAACCTCCAAGCTGAGTTGGATGAAGCTTTAGAGCAAATAAGGCTAAGAGATGAGCTCTTGGAGGAGGAAAGGAGACTTGCCAATGAGAGGCAAGAGGAAACTAGGAGGGAGATTGAGGAGATTAGGCAAGCCCTTGTTCAAGGAGAGCTTAATCGCCGACAACCTCCACCTCCTCCACCACCGGTGGAGCAACCGCAGCCGGCGGCTAATGTTAGGGTTGTGCCCGTTGCCATTGAAGAGCCACAAACCCTAGGGAGACGTATGGATCCGGCACAAAGAGCACACCGTCCGGGTGTGAACTTAGGAGATCCCGCAGCCCACAACTACGAGCTCCGCCCTCAAGTTCTACAAATGATCCGGCATAATCAATTTGGAGGGATGGAAGGAGAGTCTCCTCACCAACACTTGATGAACTACGAGATTTTGATGGAGACTCTTAGACCGCCAAGATTGGAGAGCAACAACCATAAGCTTAGGGCTTTCTCCTTCTCTCTTAAGGATAAGGCCTTGGCTTGGTATCAATCTATTCCACAAGGGCGAGTTGGTACTTGGGAGGAGATGACAACCGAGTTCTTGACTAAGTTTTTCCCACCTTCCAAGACTACCGAGTTAAGAGGGAAGATCAACGCCTTCGTGATGAAGGATAGAGAGAGCTTGTTCAAGTCTTGGGAGAGATTCAAAGACCTTCTCCTAGATTGTCCACACCATGGCATACCGAAAATTGAGCTATTGGAGATCTACTTCAAGGGACTTGATGAAGATAGCCAATTCAAGCTTCAATCCCTTTCCGGTGGGACTTTCATGGAGAAGCATGTGGATGATGCTTGGGAGTTTGTAGAGAAGCAAGCTCTAGTGATTGAGAAATACTCCCATAGGAAGAGTGAAGGGAGAAAGGCGGGAGCATATGAGGTGAGTGAGGTCACCATGAGCAATTTCAAGCTTGACGCCATCAACAACGAGCTAAAGTCCTTGAGGGAGTTGTGTGCTACAACCTTGAAGAACCAAGCAACCCCTCAAGTGCTTCCACAAGCTAACTTGTCTTCCAAGGAGGAGGATGTGAATTATATGGGAAGGGGCAACTACAACAACTACCAAGGCCCAAGGAACTTCAACAACAACCGGCAATTCAACAATTACCGGCCCAACCATAACCATCCCGGGTTTTCTTACTCTAACCCGGATGGAGCCTTGAACCCTCCCGCTTCTACAAGCACAACTCCACCACCAAGGGCTTCACAAGAATCTCCACCCGGATTCACTCAACCTCCAAAGGATAGAACCGAAATGATGTTTGAGCAATTGCTTGGAAGGTTGAGTGGTCTTGAGAGCACGATGACTTCAATTTCTAAAGCTCAAAAGGTTTTGGAAGCACAAGTGTTCCAAAAGGCGGGTGAAGCACATAGAGATCCGGGAAAGCTTCCCGGAAGAACCGAAGAAAACCCAAGAGGCCAAGTGTTGGCTATTACAACAAGAAGTGGGTTAAGCATGAAGGATCCTTTGCCCAAGGAAAATGCTAAAGGGAAGCAAGTGGTGAATGAAGAAGAGACTTTGCAAGGAGATGGGGGCAAGAGCAAAGATGTAGAGCCAACCTATGTGGCACCGCCTCCATACAAGCCACCACTACCGTTCCCTCAATCACGAGCAAGGGCTCGCTTGGACAATCATTTTGGTAAGTTCCTTGAACTAATGTCTAAATTGCATATTAACATTCTGTTCATGGATGCTATTTTAGGGATGCCGGCATATGGCAAGTTCTTGAAGGAAATACTCTCCAACAAAAGGAAGTTGGAGGAGTATGGTGAGATAAGGATGACTAAGAGATCATCGGAGTTGATTCAAACGATGAAGGAAGAGATGCCTCCTAAGCTAAGGGATCCGGGATCCTTTTGTGTGCCAATTGGAGTGGGAGAAGTGAAGTATGACGCCCTATGTGATCTTGGGGCAAGTGTGAGCATCATTCCGCTTGCACTTTGCAACAAGGTTGGGCTAGGAGAGCCAAAGCCGGTCAAGATGACCCTTTACATGGCGGACCGCTCAATCACTCATCCGGTTGGGATCTTGGAGGACATTCCGGTGCAATTAGGGAAGTTCTATGTGCCCATAGACTTCGTTGTTTTGGACATCCCGGCGGACTATCCGGTTCCTATCATTTTGGGGAGACCTTTCCTAGCTACCTCCGGATGTCTAGTGGATTGCAAGAATGGGACTCTCTCCTTCAACATTGGAGAAGAGAACATCAAGTTCAAGCTATCAACAATGATGAAAGGGCCAACTCTTGATGAGGATGTATTCAACATAGTTGAAGAGGAAGAGTCTAGAGAGACTGTGAGCTCAATCTTGCTCAAGGATCCACTTGAGAGGGTTCTTAGCTCAAGCTTGATGGAGGAAGGAGTTGAGGAGAGTAGCAATGAAGTGATCAAGGCCTTGAATGCATTAGACGAGCTACCAAGTGTTGGGTTTGAAGTGCTAGAAGAAGAGGAAAACTGCCAGAAAAATCGATCTGCCTGGCAAAAATCGGCCGATTTTTGTACTTATGTTGAAATTTCAGCCAGTTTTGCCAAAACAGAAACTTAGATCGACCCCCCTTCAGGAAAATCGACCGATTTTTCTTCCTGGGTCGATTTTCCTGAGTCTTTTCAGCATCAACCACTTGAGTATGAGCAATCATCAAGGGACTTCAAGGAGGCTTCCATGGCTTTGCAATCATCTCAACCTACATTGTATGGATCGTCTCCAACCGAAAAAGGTCCTCCTCAACTTGATCTTAAACCTCTTCCTTCTCATTTAAAGTATGCTTTCCTTGGTTCAAATTCTACTTATCCGGTGATTGTGAATGCATCTTTGAATGATGATGAGCTTAATAGATTGTTGAATGAATTGAAACTGCATAGAAAGGCAATAGGATACACCATTGATGATCTTGTTGGCATCAAGCCATCTTTGTGCATGCATAGGATAATGATGGAAGATAATCATAAACCCTCTATTGAACATCAAAGAAGACTAAATCCTATAATGAAAGAGGTAGTTAAGAAGGAGATCATAAAGTTGCTAGATGCGGGAATTATCTACCCTATCTCGGATAGTAAGTGGGTTAGTCCCGTTCATGTAGTACCTAAGAAGGGTGGGATGACCGTAGTGACTAATGAGAACAACGAACTAATCCCAACTAGAACGGTTACGGGATGGAGGATGTGTATTGATTATAGAAAGCTTAACATGGCCTCTAGGAAAGATCACTTCCCTCTCCCCTTCATTGACCAAATGCTAGAGAGGTTAGCTCAACATTCCCATTTTTGTTACCTAGATGGCTATAGTGGATTCTTCCAAATCCCTATCCACCCTGATGACCAAGAGAAAACAACCTTTACATGTCCATGGGGTACTTTTGCATATAGGAGGATGCCATTTGGGTTGTGTAATGCACCCGCCACCTTCCAAAGGTGTATGATGGCTATCTTTTCAGAATACATAGAAAATATCATGGAAGTGTTTATGGATGATTTCTCTGTTTATGGTTCTTCTTTCGATGATTGCTTGGCTAACTTGTCCTTAGTATTGCAAAGATGTGAGGAGACAAATCTTGTCTTAAATTGGGAAAAATGCCACTTCATGGTAAGTGAAGGTATTGTGTTAGGACACTTGGTGTCTAACCGTGGCATTGAGGTTGATAGGGCCAAGATTGAAACGATAGAGAAGTTGCCACCACCTACCTCGGTGAAAGGGGTAAGGAGTTTCTTATGGCATGCCGGTTTTTACCGGAGGTTCATTCAAGATTTCTCGAAAATTTCTAAGCCTCTCACTAACCTACTAATGAAGGATGTTGATTTTGTTTTCTCCAAAGATTGCCTTGAGGCTTTTTGTAGGTTAAAGAACGCTTTGATCTCCGCACCCATCATGCAACCTCCGGATTGGAGTTTACCGTTTGAGATCATGTGTGATGCAAGCGATGTAGCCGTTGGGGCTGTTTTGGGGCAAAGGAAAGATGGGCGCACTCATGCCATTTATTATGCTAGCAAGACACTAGATGATGCCCAACTTAACTATGCCACAACCGAGAAAGAGTTGCTAGCGGTAGTGTATGCCTTTGAGAAGTTTCGGTCATACCTTGTTGGAGCGAAGGTCATAGTCTATACGGATCATGCTGCGATCCGTTATCTCCTTACAAAGAAGGATGCCAAACCTAGGTTGATTCGGTGGATCCTTCTTCTTCAAGAGTTTGATTTGGAAATCCGGGACAAGAAGGGATCCGAGAACTCCGTGGCGGATCACCTTAGTAGACTACCTCCCTTAGAGATTGAGAGAGATGACATCCCGATTGATGACTCATTCCGGGATGAGCAATTGCAAATGGTGGAGGAGTGCTTGTTCCAAGTGTCTAGAGGAAGCGAACCATGGTATGCCGACATTGTGAACTACTTGGTGTGTGAAGAAGTGCCTCCCGGTTTGACATATGCCCAAAGGAAGAAGTTCTTCAAAGATGTGAGGCATTATTATTGGAGCGAGCCACTTTTGTTCAAAAGAGGGCCGGATGGAATGTTTAGAAGATGCATACCGGAGGATGAGGTGGAGAGTGTGATCCGCCATTGTCATTCCTTGCCATATGGAGGGCATGCTAGTGCACACAAGACATGTGCTAAAGTGTTGCAATCGGGCTTCTTTTGGCCTAGCTTGTTCAAGGATGTGCAAGGCTTTGTGGTAGCTTGTGATGCTTGCCAAAGGACGGGCAACATCTCAAGGAGGAATGAGATGCCCTTGAACAACATCCAAGAGGTAGAAATATTTGATGTATGGGGTGTGGACTTCATGGGGCCATTCCCTTCTTCATGTGGCAACCTTTACATCCTATTGGCGGTTGACTATGTTTCGAGATGGGTGGAGGCAATCGCCTCTCCTACAAATGACGCCAAGGTTGTGGTGCGGTTCTTCAACCGAGTGATCTTTCCTAGGTTTGGAACACCAAGGGTGATCATAAGTGATGGAGGAAAGCATTTCACCAATAGGAACTTTGGAGCACTTTTGGCTAAGTATGGGGTGACCCATAAGGTGGCCACACCTTACCATCCCCAAACTAGTGGCCAAGTGGAGATCTCCAACCGGGAGATCAAGGCCATTCTTGAGAAGACGGTATCAAGGACGAGAAAGGATTGGGCTATGAAGCTCGATGATGCCTTGTGGGCATATAGGACCGCTTTCAAGACACCAATTGGCACCACTCCTTACAAGTTGGTCTATGGCAAGTCTTGCCACCTTCCGGTAGAGATGGAGCATAGAGCATATTGGGCTATAAGGTGGTTAAACTTTGACCTCAAAGAAGCCGGTGAGAAGCGTTTGCTTGATATAAATGCTCTTGAAGAGATCCGGTTGGATGCTTACGAGAATGCTCGGATCTACAAGGAGCGAACCAAGCGATGGCATGACAAGAGGATCATCCCGAAAGAGTTGAGTGAAGGAGACCTTGTCCTTCTCTTCAACTCAAGGCTGCGGCTATTCCCCGGAAAGCTCAAATCAAGATGGACCGGGCCATATGTGGTGAAGAAAGTTTTCCCTCATGGAGCGGTAGAGATAGGAGGAGATCATTGTGGTAACTTCAAGGTGAATGGGCATCGTTTGAAGAAGTACATCCCGGAAGCCCCGGTGGAAGTGATTGCCCCGCTTCACCTTGATTGAAACGCTCCTGAATTTGGTCAAGCTAATGACCTTAAAGAAGCGCTTAATGGGAGGCAACCCATTGGTACATATTTTTCCCTTTCTTTTTCTTGCTTTTGTTTAATCTCACTCTTGGTGTGCTTTGTTTTTCCTTTGTGTTTTTAGGTGCTAGATCTTGTTGATTGTCATGAGTTATGAGATGTTGGAGGTCATGTGAAAGCCTCATGGACCAGTTGAAGGTACAAGATCCAAGCACATGGACGAGGAGGAAAGCACCCAGAAAAATCGGCCTGTTCATCAACAAAATCGGCCGATTTTTCCTGGGCTATGGTCCGATTTTTCCTCTGTATAAAGGAAAGTGATGATCTCCAATCAAGCATGGGTGGAGCGGACGTGGAACTTGGACGGCTTGCGGTGCCAAGCGCGGGTTCCGACATCATAATGAACATCAAGAGCTCTCTACCATCCTTGATCGATCATCCACCATCATCATTCAATGTGAACCGAAATACCAAAGCATCACCAATTTTACATTGTGAGGACTCTCTTTCACTTCTTTATTTAGTTTACACATTAGGGACAATGTGTTTCTAAGTATGGGGTGGGGTTTTCATGATCACTTGCATGATTAGCATCTAGGATAGTTTAATATTGTCACATGTTTCATTATGTCTTGCATTGTACATACATATTTCGAAAAATCCAAAAAAAATCAGAAAATTTTAAAAATTTTTAGTGCTTCTAAAGCTTGGGAATGACCCTAATGATGAAATTGTCTTGTGAATTGGCTATGGGTAGCCTTATGTGTTGAGTAGATGAAAGCATATGTGGACTTGAAGCACTTCTCTTGAATACCATGAATGATTTGTGATCATGAATGTTTGCCTTGATTGAATTGAGTATTGAAAGTCGAAATTGCATGCTAGTTCTTGCACATCATTTAGGAATGACTAAGGCAATTCATCTTCCTCTACTTTTCATCTTGATCATGTTGTTTAAGCACCTCAATTGACGAAAAATTTAACCTCTTTTGACCCATCCGGGAATAGGAGCATGATAGTGTGTTGATGTGTGTGAAAAGCAAGTGTGGGGTGAAGTTGTTGATGAAAGAATGTTGTGAATGAAGTGCTGAATTTGTTGTGAAAAGTGTAGAACAAAAATATAGGTTTGGGGACGTTGGTTTAAATGACAAGTAACTCGGTACACTTCACATAATCGGGTGTTGGTGCCTTGCCAAAGTCAAATAAACCGATAGTCCTAACGAGCTTTGGTATGTGTGCCCGGTGTGGATGCATCTCGAAAAATAGAAAAAGCCCGAGAATGGCTAATCACCAAGGTTTCGGCTTTTGTACACCAATGCCATTGTCTCAAAAATAAAAGAAAGAAAAGAAAATGAAGAAAAATATACACTTGAGGGAAGATGATAAGAAAACTTGAAGTTGTGGTTGTTTAGTTCCTTTCCCGGATTAGCATCACATAGCCTAGAAAATTCCCGCCTAATCACAACGTTTCTTGGCCTTCTATTTCACAAGTCCTTATGACCTACTTGCATGTGTGTAAGACTAAGTGACTTAGATTGGATATGCTCATGATCATCTTGACTTCTTCATCTTTACATTTCATTGCATGCTATCAAGTTAAGTGCAATTGTCTTTCCATGCTTTCATTTATTTGATACATGATTGCTTGTCCATTGCCATGAAACATGACTATGAAGGTGATCCAAAATTAGAAGCACAAACCCAAAAAGATTTTGCCATCTTTTCTGCATACATAAATCATGTCATCTCTTAGTCTATAGTTGGGAATTTGCTCGGGGACGAGCAAACCTTAAGTATGGGGTATTTTTGATAACAAGATTTATGACTTAGGATTAGGTAATCATTTAGTTAGAATTCTCACTCATTCATGCACGTTTTGGCATTGGTTCATGACGTCTTTGCTCAATTCAAGCATATTTCTAGAAAAGACGTCTACACTACCTTTTATCGGTTTTGTAGGTAATTCGGGGATCTATTGGACGTTAATCGATACATTTGAGGGCCAAGCCTCATGATGGTACACATCCAAAGCATTGGAGGAGCATAATTGGAGCAACATAGGACACAAAGACCACTAATGGTGCAAGCAATGGAGCAACTAGTGGCTAGACGATCATAGCATGTTTCTGTTGAAGAAAATCGGACCAAGTAGCAGCTAAATCGGCCGATTTATTGCTCTGGGTCGATTTTTAGGCCTTTGACAGCTTAAAGCCACGTGTCCCATGATCTCTTGTCCGTCCTTGCTCTTGGTGGAGAATATAAGTGGTCCCTCAGGTGGTTGCTGAGCATCTCTCCTCTCCCACACTCTCATTCACAGCTCATTGATTTTGGAGAAAGATTGGAGGAGAAGAAAAGCTCTCAAGGATTGAAGAAAGAAGAAGAAGACCATTCTAAGAGTTTAGAGTGATTTTGAGTGATTTTGTAGTCTTGGATTGAAGAACTAATTGCAAGGGTTGTTAAGAAAGTTTTGAATCTTCATTTTAGAGTTTGTAAGTCTTGCTACAACTTGGATTTGGTTGAGATTTATTAATTTTGCTTACTCTTCTTTCATTATCCATCTATGAACACCATGTATGCTTGTTTGATGATTTCGGATCTTGATATGCATATTATTGGCTAGTTTATTGTGATTCTAGAGTGATGGATTGATGGTTATGGCTTGGGTGATGATAGGATGGACTTATATGTTAGTTTAGGATGATTTATATGCACGAAACCCATTCCAGAGACAAAAATCGACCTGTTCTTCATCTAGATCGTCCGATTTTTGTATGATCCACTCGATTTTCTTCTCTGTTGCTCTTTAATTGATGAATCTGCATGCTAGGGTCTTTGTTTGTTAAATCCTAGTGTTTGTCAAGCCTAATTTAGCTTAGTATCACCTAATGCTACCAATCTAAGTGAGGGAAGAGATCTACCCGATGATTTCCGACCCTAGATACCTAAGATGATGAATGCTAGGTAGTAGTGAGCCTCATAAGCCGCTATTGGATCGAATGTGCTAGGATTGTTGCTTGAGACTTCCCTATTCCGAGACTTACCCGGTAAGGAGAGGGTTACCCTTAAGTAGCATCTAGTTTGTGCGGAATTCCTTACTCTAACCTCTTGAGACCT
Source organism: Fagopyrum esculentum (assembly GCA_033239045.1). Lineage (NCBI taxonomy): Eukaryota > Viridiplantae > Streptophyta > Magnoliopsida > Caryophyllales > Polygonaceae > Fagopyrum > Fagopyrum esculentum. The sequence continues at coordinate 27,690,889 of BSUD01000006.1, forward strand.
ACCCGGTAATAGGAGTTTGATGCGGGATTAGTGAAGTGAGAGACTTACCCGGTAATCGCTTCCATTAGTGAACATTCTTTCCCAAATAACGCAGCTTGTACTTAGAATCCTTAGAACCTTGAGTCCAATGCCATAACCGGAAATCTTGACCTCTAGAATCTACTTTTCTCTCTTGATCATATACTTGTGCTATGTGTTACTTGTTTCTTTGCTAGCTTTAGTTGTTAGTTGTTTTATTATCTTGCTTGACTTGTGATCTTTGTTTGATCATCATAAAAACCAACAAAACATTGAGTTCTCCATTTTCTTTGTTTCCCATCTTATCTTAGTCTAGATTCACACTATCTTTGATCATTGCTTGACTCGATTTCACCTTAGTCTTTGTGTCGACCTCGGAATACTTACCTTTCTACAAACGTCCCGTACACTGCGGGTTCGCTAGGTAGTTTAGGTGATTAGATTCGAGTTTATAAATGTAAAGCTTTTTGTGCTATTTCCTAGCTTAACAGGCTACATGGAGTGACAGGAAATTTTGTAGAGGAACTGTATCACCATCTAGATAGACGAGAAAGTATGTGCACATAGAAGTATAGAAAGAGAGTGGTACCCCATTATAGATACAAGTGAAGCATGCCGACCTCGTCACATGTCGGTAGACAAATAAATTTGGAACTTAATACTCAACAGGGTACTTTAGAATGAGTTTCTTGATGGAATGAAAAAGGAAGTAAACGATGTAATAAAGGTATTGTGTAGGGCCTGCACTAACAAGCTCAAGGGAGTAACTATCAAGTTGAATCGAAAGACAAATAAGAAAAGGAAGCTACGGGAGTGTACTTATTGACCAGTACTCGTACATATAGAAAACAAAATCTCAAGAATGGAGTATAAGAAGAATTTTATCTCGGAACGGAGTCGAGTTGCGTTTTGAGTAAGAGGAATATTATAGGACACAATACAATGTTAACAACTATTAAGTAGTGTGAGCAAATGACGGTGATGTGAGATCACCTTGTATCTAATACCGTCATTCCGGACATATTGTATGTCACTCAAGACACAAAAAAAAAAAAAGTGAGAAGCCTAAGGTTGAGCTAACAATATATTAGATATCCATAAATATTATAATAATGCCAAGTGAATACCGATGATGACCACTAGATTGTGTCTCCACTACTAGACCGGAAAAGGGTAAAGGGATGACTCCTTACCTGAGGAATAAGATGACCGAGCCATATTAAAAGACAAGTGAGTCGTGATACAAGAGCATTAGACACTTGGTGAAGTGCTAGCGGAGGTCCAAGACCTTTGGCCTGAGTGTGTAGTCAAGTAAACATAACGAAGGGAAGAAAGTTGACTAGGTTATTTTCTGTACGGTCATCAAAAGACCTGGAGGTGAGTTGCAAAATGTGACCACTCGAGGCTGTAAAGTGGTTTATAAGTGATTGATGGACTAGTAAACCTCACCCCATTGGAGAGTGTAACCCTAGTTTTCTACGGTTTCAGTTAGAGGTATACTTACCAGACAAAAGTTAGGACATCGGCTTAGAGAATCGGGCAATGAAGCCGGATGATACCGGTGAGATATCTAGTTACCACACTAGAACATGGTAGTAGGCACTTGTGAAGTCTGTACATGAAAAGATTTCACAGTTAGTGGTTTTATAAAAGCCGACGAGGCCACCTTGGATACTATGGGTAGTATGAGACATAACCTTTCAGAGACCTTTGTGGAGATAGTGTAATCTAGGGAGCGACGAGTTAGGGTTTGGCCTTATATCTGTGTTATATTGTCTGACTACTTGTTTATTTTCATGCTCGAGTGCTTAGTCGGGATGTGTGTTATTGGTTACCTTAATATGCAGGATACTTATATGTGGAAACGATGACTCTTGTACAGTAACAAGTAGATACACTAGATTCGTACCTTGAGGGCTGACCTTATGACTGACGTACTTTAAGTTTTGGGGCGAAACTTATCCTAAGGGGGGATTGATGTAATACCCGGGAATATTTCTTCCGGCTATTTCAGAAACAAATCAGAACTTGACCGTTGTGACCTCTTTACGGCGCTTAAATTCTTTTGCATGGACTCCGACATTACGAGTCTTCTTTTAAGTTTCGGGACGAAACTTATTTTAAGGGGGTACTGATGTAATATCCGGAATTTTTATTCCGTTTTTTCTGTAACAAACCCGATCTCGATCAGTTGACCCATATCCGTCTACTTAGTTAGACACATTATTATAAAATTTATCATTTTATGTAGCTTCCCTTCACATAAAATGATAGGATCTTTATAAAATTTTATCATTTTATGTAGCTTACCTTCACATAAAATGATAGGATTATTATAACCAATCCTAAACTATAACATGATCCGTATCCGTCTATTCAGTAGCCTACCAGTTCCGATCCCTTGAATTCACATAAAATAATAAGTTTAGCCCCAAACCCTAATTTAGAATATGACTCGTCGTTGACAAGTCTGTGACGAAGCTGTGACGAGGTCTGGACAAGTCTGTGACGAAGCTGTGACAAGGTCTGGACAAGTCTGTGACGAAGCTGTGACAAGGCCAGACAAGTCTGTGACGAGTCTGTGACGAGTCTGTGACAAGGCCAGACAAGTCTGTGACGAGTCTGTGACAAGCCTAGAAGCCGCCATCAGCTTGCCCAGCGCCCAGTGTCCGCCTCAGCCCAGCAGCGCCATCTTGCCCAGCCCATACCTTTACCTTGTTTCAGTCCAGCTCTCCCTTACTTCAGCCCAACACTATGACGCGGCCCAGCAGCTGGAGAAGGCCAAGCGGATCTCAGAATTTACTCCTTTCTCCTATCTTACGTAACTGGAAATTAGGAGCAAATCTTTTCCCCTAAATGCACAAGATCACGCCGGCCTTCACTCCTTCTTCCCACGATCTGCTGAGCGAGATTTGACGATCGGTTTACCTCAACTGCTCTAGGATCACGTGCAGCCCCATCGATCCACAGAAGCACGCCCAGTCTACGCAGATCCCTTGCAACCTAATCAGCACCATCGATATACAGAAGCACGCCCAGTCTGCTGAGCGAGATTTGACGATCGGTCCGTCCTTCTGTACGAGATCCATTGCATCCTCCCTTCTTGAGCACATGTATCCTCTTCACTCTTCATCTTTCTGTCACCAACCAGCACAAACCGACGCCTTCCTTCTGCACGCAATGGTCTTCCCTGCTTGCTGTTGAGCCATTGGGTAAGCACAACAGACCAAGGCGCCCCTCCTCCCTCCTTGTTGAGATTATAGTGAGTATGACATGCTCTTCCTTCCCTCCGTTTATATATATATGCGTAGCTGCTGCTAAGTCATCCTAGAACCCATACTTTGCAGCCAAAGGAGCAATTACAAGGAGCTGTTACTTCTTTTTCAGCTTTCCAACATTGACGAGCAGTCAACTTCGGGTCCAATTTTGGGTAAGCTATACTCTTCCTTTTTGGCTAGTTTTCGGATATGTTATAGATGGTATTTCAAAGTAAATCATACTAAAATTTCAGAGGAATCCATGTTATGGTTTGAGAGATATGGGGTTTCAAAGTTCAGTTTTATAAATGTGCTGAGTTGAGAAAAACAGCATGGGATGCTGTTTTGTGAGATAGTTTTGAATAGGCTTTTGATCTCTGTTAGGCTTGAATTTTTGATATGATATAGTTGACATCTTGTTGTAGATCATATTAAAATTTGGGAAGAATCGGAGTTACGGTTCGAGAGTTATTGTGTTTCAAAGTTGACGTTTTTATATATGTGCTGAGTGTTGGGGGAAAACAGCAAGTGATGCTGTTTTGTGAGATGATTTTGAATAAGCTCTTGATATCCTTTCCGGCTGAATTTTGGATATATTATAGGTAAGATTTTATAGTAAAACATATCAAAATTTGGGATAACTCCAGTGAGTGGTTTAGGAGTTATGATTTTTCAAAGTGTACTCACATTTTGGCTAAGTATAGGAAACTCCAAGTGTTGTAACCAACTTTGGAATTTTTATAAAAATGATGGATGAACAGTTTTGAGAAATTCTTGCTCCTAAGGGTAGAGGGAACATCATAGATGATCTAGAGAATTGTTTCAGAATTTTTATAAGCTTTTACGAATTTTATATTTGAAACCGAAGTTAGACCTTTACGATCTTTCGGAAAATAGGAAAATAGGAAAAATGCCAGTTTGTAACCAAACTAAACTTTAGGAGTTAGAATATGATTTTAGAGTCTCAAATAGAAGTTTAGACATGAATTTTGGAAATTCTGGGAGTTTCGGGACCAAGGGTAAAATAGTCATTTGACCCTAAATTAGTACTGTAACTAGTTATGTTTTACTACGTTCTTTTATCATATAAGTCTTAGACTTCTAATTACGTGGGAGTGTGCTAATGCACTCATCTCCTTTGACAGGCAACTGAGTTGCTACAGTTTACAGAGCGAGTTTGGTTTACAGAGAGTCGAGCTTTATACTAGGTAAGTCCTTTGGGCTTACTTAGCTGACTTCTAAATATGAGCATGAATGATGATAGTGGTGTGTGATTGAGATGTTAGAGTTATAGGTTGTGATAAATATTTACCGACCTATACTTGGCCTAAGAGTAACGGGCGGTGGCATTCTGCTCAGTTAGCTTGCGAGCGCTGGGGGTTTCTTTAGGGACTAGTCCATACTCGGTTTGTAGTGATGCTACCGGCGGAGGTCAGCTAGACCTACACCCAGTTGGATAAGGAACGGAGGCGAGAACTGTTAATAGCTCTCGTGCCACAACTGTAAATTGAAAAAGATGAATCACTTAAATAATAGATAATAAACGGTTGAGTGCCAGCATGATGTTTGTTTAATTTTTGTTTCTGCTTGTGTTTGTGCTGTTGTCATTCTACTTATATTTGGATTGTTAGCTAACGGTTTATCCGTGTTGTAGATCTGTAGAGATAGACAGTTGCATAGAGATCCGGAACGGATGGTCAGCCGGGTCCACGTACTCATTAGATGGGGACGGGGAAGTCTTCCATACGTCATGCATGTTATATATCTTTATGTATGTTTGTAAGGCTGTCACATGTGTACTTTTATACCATTAAAAATATTATGTTTTGGAAATTGTTTTAATTACATTTGTGCCTTGTTGTAAGATCTTAGTAAAGTTGTTGTTAAACCAAGGTCGGGACCCATTGTGAGGTCCTAACCAGTAGCTCCCCGAGTTCCGAGAATTTGGGGTGTTACAATTCACCACAATTATTGTAACACCCTAAGTTTTCGGAACTCGGGGAGCTACTGGTTAGGACCTCCCAGTGGGTCCCGACCTTAGTTTGACAACAACTTAACTAGATCTTAGAACAAGACACATATAAGGAAAACCAGACTTCATAAAATGTTTAACAATGTCATGAATGTGACCAGAAACTCTAACAACCGGTAATAATAATATCTCACAATCTGATAATATGAAAAAGTTATAACTGAAAGACCAACATAAAGAAAGGGCTACAACCCGTCTAAAGAAGTACGACACCCCTGTAACACCCCAAATCCGCGGGATATCGGGATGCTACGGGCGAGACCTCACAATGGGTCCCGACCCTTAGCTTGACAACAATTTCACCGGACCTTTCCAACATGGCACAAATAAAGGCAAAAACTCAAATCGTTTTATAGTGTATGCTAGAAACTGGAAGTAAAAGTACAAAATGGAAACTCAGCCGAGTCCTCAAAACGACACAATCTCAAAGGATAAATCCGAAACCACAAGTCCGAACATAATCAAAAGAAACCTAAAACGCCCCCGTCCTATAATGTACGGCGACCCTCGGCTGTCCACTCCTCCACCTCACTCGGCGGCGTCCCTAACCTGTGGGGCATCTACACAAGCGGTTTAAAACCGTTAGCTCTATTCCAAGCATTAGAAACATGGCGAAGGCACAAACACACTCATACATCATAACATCACATAATCATACTCAACATACAAGTCCGGTTTATTATCTTTATTTATTAGGTCGTATCCCGTTCTAATTCAACTTCTTTTGTGACACGAGAATCTCCCGAAACTCGCCTCGGTCCCCACTTACCGCATGGAACGGTGGATGCCTCCGACCGTCTAACCACACGGGCTAGTCGCCAAGAACCTCCTAACTCTACGCAAGAGCTAGGCAAGTTGTCACCGCCCGTTATCATACACTTGGGCCAAATAATAAATAATATATAAAGGTCGGTAATCCTAATTCCAGTTTTATAAGTTATAATGAAAGCGATAAACAAACACCACCAAACACGCATCGAATCTAATACATAGAATACGAGCTAAGTAAGTCCGGAGACTTACCTCTCTCAAGGTAACTCAAAACCACTCTCAACTTCCCGCAGGAAAACGCTCTAAGCCTGACCAAGTGAAGCACTCTATCAATAACCAACTAAAAAGCTAGAAGTTCTCGGACTTCTAGTCTCCAACATATATATATGATATCTAACTCTAGCATGCTAGGTCCAACCTATTATCTCGAGGATCATCATAAGATCGTAAAGAAGGTAACGCAACAAGTTCCATATCCAATAACCAATACCTAGGGTTCATGGCCACTACATGGCATTTGCTCTACGTTATGCTAAGTTCCTCTAACAAGTTATACTACCATAACCGAACTAACGAAGGAGAAGTACTCACACGAGATCCAAAGTGAAGCACGGTCTACGGAGTCAAGAACGAGTTCGATTGCTTCTATTGGGCGCTTCCGGACCTAAGGACAAAACTAAGCGAAATTAGCTTAAACGCTAATTTTGAAAGGAGGGTTTAGCGCAAAAAGATTTTCCAATGAAAACTCCGTTTTCCAAAGCCGATTTTAAACTCGTTAAAACCAATTCCAGGCAAGGCATCCAAAAAGGGAAAGTTGATTGAAAACCGAATTTCAAATTGTCCAACAATCGGATTTTTAAACCATCTAAGACACCAAAATAATTTTTAAAGGAGTTGGGTCACAAAACTTAACAAAATTTGGGGTTTAATAATATTAATAATTTACTGCAGGGTATAAAGTTCTTTTTCCATATTTATTGGGTCAAAACTGCAATTACACACAAAATGTGCACAAACTGTAATTATCCATAAATAATGGGGTCACAACAGGAATTAGGTGCAATAAGAGGGGCACATTTACAATTAATTTCCAAAGCCCCCTTTTTACCCTACTGTAAACGACAGAAGGAGGAGAAGAAGGCTGGGAGGCCTGCGGCGGTCACTAGGCGGAGGAGAGGGGGAGAAGGAGGTCGGCGCGCAGGCGGAGACTCCGGCGGCGGTCTGCGGCAGCCCTGACTCCGGCGGTTGCTACAACAATTAGGGCACAAATCCGGCCACCATGGTTAAGCAGCAGGGAAGGAAGAAAAAGAGAACGAGAAGGGAGATAGGAGGCTCACCAGGCCGGCGTCTCCGGTGGACTGAAGCGCGGCGCTCCGGTGGCTGAAGCGGGGCGCTCCTGTGGGCTGAAACGGCAGTAGGAAGCCCGCCTTCAACCGGCTGGTTGCAACAGCGTATCGAGAGAGAGATACGAGAGAGAGAGATACGAGAGAGATAGATGGGAGGGGAGAGAGGGAATGACAGAATAGGGAAAGAGTGTGGTTGCTGGGTGGTATCATCGCAGGGAGGCAGGGGCGAGGGGTCGGACGCAGCTAGGGTTGCAGGCTAGGGCCAAGGGGGTCGAAGGGTCGGCTGCGGAGAGGTCGGCCTCTGGCCCTCCTCTGCTGCAACGCCTCACGCGAGAAAGAACAGCAGGGAAAAGAAGAAAGAGAGAGAGAAAAAGAAAAAAAAAGGAAGGGAAGGAATAAAAAGAAAAATAAATAAATAAATAAAAGACTAAAGAGGGCTTTTACAACACCTACTCGATTAACATTCGGAACTGGAGTTCCCGGATCGATAAATCCTGATTTCCGATAAAATTAAATTAATAATATATGGGAATACATACATGTATCCCCAAAATAATATAATACCCAGTAAAATTATTTTATTATTAAAACTATATATATAAAAAAAATATACTTTAAATAAGGACTCGAGCTATAGTGAATCGAGGGAAAGGAGCAAGGCAAAGTCGGAACGCACCCGAATAAAGGGGCGTTACAACCCCGGTTGACCACTACCATCCAGATCACTCGGCATCCGCTCTAACCTACGGCAAGTCTAAACAACGATAAAACAGTTAGCTAACTAATCAAATATAAGCAGAATAATAAATAGCACAAACACACATAAGGAAATATTAGTTTCCATGTGGTAGATCCGTGTAGACTAGGCAACGAAGGAGGTGTCATACATGTGTACCGACTGCGCTAAACTTCTGGCGTGCACCTGTTTGTGGTGGGTGACGGCTTCAGCACTCTACTCCGTAGGCGATCGAGGGGAAGAGGCGGAACCAGTCGGCTAGGGTTGTGAGATTGAGAGCGGGATAGGGCGATTGATTGCTGTGATGAGAATGATCCGCTGCAGAAGGAAGGAATGGGGAGGCAATGCTGAATGTGGACGGAAGGTGGGGAACGTGAGGCTGTACCACTAAGGAAGTAACGCTGCTGCGTGATTTGCGGGAGCCGTTACATTGAAGATCTCTCCCTGCTCCAGGTCAGAACACATCGATCACAAGCAAGGAAGGAGGAGGAGGCCCGTCTGTTCTGGGTTGCGCGTCTTGGGGTGGAGCGACAAAAGCTGTTGCGGATTTCTGGGCTAGCGGGATGTCTTCAGCAAGCAAATAGACAAGGGAGTTGAGATGTCAAAAGTTGTTTGGGCCTTGTCACAAGGTTGTCATGACCTTGTCACAAGGCTATCGGGCTTCGCCATGGCCTCGTCCCAGCTTTGTCATGGTCTCGTCAAAAGACATCGATATGAAAACAACTAGGGTTTGTTATGTATATCATCATTTTACGTGAGTTTTAGTTTACATAAAATGATAAGATTTGCGGTGATAGAACATTAGGTATCATGTACACGGATCATCGGGTCGAAAATTCGGTTTGACTCGGAAGTAAACGGAATTAAAATTCCGGATATTACAGTCATCGTGATCCTCTATATCGGTGTTGGAAAATATGAAGACAAAATTCATGGCATCGTGGGATGGGTTTACTACACACCTTAAGTTTCTCTTTTTTGACACTTCTCCCAAGTCAAAACGTGATTAGTGTCTTCACAACGTTGTAGCACTAGAGAAAGGTTAGATAAGCAATTATCAAAAGAGGAAACCATATACCGAAAAGTCATCCATGAATACATCCATGATTTTCTCTATGTACTCCGAAAAGATAGCCATCATACAGAGCTGCAAGGTAGCGGGTGCATTACATAATCCAAATGGCATCCTCCTATAAGCGAACGTCCCCCATGGACAAGTTAAAGTGGTCTTCTCTTGATCATCCGGATAGATAGGAATCTGAAAAAAGCCACTATAACCATCTAAATAGCAAAAATGAGAATGCTGGGCTAACCGTTCGAGCATTTGGTCGATGAAGGGAAGTGGAAAATGGTCCTTCCGAGTGGCCACGTTCAACTTCCTATAATCGATGCACATCATCCAGCCCGTAACGGTCCTAGTTGGAATCAACTCTTTGTTCTTATTCGTCACAACGGTCATCCCTCCTTTCTTCGGAACTACATGCACTGGACTCACCCACTTGTTATCCGAGATAGAAAATATGATACCTGCATCCAACAACTTAAAAATCTCCTTCTTCACAACCTCTTTCATGATCGGATTTAACCGTCTTTGAGGTTCCCATAAAGTCTTATGATCATCTTCCATTAGTATTTTATGAATGCAAAAAGAAGGCTTAATACCAATAAGATCATCAATAGTATATCCCAAAGCCTTTCGATGTTTCCTTAGGACATGCATCAGTTTAGACAATTCAGTTTTGGAAAGGGAAGCACTTACGATAACGGGATATGTAGAATCTGGTCCAAGGAAAACATGCCTCAAGTGACTTGGAAGCGGTTTAAGCTCCACAACTGGGGGTGCTTTCTGAGGGGGATCCGTGCTTCCTCCTTCCAGTGAAGTAGACTTAGATCGAAGATCTAGACTTTCAGAAGTCTCAGTTGACATCATCTCGCTTGCAACATCAGTCGAGGTCCAAGGTGGGTGACCGAGATGTTCTTCAGATAAGAACACCTCGCTTGGTCCAGAAAGTGCCTCGGTCGAGGTACTGTAACTGGGACCTAAACTTGATTTTCTCCTCTCTTGGATTAGTTTCTCAATCTTAGTTCTTGGATCTGCTTCCAGTGCCTTTAAGCTCCGTATATCTGCATCACAAGAAACATCTATACCTTCCTCCATTAAACTAAAACTAAGAACTCTTTCAAGAGGGTCATTAATAAGGATAGATCTCACCAATTCTCTTGATTCTTCTTCATCAAATATGTTGAAGATATCATCCTTCAGCGGCTCTCCTTTCATTGCAGCAAGCAATGCAAATTCCACTTGATCTCTACCAATGTTGAATTTCAACTTGGCGTTCTTGCAATCCACATTGCAACCTGAAGTTGCTAGAAATGGTCTCTAGAGAATGATAGGGACTGGATAATCTGCGGGTATATCAAGTACAACAAAATCTATAGGTAAATAGAAGTTACCTAACTTGACGGGAACGTCTTTCAAAATACCCACGGGATGGGTAATGGAGCGATCCGCCATGTTCAACCTTATCTTTACCGGCTTGGGCTCTCCAAGTCCGATCTTCTCACATAGCTCCAGCGGGATGATACTCACGCTGGCTCCTAGATCACACAACGCCTCACAAGTTACATCCCCAACTTGAATGGGAATGCAAAATGAGCCGGGATCTCTCAATTTGGGTGACATCTTCTCCTTCATGATTTGAATGAACTCCGAGGACTTAGATGTCATCCTAACTTCTCCAAAGTCTTCTAGCTTCCTCTTCCATGATAAAATTTCTTTCAAGAACTTCTTATAGGTGGGCATCCCTAGAATAGCATCAAGGAAAGGGATGTTAATGTGTGGTTTATTCATCAAGTAAAGAAACTTACCAAAATGCTTGTCTAGATGTGCTCTGACCCTTGACTGAGGGAATGGAAGTGGCAGTTTATAAGCAGGAGGTGGGACATAAACTTGAGATTTGTCCTTCGCTTTCTGGAACTCCACCTCGGATGACACCTCAACCGAAGTGTTCCTCGTCTGATCCTGGACCAAGGTGTTCTTCGTCTACACTGGCACCGACCGAGGTACTGGATCTGCGGTTTTTAGTCCACTTCTCGTTGTTATTACCATAATCTGTCCTTTGGGGTTGCTCTCTGTCCTTGTTGGGAGCTTCCTTGGATCTCTTGGCGCTTCATTCGCCTTAATAAAGAATTGTTGCTCTAAGGCTTTTTGTGCCTTCGAAAATAAAGTCATCGATGTCTCCATAGCATTGTGCTTGATCAAGATTGCCTCTAGAACTGCACCTTTCTTTTCTGGCTGGGACGAACTCGATCCAGGCTCCTGGCTCTTCAATGGAGTAGAAGAAGAAGAGGAGGGGTTAAAAGCATTATTAGCATGAGAATAAAGGTTACCCGGATTTTGTTGATTAGATCTCCAATTGTTGTTGTTGGAGCCTCTATTGTTGTTGTAATTGTTGTTCCGTGACCCTTGGTTGTTGTTTCTTCCTTGATATCCTCCATCTTGCTCCTTCTTCGTGTGAGCTACCAAAAGCTCCTTCAATTGCTTCACATCATTTTTAAGCGAGGTAAGTTGATTTTCATTTGATGAAGTGTCCTGAAAACTAACTCTCCTTGCTCCATTCTCGACTCCTTGATGGGAGTACTTCTACATATGCAAAGCTTGCTTTTCAAAGAACTCCCAAGCTTCGTCTATCGGCATATCCATGAATGTTCCGGCGGAAAGTAGTTGGAGATAGAATTGAGTAGCTCCATCCAATCCCTTGAAGTATATCTCCAGCAACTCTATCTTTGGAATCCCATGATGTGGGCAATCCAATAGAACATCTTTGAATCTCTCCCATCACTTGGACAAACTCTCTTTATCCTTCATGATGAATGCATTAATCTCCCCTCTCATTTCAGCGGTCTTGAAGGGAGGAAAGAACTTTGTTAGAAACTCCGTCGTCATCTCTTCCCAAGTGTTGATCTTTCCGGGTGGAAGAGATTGATACCAAGCAAGCGCCCTGTCTTTCAAAGAAAAATAGAAAGGCCTTAACTTGTAGTTGTTATTTTATAGCCTTGAAGGTCTCAAGGTCTCCATTAGAATCTCGTAGTTTTGCAAATACTGATGTGGAGACTCCCTCTCTAAACCTCCAAATTGGCATTGGTGGATCATAGATAGAACTTGCGGTCGAAGTTCGTAATCATGCTCAGCTGGATCACCTAGGTTGACTCCTGGACGCCTCACTTGCTCATTAGGGTCCATCCTCTGTCCTAGGGTTTGTGGAACTCCAGCAAAAAGAACATCTCGGACAGGCATCCGAGGTGGATGTATCTCGGCCGGGGCAACATGAACTAGGTCTTTCCTCGGTCGAGGATCTGGGATCGGTCGAGGCAGAAACTGGGCCCTTAGAGCGGCCATATCTGCTTCGATCTCTTCAGTTCTTGCGCAAGTCTGCTCTCTCTCTCTCCCTGCAGTTCTTCTTGATTAAGGCGTAGCTGTTCCAGCGCCTCCTTCAATTTGGCTTCAAGATCACGATTGTCTTGATTGGCCATCTTAGCTTCTTTCAATCGTCGTGTGTATGTCTTTTCTGGTTCGGGATCATAAGAAACGATTTCCTTCCCAACACGGGTTCTTCGCATAAACCTAAGAAAAAGATCCTACGAAAACACTCAAGTAGAGTGGTTAATAGCAACAAGGGCAATTGCTCCGAAAGACAACCGCAACCGGCTCGGTCTAGACCAAGTCCCCGGCAACGGCGCCAAAAACTTGTTCGCTCCAAACGGTGTGTGCAAGCTTTAAATTTATAACCCAAGAAGTATGCTTGAACAAATATGCGAACCCGCAGTGTACAGGTCAATTGTAATAAAAGCAAGAATTCCAGGGGTTGATCACAGGGACTTAGGTGAAACAAAGCACATAATCGGTTGTCAAATATTACAATTAACCAAAAGTAATTAAAGCAATCAAATATGATATAAAAGTCAAGTAAGGGAAAATGCGGATTCTAGGGATTAAAGCATCTAGTTGTGGTTACGACTCAAGATCTCAAAGGATAACACGAACAAAGCTGAGGTTTGCAAAGGGAAGGTGTTTCTAAGGTGGGAATAGATCACCGGGAAAGTCTCACTACTCACTATCCCAAACCAAAGCTTCTATTACCGGGTAAGTCTCAAGGTACTAAGGAAAGGAACTATAATCTCAAACCAACACACCACCCAAGGGAATAGAATCAACTTTTACCAGGTAAGTCTCAGGCTAACTCACAAAGATGGGATAAAGGCACACTCAAACCCCAATAAAGGATAAACCTCTATTACCTACACTTATGATCTTGGGTAAATAAACAAAGGAATCACCGGGTAAGTCTCATCCTAGGCTTGCATTGAACCAGGAAATGTGTACTAAGGATAGGATTTGGCAAACTAGAACTCTTAACTCAGAATAGGTTCAGGAAAGGTTCACCTCATTCAGTCAAGTTCCACCCCGGCCGAGATGTTCTTTGACTAAGCGAGGTGTTCTAGGGTTAAGGTTAAAGACTCGAGCTTTCAGGGTCCTGCTGGGATTAAGATCATTCTATCATCGTCTTTCCCACAACTTTCAGCCAATCACCCTAGAATCGCATAAGAAACTTAGCCAATAATCATCATGATAACAATAATCAAATATATGGAAAGGAAATCAATATTCGAACAAGAAACCTTAAGAAAAAGTTCTCAATAACTGAATCAAATATCAAACAACTAGCGTTCCTCAAATCACAATTAGCTAAGACAACAAACCAAAAGGGAATCTAAGAAAGTCTTACAAACTCCCTTAAAAGCTAATTCCAAACTATGAATCCTTCCTTCCTTGATCTTCAATCCTTCAATCCTTCCTTCAAATCTTCAAAAAATACTCCAGAAAATCTCTTAATTGCTGGATGTTCTCAGCATGTAAGCATTTGAAGATCGGAAGATGGCTGGATTGTAGAAAATCCAACCTTTTATATAGGAGAATTATCTTCCAAAGATAATATATCTTAAAAAGATAATTTCCTATAAAATATATCATATCTCTAAAATAGATCTCCCAAAAAATAATATCTTCCTTCCAGAAAACCAGCCCATAAATATAAGATATCTTCTTTCCAAAAATAAAAGATCTCAGCCAAAAATATGGATCTCGCCGGCGGCAGGGTATTCGCCTCGGTCGGAACGCTCCTCAAGATCACCTCAGTCGAGGTGACATTGTAGCTGACCAAGGTGAATCTCAACTGAATGTGAAATCTCTCGAATCTGGTCCAAAGTAAATCTTCTTTATCATTTTCATGTTTCCTGAGTTCTTTCTTAATCTCCAGAATGTAGCTCCAATGACTCCTTAGCTCCTTAACTTCATATTAATCCAAAACGTGTCATTTTACCTACAATTACAACGAAAATAGGTGTAAACCTCGATTCCCGCAAAGGTAGATGAAACAACAATATAATCACATAATATACATCCATACATGCAGATTATTGAAGATAAAACGTCTAAACCATCCCAAAATATAGACTATAATACATGCTATCAAGGAGCTAAAAGAGGTACATAATGAAGAGTTCGAAAAATTCTATGATGGCTCAGAAAACAGAAGAAACCACGGCCAGTCGTGCTATTCCACGGCCGTGGTTCCACAAATTCAACCCATAGAGTGTTATTTCGAGAACACCAGAGACTTCCACGCCCTAAACCACGGCCGTGGAAGTAATAGGTGTGCCGTGGTTTTGGGAAATTCTGAGAACAATTCCGTCTTTCCTACAACCAATCTTGATTCTTCTTCCACTACTCCCACATCCTTAGAGACTTCTAAGGAAGCATCGAGCATGCCTCAAGACACATCAAAGGCATCAATAGCTTTGAAATTGAAGACACTTCCCACACATCTTCGGTATGCTTTTCTTAGAACTAATTCTACCTTTTCCGTTATTGTTAGTTTCGATTTAAAGGAAGATGAAAATGAGAAACTTATGGATGTTTTGAGGAAACATAGGAAAGCTTCAGGCTATACCATAGAGGATCTTGTAGGAATTAAACCATCTTTATGTATGCACAAGATTCTAATGGAGGAGGATTACAAGCCTTCACGACAACCTCAAAGACGGTTAAACCCGGTCATGAAAGAAGTCGTGAAGAAGGAAATCCTAAAGCTACTTGACGTAGGTATCATCTATCCTATCTCCGATAGCAAGTGGGTGAGCCCCGTTCAAGTCGTCCCAAAGAAGGGAGGAATGACCATTGTGACCAACAAGAACAACGAACTCATTCCAACGAGAACCGTGACGGGTTGGAGGATGTGCATTGACTACCACAAGCTGAACAATGCAACTAGGAAGGATCACTTCCCACTACCATTTATAGATCAAATGCTTGAAAGGTTAGCACAACACTCCTACTTTTGTTACCTTGACGGTTATAGTTGTTTCTTTCAGATTCTGATTCACCAGGACGATCAAGAGAAGACCACATTCACGTGCCCATGGGGTACATTTTCTTATAGAAGGATGTCATTCGGACTTTGCAACGCTCCAACCACCTTTCTAAGGTGTATGATGGCCATCTTCTCGGAGTATATTGAGGAAATCATGGAGGTTTTTATGGACGATTTTTCAGTTTATGGTTCCTCATTTGACAATTGTCTTGCTAACCTTTCTCTTGTTTTGCAAAGATGTGAAGACACTAACCTTAGTTCTAAATTGGGAGAAGTGTCAATTCATGGTTAAGGAAGGCATTGTGCTAGGACATTTGATCTGTAATAGAGGGATCGAAGTTGACAAGGCTAAGATAGAGACGATAGAGAAGCTTCCTTCTCCATCTTCGGTGAAGAGGATAAGAAGTTTCCTAGGACATGCAGGATTTTATAGGAGATTCATCAAAGACTTCATGAAAATTTTTAAACCACTAACTAATCTATTGATGAAGGATGTTGTTTTTAATTTTTCGCAGGAATGTTTAGATGCTTTCTATAAGATTAGAGAAGCTCTCATCTCAGCCCCGATAATCCAACCTCCGGATTGGAATCTTCCATTCGAGGTTATGTGTGATGCAAGTGACGTAGCTATTGGAGCGGTGCTTGGACAAAAGAAGGAAGGCCGCGCTCATGCCATCTACTATGCTAGCAAGACGCTAGACGAAGCGCAGCTCAACTACGCAACAACTGAAAAAGAATTTTTAGCCGTTGTATATGCTTTTGAAAAGTTTCGTTCTTATCTTGTAGGAGCGAAGGTGATTGTATACACGGACCATTCAGCAATACGGTATTTGCTCGCCAAGAAGGATGCAAAGCCAAGGCTGATTAGATGGATTCTTCTTCTTCAAGAATTCGGTCTAGAGATTCGGGACAAGAAAGGTTCTGAAAATTCTGTTGCGGATCATCTAAGTCGTCTACCACACACCGACGGAGATGACCTACCCATTGATGACTCCTTCCCAGATGAGCACTTACACATCATGGAAGAGTGTATCGACAAGATTTCTAGAGGTATCGAACCTTGGTTTGCTGATTTTGTAAATTACTTGGTTTGCCAAGAAATACCTCCCGGACTATCCTATGCACAAAGAAAGAAGTTTTTTAGGGATGTCCGACAATACTTTTGGAATGAACCTCTACTCTTCAAGAGAGGTCCCAATGGCATCATTAGGAGATGTGTGCTGGAAGACGAAATGCAAAGCGTCATTCGTCATTGTCATTCACTACCTTGTGGAGGACACACTAGTTCCAATAAAACTAGCGCTAGGGTATTGCAATCCGGATTCTTTTGGCTTACTTTATTTAAGGATCTGCAAACCTTTGTTTCTTGTTGCGATGCATGTCAAAGAATAGGAAATATCTCTAGGAGAAACGAGATGCCTCTCAACAACATTCAAGAGGTGAAAATCTTTGACGTTTGGGGAGTTGATTTCATGGGACCATTCCCATCATCTTGCGGAAACCAATACATACTTCTCGTTGTAGATTATGTTTCGAGATGGGTTAAAGCTATTGCCTCTCCAACTAACGATGCTATGGTGGTTGTCAAGTTCTTTAATAGAACTATTTTCCCAAGGTTTGGTACACCACGAACCATCATTAGTGTCGGAGGTTCACACTTCATAGCCCGACGATTCGAAGCTCTACTAGCTAAGTATGGGGTGACTCACAAGATCGCCACTCCCTACCATCCGCAAACAAGTGGACAAGTGGAGATTTCAAATAGAGAGATCAAGGGTATCCTTGAGAAGACGGTGTCAAAAACAAGGAAATATTGGTCTTTAAAACTAGATGACGCGCGTATAGGACAGCTTACAAGACTCTCATCGGTACAACACCATACAACCTTGTGTATGGGAAGTCTTGTCATCTCCCGGTAGAGTTGGAACACAAGACGTATTGGGCTGTGAAGTGGTTGAACTTCAGCATGAAAGAAGTGGGCGAGAAGCATCTCTTGGACCTTAACGAGCTAGAAGAACTCCGCTTGTACGCTTATGAGAACGCCAAGATCTGCAAGGAAAGGGTGAAGCGTTGTGAACGAGGATATTTCCTTAGGTCGTTTATATCCTATCAAAGTAATTTCCGAACTCAATACTAAAGCAAGTATAGTGATTAAGTAAGGGTCAAACCCAAGAGAGTTTGTGTTATTTTTATTAAATTCAATAATTGATTATGGGACAAAGTAACAAAAAAGGGGGGTTTTGGAATGAATTGATGCACACAGAACTAAAAAGCAAGTAGGTGAGATTGATAAGATGATGATGAGTGGATCTACACTAGGTTGATTCTTAGCATGCGATTACTACTTTGGTGAGTTCCTTTTACAAGTTTCAAGTAATGTTCCCGCCTTGATCATAAGTATGTGTTGAGCCAACCGGCATCAACACAACTTAACAAGTTAGTGTTCCGTAAACCTACAAGAACAAGTCACAAGTTAGCTTTCAAACAAATACTAAGGGATACAAAGAGAAGATTAAAACCGTTAAACTAATCTTTATAATTGTGCTTCTTTTCCTTCAAGCATTTACAACCCGTTATTACTTAAAGGTTACTACTAGACTAAAGACCCGAACCCGGAATCTATTAATCCTAGTTGTTTGCATGCACTTAGGACCTAAGGTGATCAATCTTAAGTGATAATGAAAACATGCAATTTAGATAATTGAAGCTCAAGAAACACAAAACATTACTGAATAAAACTTATATAAAAAGGGAACTTACAACCAAAGAAATAATGCAGCCTCAAATCAACCCAATGTAGCAAGGACACTTAGAAGCTCATTACAAATGAAGCAAAAGAGAATAAAAGTGGGAAAATGATGGATCATTCTAGCAATCAACCATGGGTCTATTTATACTACAAATGACACTAAATGGGAGTAAATGGCCGGCCAAAACAGCCACATTTAATGTTATAAAGGTGGTGTAAACAGCCGGAGTAAATCTCTGTCGCTGAACCGCATGGGCGGCCTTCAGATCCGCAGGGGCGGTTCAAGCGAAAACGTTTGATCTTCTTCGTGGCCGCATGGGCGGCCTGGCAGTTCCGCAGGGGTGGATCATTAATGATCTTCAAAACGTCTGATTCTTCAACTTTCTGTCGCTTCAGATGCCGAGCCGTAGGGGCGGCTCTGTGTCAAAGAAGGGGCGGTGACACTGACTCTTCAGCTTCACAGCTCCACAGGGTAAGACACAGGTAGAGGCGCAGGGGCGTCGATCTTCGCTTCTTCAGGATAAGTCACCGTAGGGGCGCTAGGGAGTGGCGCAGGGGCGGCGACAGTCTTCGTTCCTGGCGCTGGCGAAGGCGCGGGCTGCGCTCCGGAACGTGGTGTCACCTGCAGGGGCGGTGACACTGCTCCGCGGGGGCAGTGAGGCCACATAAGCTTTGCTTCGTACATGGTCTTCAACTTCCAAGTGCTAAAACTCCTCTTTTATCTTCTTTTAGTCTTCTTCTTCTGGATCAAGGAGTTAGTAGCATAAACCGACACTAATGTGATAAAAAGACTCTAAAAACTAACCTAAATGATAGTGATTCCATCACCTATCAAACTCCCCCATACTTAGACCTTTTACTCGTCCCGGGTAAAACACATTGATAGCATGAATTATAGTCTATATTTTGGGGTTTGTTTGGACGTTTTATCTTTCATAATCTGCATGTTTGTATGTATATTATGTGATTATATCACCATTTCATCTACCTTTGCGAGAATCGAGGTCTACACCTAGTTTTGTTGTAATTGTAGGTAAAATGGCACGTTTTGCATCAAAAAGGAGCAAAATGAGCTATGGAATCGTTGGAGCTACATTGAGGAACATAAGGAACCATCCAGGAAGCATAGCCATGGATTAAAGATTCACTTTGAACCAGTTTTGTGAGATTTCACATTCAGTTGTGACACACCTCGGTTGACCAAAGATTCATCTCGACCGAGGTGATCCAGAGAAGCCGACTCGACCGAGGCGAATACCTAGGACGCGGCGAGAATATTTTATTCTTGGCTGAGATCTTTTATCTTTGGAAAGTGATCTTATATTTTTGGGCTTGCCTCCTGGAAGGAAGAAGATCTTATATTTTACCTATTTTTATGGGGAGAAATCTTTCTAAGATATCTTATCTTTGGAGGGTTATTTTCCTATAAAAAGGGTTGGATTTCCACGAATCCAACATCCTACATACAGCCGGAACATCCCGCTTAGCACGTTATAGGCAGCAGCAGCCATACTCCAGTTTGGAGATTTGAAGAACCTTTTTGAAGGTTGAAGGTAGATTGAAGATTGTAGCTTTTATAGCTTTTGGAGGGTTTTGTAAGATTGTCTTTAATTCCCTTCCTTGTTGTCTTGTCTTGTTGGATTGCTATCCAAGGAACGCTTTTGTTGTGATATTTGATTCAGTTATTGAAGTCTTTTCATTAAATTCTTCTTGTTCAAATATTCACCTTCTTCCCATATATTTGATTAATACTTTCATGATGATGAGTGGCTAATTTCCTTGTGTGATTCTAGGATGATTGGCTGAAGGTTGTGGGAAAAACAATGATAGAATAACCTTAGATTCCAGTAGGACCCTGAAAGTTCGAGTCTTTAACCTTAACCCTAAGCATCTCGCTAAGTCGATGAACATCTCGGCCGGGGTGGAAATTGGCTGACCGAGGTGACTTATCCGATCATAAACTGAGAGTTAAGTGTTAGAGTTTGCCAAATCCTATTCTTATTACACCTTTCCTGGTTCAATGCAAGCTTAGGATGAGACTTACCCGGTAATTCCTTAGTTTGTGTACCAACAATCATAAGTGTAGGTAATAAAGGTTTATCCTTTATTGGGGTTTGAGTGTGCTTCCATCCCATCTTTGTGAGTTAGCCTGAGACTTACCCGGTAAAGGTTGATTCTATCCCCTTAGATGGTGTGTTAGTTTGAGGTTATAGTTCTTTATCTTGATTCCTTGAGACTTACCCGGTAATAGGAGTTACGGTTTTGGATTAGTGTGTAGTGAGACTTACCCGGTGATCTACTCCACTTTAGTAACACCTTCCCCATGCAAAAACCTCAGCTTTGTCCGCTTATCTTTAGATCTTGACATGGAACCACAACTAGATGCTTTAATCCCTAGAATTGCATGTTCGCTTTATTGACTTCTTATTCATCTTTGATTGTGTTAATTGCTCTTGTGGTTAGTATTCACGAAGCTTACCGTTATCGACTTTGTTTCACCGAGTCCCTGTGATCGACCCCTGGAATTCCTTGCTTTTACTACGATTGACCCGTACACTGCGGGTTCACATCCTTGTTTTAAGCTTAAGTCTAGGGTTATAAATTTAAAGCTTGCACACACCGTTTGGAGCGAACAATTTTTTGGCGCCGGTGCCGGGGACTTGGTCTAGACCGAGGCGGTACGGTTTGCTCTTGGGGCACTTGCCCCCGTGTCTTCTAACCACTCTACTTGAGTGACTTTTGCAGGTTCTTTCTTAGGTATATGCGAAGAACCCGCATTGGGAAGGAAATCGTTCCTTACGATCCCGAACCAGAAAAGACATACAAGCGACGCTTAAGAGAAGCGAAGATGGCCCAACAAGACAACCGCGATCTTGAGGCCGAATTGAAAGAGGCGTTAGAGCTGCTACGCCTCAGCAGGGAAGAACTAAGGCGAGAGAAGGAAGAAACTCGCACCAAAACTGAAGCAATCGAAGCAGAAATGGCCGTCATACGAGACCAGATTCTACTTCGACCGAGGGAAGACCCAGTTCCCGACGCTGGACCGAGGCAGGTTCCAGTTGCCGACCCTCGACTGAGGCAGGTCCCAGTACCTGACACCCCGGCCGAGATACTTCCACCTCGGATGCCAGTCCGAGATGTTCTTCTTGCAGGAATCCCACAAACCCTAGGTCAAAGGATGGACCCTAATCAACAACTGAGGCGTCCAGGAGTGAACCTAAGAGATCCAGCGGATCATGACTATGAACTTCGACCGCAAGTTCTGTCCATGATTCCCCAATGCCAATTCGGAGGGTTAGAGAAGGAATCACCACATCAACATCTTCAAAACTACGAGATCTTGATGGAAACCTTGCGACCTTCCAGAATTGAAAATAATAATTACAAGCTAAGACCTTTTTACTTTTCTTTAAAAGATAGAGCTCTTACTTGGTATCAATCTCTTCCTCTAGGTAAAATTAGCACATGGGAGGAGATGACTACGGAATTCTTGACCAAATTCTTTTCCCCCTCAAAGACAGCTGAAATGAGAGGGAAGATCAATGCTTTCATTATGAAGGACAAGGAGAGCTTGTCCAATTCTTGGGAGCGGTTCAAGGATATCCTTTTGGATTGCCCACATCATGGGATTCCAAAAATCGAGTTGTTGGAGATCTACTTCAAAGGACTGGATGGAAACACCCAGTTCAACCTCCAACTACTCTCCGCCGGTACCTTTATGGACATGGCGATTGACGAGGCTTGGGACTTCATTGAGAAGCAAGCCTTGCACATGGAAAAATATACCCACCAAGGAGCTGAAGGTGGAGTTAAAAGAGTCAACTTTCAAGAGACTCAATCCAACAACAATCAACTCACGTCTTTGAAGAATGACGTGAAGCAATTGAAGGAACTCTTGGTTGCTCAAACCAAGAAGGAAGAGCAAGGACAAAGGAACAACAACAATGGATACCGTAACAACAACAACGGTTCCCGGAACAACAACTACAACAACAACAATAGAGGGTCCAATAGCAACAATTGGAGGACGAACAATTAAAACAACCAGAATCCTGGTAACAATTATTCTAACTCCAACTCTAATAATTCCTCTAACCCTTTCCTCTCTTCTCCTTCTTCTTCTACTCCATTAAAGAGCCAGGGGCAAGGATCAAGTTCGTCTCAGCCAGAAAAGAAAGACGCAGTTCTGGAGGCTATCTTGATCAAGCTTAGTGCTATGGAGACTTCTATGACTTCATTTTCGAGGGCCCAAAAGTCCTTCGAACAACAACTTGCAAGTAGGGCGAATGAAGCGCCAAGGGATCCAGGGAAGCTTCCAGCAAAGATGGAAAGCAACCCTAAGGGCCAGATCATGGCCATAACTACGAGGAGTGGACTGAAGACTGCAGATCCAGTGCCTCGGTCGATGCCAGTACCGACGAAGACCACCTCGGTCCAGGTGCAGTCGAAGAACACTTCGACCGAGATGCCAACCGAGGTGGAACCACAAAAAGCGGAGGGGAAAACTGAAGTTTATATTCCACCTCCTGCATACAAACCACCACTTCCATTCCCCCAGTCAAGGGCCAGAGCACATCTAGACAAGCACTTTGGTAAGTTCCTTGACTTGATGAATAAGCTGCAAATTAACATTCCTTTCCTTGATGCCATTCTAGGAATGCCCGCCTATGGGAAGTTCTTAAAGGAGATCCTTTCAAGGAAGAGGAAACTGGAAGACTTTGGTGAAGTTAGGATGACATCTAAATCCTCGGAGCTTATTCAAATTATGAAGGAGAAGATGCCAACCTAAATTGAGAGATCCCGGCTCATTTTGCATTCCCATTCAAGTTGGGGATGTCACTTGTGAAGTCCTTTGTGATCTAGGAGCCAGCGTGAGCATCATCCCATTGGAGCTATGTATGAAGATCGGACTTGGAGATTCCAAGCCGGTCAAGATTCGACTTTATATGGCGGATCGCTCCATCACCCATCCCGTGGGCATCTTGGAGGACGTTCCGGTCAAGTTAGGTAACTTCTATCTACCTATAGATTTTGTTGTACTTGACATTCCCGCAGATTATCCTGTTCCTATTATTCTCGGGAGGCCATTTCTAGCAACTTCGGGTTGCAACGTGGATTGCAAGAATGCCAAGTTGAAATTCAACATTGGTGGTGATGAGGTGGAGTTTGCATTACTTGCAGCCATGAAAGGGGAGCAGCTAACTGATGATATCTTCAACATCTACGATGAAGAAGAATCAAGAGAATTGGTGAGCTCTATCCTTATTAACGATCCACTCGAAAGAGTTATTAGCTTCAGTTTAATGGAGGAAGGTATAGATGTTTCTTGTGATGCAGATATACGGAGCTTAAAGGCACTGGAAGAGGATCCAGGAGCAAAAACTGAGAAGCTAATCCAGGAGACGAAGATCTCCAGTTTCGGTTCCAGTTGCAGTACCTCGACCGAGGCACTTCCTGGACTGAGCGAGGCAACTGAAGAACATCTCGGTCAACGCCTCTGCGCCTCGACCGAGGTTGATGGCGAGACGACTTCAACTGAGACTTCCGAAAGTCCAGTTTCTGGATCTGCTCCACTGGAAGGAGGAAGCAAGGATCCCCCTCAGAAAACACCCCCAGTTGTGGAGCTTAAACAACTCCCTAGTCACTTGAGGTATGTCTTTCTTGGACCGGATTCTACTTATCCCGTTATTGTTAGTGCTTCCCTTTCCAAATCTGAATTGTCTAAGTTAATGCATGTCCTGAGAAAGCATCAAAAGGCTATAGGTTATACCACGGATGATCTTATTGGCATTAAGCCTTCTTTCTGCATGCATAGAATTCTAATGGAGGACAATCATAAGACTTCACGGGAACCTCAAAGACAGTTAAATCCGATCATGAAAGAGGTTGTGAAGAAAGAAATTCTTAAGTTGTTGGATGCAGGTATTATTTATCCAATCTCGGACAGCAAGTGGGTTAGCCCGGTGCATGTCGTTCCGAAGAAAGGAGGGATGACCGTTGTGACGAATAAGAACAACGAGTTGATCCCAACCAGGACCGTTACGGGCTGGAGGGTTTGCATCGATTACAGGAAGCTGAACACGGCCACACGGAAGGACCATTTTCCACTTCCCTTCATCGATCAGATGCTCGAGCGGTTGGCCCAGCATTCACACTTTTGCTACTTAGACGGTTACAGTGGATTCTTCCAGATTCCTATCCATCCGGATGATCAGGAGAAGACCACTTTCACTTGTCCATGGGGGACATTTGCTTATAGGAGGATGCCATTCGGATTGTGCAATGCACCCGCTACCTTCCAGCGATGCATGAAGGCTATCTTCTCCGAGTACATAGAGGAGATCATGGAGGTATTTATGGATGATTTTTCTATATATGGTTCCTCTTTTGATGATTGCTTATCTAACCTTTCGCTAGTGCTTAAAAGATGTGAAGACACTAATCTCGTTTTGAATTGGGAGAAGTGTCATTTTATGGTTAGTGAAGGCATTGTGCTAGGACACCTCGTTTCTAATCGAGGCATTGAGGTCGATCGCGCTAAGATCGAGACTATTGAGAAACTCCCTCCCCCTTGTTCTGTTAAAGGTGTGAGGAGTTTTCTCGGGCATGCAGGTTTCTACAGGAGATTCATCAAAGACTTCTCTAAGATTTCTAAACCTTTAACTAACCTCTTGAATAAAGATGTTGTTTTTGAGTTTTCGCAGGAATGTCTTGATGCTTTTTACAGGATTAAGGAAGCGTTGATCTCCGCTCCTATTATCCAGCCTCCAAATTGGACCTTGCCCTTTGAGATCATGTGCGATGCTAGTGATGTAGCCGTAGGAGCGGTGCTTGGGCAAAAGAAAGATGGACGGACCACCGCCATCTACTATGCTAGCAAGACGCTAGATGTAGCACAACGCAACTACGCTACCACCGAGAAGGAGTTATTGGCGGTTGTATACACTTTCGAGAAGTTTCGTTCCTACTTAGTTGGGGCGAAAGTCATTGTCTACACCGACCATGCAGCCATTCGTTACTTGTTGGCTAAGAAAGATGCCAAGCCACGCCTTATTTGATGGATTCTCTTGCTTCAAGAGTTTGACCTAGAGATCCGCGATAAGAAGGGATCCGAGAATTCTGTTGCGGATCACCTCAGCCGGCTACCTGCATCTTCACGTGAGAAGGACGACCCGCCCATAGACGACTCATTCCCCGATGAGCACTTACACTTGTTGGAGCGTTTGATAGATTTACTTACTTCACCCCACGATGGAGGTGAAGTATGGGGTGAGGGCACCTCCCATCACGTTTGAGACGCATCATGGTCCAGCTAGCGACCTTAAATCAAGCGCTTCTTGGGAGGCAACCCAAGGTATTGCTTTTTTTTCCCTTTTTCTAGTTTAGCTTAGATAGTTTGCTTTTGCTTTGTTTTGTTTGTTTTTGGCGTCCTAGACAGATAACAAGTGACAACTAAGGAAGGAGAACCAATCAGGAGCATAACTGGAAGAACAGAAGTTCGAGAATTCGAGAAGACGAAGTTTGACTGAGACACCTCGGTCCAGTCGAGGCCACCTCGACCGAGTTGATTCTTGAGCAACCGAGACGACTAAGGTTTCTGCAGAATCACCTCGGTCCGTACCACCTCGGTCCAGTCGAGACCATCTTGACCGAGGTGACAGCAGTTCCAGAAACAGTATAAAAGGAGGAAAATTTTCTTTTTTCACTTTTTACCTATTTCGACTCGACCGTGGCGCTCTCTCACCTTGCTTCTTCGATTCTTGCTCGTTTTCGAAGATTTCCGCTTCCAAACTGCGATTAAGGCATAGAGGATCCCATTGCAAGTACAGATCTGCGAAGAAATCGAACGATTCGGCCGAAACGAGGTAAAAACGAAACCGAACCCTAACTCGTTTATTCGCTTCGATTTGGGCTTTGGTTGCCCTTGCATCTGCTGAGGAAAGGCTTAAGTACCCCATAGGAAGCAGTTGTAGTGATTTTTGGGGGAAAATAACTGAAATTTTTGAGGAAATTAGATCCAGTTCGCCGCCTCGGTCCAGTCGAGCTGTGCCTCGGCCGAGGTGATTCTTGAGAGTTGTCAGTGACCGAGGTGATCTGACAGTAACTGAATTGAAAATGAGTTCTGAACGCCGCTTCGCCCTTAGAGATAGATCCTCACCTTCCCCTTCTTCCTCTTCTGCCCGACCTTACCGCCCGGTGATCCATGAGCGACACCGGGTGGATTATGAGCGTATTTCTGGCCGTCCAGTGATTGCACCACGTTTCCTGGACGTGTCCACTTTTGATTGCCTAGGGGTAGATGGAGACCTTAGGAGGATGATTTCTACAGTTGGGCTGGATCAGTTTACTGAGATCCGAGCCCCAGCCTACTTGGAGCCGACCCTAGAGTTCGTTAGCTCCTTCACCTACCTTCCCATAGAGCAGTCTGTGAAGTACCGGTTGATGAACCGGAACTACTTAGTGCCACTTCAGTACTGGAGAGAGATTTTTGGCTTTCCTGAGCCCACTTCTGTTGACTTCCCATCCCGATATGTAGCTAGGGAGTTCTGGGGGCAGATTGCCCATGTTGTTGAGCATGCAGATAGATGGCGCCCTGGAGATTCCAGGGAGAAGGTCGTCTTCCACCTAGCTTTTAGGTTAGCCCACCGGATATTCAGCGAGACACTTCTGGCGCGTACTGAGACGCCCCAAAAGATCCGACAGGGCGAGCTCTTCAGTTTATACTGCATGGTTATTGGGGGTTTCCCGGACTTTGGCTTGATGTTGGCAGAGGATCTGCACAAGATCAAGGCCAAAGCGAAGGGAGACATCTGCTGCGGAGGGCTTGTCACCCACATAGCTGCTTATCAGGACATGGATCTCAGCGCATGCACGATGGTGGCGGCTGCCAAGCCGCTTGGATTGCAGGAGATGATCACTCGGCGGATTCTAGTTCCCCAAGGTCTGACTACTCCATACGTGGCTATGCCGTGGGAGCTGACTGCGCCACAGGGGATCCGATGGTCTGCCCAGTTCACTGTTTATGACCCACACTATTGGCAGACCGCCTGGGCTCCACTGATGGAGGATTTTAGGGAGGCAGCAGCTGCCCCAGCTGAGGAGGAGGAGGACGCTGATGACGAGGATACAGTGGATGAGAGAGAGAGTGGAGTCCCGATGGATACAGGGACGGATACTGTAGGGCCGAGTGCACCAGTCATAGACCTTGATGATGATGATGATGAGACTGAGCCTGCACCAGCTGATGCACCTGCTACTTCTCCAGTTAGGTATGCTAGACGCAGGAGGCGCAGAGTGAGGGATCCAGATGCTCACATACGGATCGATGACCTGACGGATCAGGTTATTGATTCATATGCTACTTTGTCGCTGGATATCCGCGAGATGCAGGAGCGGCAGCATTATCAGCATATGATGGCCCATATCCAGTTCAAGCACGTCATGGGCTATCCGTTCGACCCGACCCAGTATCCGTACGTGCCACCACCACCACCACCGGATCGCGACTACTGATGAGCTGCAGGATTTTCTTTATTATATTTTTATGCAGTTCAGCTATTTATCCGGTGAGTACTCATATCTTTAGACTTATTTTGACCCACTGGGACAGTGTGTCCCAAGTATGGGGTATTTGATGTACTTATTTGATGACGATTTGATGTACTTATTCGATGACTTTGATGTATGACTCACACTTGATCGGATATTTCATGTTTATGCTTCAGTTTGCTTTTATGTGTTTATCTGAGATTGCATGCATATTTACAGGTTATTTGATTGAGAAAAACGTCGAAACTGAAAAAAAAATGGTTTTAAAAAAATTTTTTTACCTCGACCGAGTCACTCTTGGCCAAACGAGGCGTTTCACCTCGGTTGACCCAAGAACACCTCAACCGAGGTGGGTTAACTGAGAGTTTTCGAAAACGATTTTTGTGCTTCTTATCTGGATATGATCTCAGTGAAGATCTTGCTTACTGACTGGTTTTAAATTCTGTATGTGTTTGAAAGGTTTTATAATATGTTTAAGTTGCTAAATGCTTTGTTTGAAATTATTGGCATGTTTAATACTTTGTTTTTATCTAAACTATGTTGAATCTGAAGGTTGACACCACATCATGAGTTCTCTCACTTTCTTCCTGGAAAGACCAAGGCAATTCATTCTTCTCTCTTCTTCTTCTTGATCATGCTTAGCCCCTCATATACATTTTGCCTCCCTTTACCTATCCGGGAATTTGGAAGCAAGCGAAGTGGTGAAAGCAAGTGAAGTTAAAGTTGAGAAGTTGGCTGGAAGTGAAAGTGTTAGAAAGTAATTTTAGGTTTGGGGAAGTCAATCATGAAGATGAGTAACTCGGCACCATTCACATAGCCGGGTGTTTGTGTCTTGCCAAAGTCGGATTGAGCGATATTCCTAACGGGTCATGGTATGTGCATCAAGGGTTTGACGCATCTCGAGAAATTGATGATTACGGGTCTCCTAGGCTTCGGTTATTGTGCACCTCTGTCCATGCATCCCAAAAAGTAAAGCAAAAAGAAAAAGTGTGGAATAAGCAAAGCTCATTGGTGGAAGATGTTGCAAGTCAAAGTGGAAGTGAAGTTCATCCTTTTCCCGGATTCTAGCACCACATTACCTTACATACATCCCTACCCTACACGTTTCTTGACCTTTCTTTTGGGAAGCCCTTGAGACCTTGAGCTTGTTGATTGACTTAGTGGTTTAAACTGGATTATACATGATTAATTTTGATAATTATGACTTATTATGCATTCTATGGTTTTATGCAAAGATGAACAACTTTTCTATATTTATAAAATGTTTTGATCATATTTTGATTTTAAATTCCATGAAGTATTCTCTTAGAGTGATCTATGATTGTTGCACACTATAAAAATGTTTTTGAAAGAATTTTCATTGATTTTCATGACCTATAATCCATTCTATCTTGTCTTCTATATGCGGAACTTGCTTGGGGACAAGCAAGGGCTAAGTATGGGGTATTTTGATAGCATGAATTATAGTCTATATTTTGGGGTTTGTTTGGACGTTTTATCTTTCATAATCTGCATGTTTGTATGTATATTATGTGATTGTATCACCATTTCATCTACCTTTGCGAGAATCGAGGTCTACACCTAGTTTTGTTGTAAATGTAGGTAAAATGGCACGTATTGCATCAAAAACGAGCAAAAGTAGCTATGGAATCGTTGGAGCTACATTGAGGAACATAAGGAACCATCCAGGAAGCATAGTCATGGATTAAAGATTCACTTTGAACCAGTTTTGAGAGATTTCACATTCAGTTGTGACTCACCTCGGTTGACTAGAGAAGCCGACTCGACCGAGGCGAATACCTAGGACGCGGCGAGAATATTTTATTCTTGGCTGCGATCTTTTATCTTTAGAAAGTGATCTTATATTTTTGGGCTTGGCTCCTAGAAGGAAGAAGATCTTATATTTTACCTATTTTTATGGGGAGAAATCTTTCTAAGATATCTTACCTTTGGAGGGTTACTTTCCTATAAAAAGGGTCGGATTTCCACGAATCCAACATCCTGCATACAGCCGGAACATCCCGCTTAGCACGTTATACACAGCAGCAGCCATACTCCAGTTGGGAGATTTGAAGAACCTTTTTGAAGGTTGAAGGAAGATTGAAGATTGTAGCTTTTATAGCTTTTGGAGGGTTTTGTAAGATTGTCTTTAATTCCCTTCCTTGTTGTCTTGTCTTGTTGGATTGCTATCCAAGGAACGCTTTTGTTGTGATATTTGATTCAGTTATTGAAGTCTTTTCATTAAATTCTTCTTGTTCGAATATTCACCTTCTTCCCATATATTTGATTAATACTTTCATGATGATGAGTGGCTAATTTCCTTGTGTGATTCTAGGATGATTGGCTGAAGGTTGTGGGAAAAACAATGATAGAATAACCTTAGATTCCAGTAGGACCCTGAAAGTTCGAGTCTTTAACCTTAACCCTAAGCATCTCGCTCAGTCGATGAACATCTCGGCCGGGGTGGAAATTGGCTGACCGAGGTGACTTATCCGATCCTAAACTGAGAGTTAAGTGTTAGAGTTTGCCAAATCCTATTCTTATTACACCTTTCCTGGTTCAATGCAAGCTTAGGATGAGACTTACCCGGTAATTCCTTAGTTTGTGTACCAACGATCATAAGTGTAGGTAATAAAGGTTTATCCTTTATTGGGGTTTGAGTGTGCTTCCATCCCATCTTTGTGAGTTAGCCTGAGACTTACCCGGTAAAGGTTTATTCTATCCCCTTAGATGGTGTGTTAGTTTGAGGTTATAGTTCTTTATCTTGATTCCTTGAGACTTACCCGGTAATAGGAGTTACTGTTTTGGATTAGTGTGTAGTGAGACTTACCCGGTGATCTACTCCACTTTAGTAACACCTTCCCCATGCAAAAACCTCTGCTTTGTCCGCTTATCTTTAGATCTTGAGTTGGAACCACAACTAGACGCTTTAATCCCTAGAATTGCATGTTTGCTTTATTGACTTCTTATTCATCTTTGATTGTGTTAATTGCTCTTTTGGTTAGTATTCACGAAGCTTACCGTTATCGACTTTGTTTCACCGAGTCCCTGTGATCGACCCCTGGAATTCCTTGCTTTTACTACGATTGACCCGTACACTGCGGGTTCGCATCCTTGTTTTAAGCTTAAGTCTAGGGTTATAAATTTAAAGCTTGCACACACCGTCTGGAGCGAACACACATGACAGCAGTTTTTAGACTCAAAGGCCTTAGGAAGCATGGGTAAGAGGCATAGACAATGGAAAAGGAAAGCCAAGAAAGAAAGAAGGAAAAAGAGAGAAAATGTGGGAAAAAGGTGAGAAAACTACCACCCTTATTGCTCCAAGAGTGACCTATCCGGACAACCTCCTTATGACTCCCCTTCATATGCCGTTAAATGCCGGAAAGGGAACCTATACTCGGTGCCGCTCATTTTGTCAAGGTGCCCTTTCGGGTTTTCACCTTGCCACTCTTCTTCTTTTCTTTGATGATCTTACTTGGAACTCACATCCCTCAAGTCCAATTTTGCACCAACCTAAGGTTGGTCGGACTACCTTCTTTTTGCCTAAACCGCCCTTTCGGGTTTTTGGTTTATCCAAAGATTTTCATGCCTTTTTTCATTTTCTTTGGCTTTTTCTTCTCTTTTTTTCATGACTTTCAAACTGAATTTTAAACTACAACTCAAAGCAAAAACACTTAAAAACAAACTATACAAGCAAAAATATTTCCTCCCCCATACTTGAAGCACACTTTGCCCTCAAAGTGGAAAATGAAAGCAAAGATAAATGTGGAGAATGAATAAGGGATGATACCACTAATGGGATGGTCCGGCTGGACCCTCCTCTGGTGGGTACGGGAAGTGGCTGAAGAAGTGCTCCTGCCGGCGGTAGAGCGTGTCGATGCGGGCCTCCAGAGCATCCATCCTCTGCCCAAATGAAGTCTCAAAGCTGGCTTGCCAAGCCAGCTGCTGAGCCTCTAGCTGCTGCTGATGAGCCGTCTGCCAAGCATCTTGCCGGCAGTCAAAATGAGTGGTCATAGAGGAAGCGAAGCTGGACTGCCACGCCTCCTACTGCTCAAGCATGGACCGCTGGTACTCGGTCTGTCATGCCTGATGCTGGGTGGTCAAGGTTGCCATCTGATAGTGATTCCATCACCTATCACGTTGACATGATAAGAATATCATTCCAAAAGACCTCAAAGAAGGAGATCAAGTTCTCCTCTTTAATTCCTGACTTCGACTCTTTTCAAATAAGCTTAAATCTCGTTGGACTGGACCTTATGTGATTAAACGTGTTTTTCCCCATGGCGCAATTGAAGTATGGGGTGAGAAGTGAGGAAGTTTCAAGGTGAATGGTCAACGACTTAAGAAGTACTCACCGGAGCTCCAAGTTGAGGAAATCGCTCCGATTGTCCTCATTTGAACATAGGAATGGTCTAGCTACAGACCCAACACAAAGCGCTTCTTGGGAGGCAACCCAATGTATTGCATTATCGTTTTTGTTTTCTTTCTTTCTTTCTTAGGTTAGTTTAGGTTAGATGTTGTTTTTGTTTGTTTCCCCTCGATACCCTCCGGTATGTTGTGTTTTTGGGTGTCAGGAATAAGGAATGGGCAAGAGAAGAGAAGAAAAGACGGAAAAAATTTTTTTTACGAAACTTGGATTTTGGCACAGATCAGAGAGTCCCACGGTGTCCGTACAAAACCACGGCCGTGGGACACCCCGACTGGCCGTGGTTTTCCAAGTTTTTGGCACAAATCAGAGAGTTCCACGGGTGTCCGAACAAAACCACGGCTGTGGAACACCCCGACTGTGTAACACCCCGAATCCGCGGGACTCGGGATGTCACATTGGGCTAGGATCTCACAATGGATCCTAACCCTAGCCTGACAACAAGTTCACTGGACCTTACAACATGGCACTGACAGATATAAAACAAATACATAAAACAGTATAAATTGTACAACCCAAAGTAAACAACAACATAGCCGAGTATATAAAACGACAACCTCACACAGGAGGTACAAAAGAACATCCTCACGAAGGAGGGGAACACAACAAACCCAAACCAACCACCTAATGTACGAGAGTCCTCGGCTTGTCACCCTGCCAGATCACTCAGCAGCGCCTAACCTGTAAACATCTACAACATGGTATGAAACCGTTAGCTAACCATACATATATGAGGTAATGCATAAGCACAAACACAATCATCGAAGATAAACACATCATCATGCTTTCACACATTTACCCATTTTATTATCTTTATATAATAACCATTCACTCAAAAACAATATATATATATATAGATAGATGAAAGTATGTGACACGAGAACCGATACATCCCCGCCTCTGAGTACAATGTCCAGCTGTACGAGTATCGGTCACACAATCCGTGTACCCTATGGGAGTGGATTGCGCCCTTCCTGTAAACCAGTCTGGCCCGACATCAGAGAACCTCCCAGACTCCACAGCGGGATGAAAGGGAAAGGTTATCACAGCCACGCAGTGGGGCAGTCAATAGAACATAGGTCGATAAAAACGACAACTCATGCTATCATAGCAAACATATAAAGCACACACCACTCATGCAAACACCCAATATAGGGATGGTAGCTAAGTAAGTCCTACGGACTTACCTCAACCTCGTACAAACTCAACCACGATCACCTCTACACCAGAGGGACAACACGGCCTATAAATAAGGCATAAAGAGATATATCAACCTCTATTCATCAAAGGGGTCACACCTAGACCCAAAGGGATCCATAAGGATCATACTCAATCTATAAGCCTCACAACCAACTAAACCTCAATATCTCAACATAACTCACAATTCCTCAAATCTCAAGGTAGTATCTAATCGACATTCCTCAATCTCAATTCTAATCCTAATTTAATTAATTAACCTTTAATTAATTAATTAGATTTTGCCAGAATAACGTTTTGCCCGCAGTCAATTTTTAAACCCCTTGTCATCAGATTTCATCAAACAAACTATCCATAATCACCAGAATAATATAACGACCATAATGGAATTTCTAATTATCCATTTTGACAAGCCTAAAGTCAATTTAGGTCAAATTGCAGTACGGAAAACGAATAAATTCATAATTTATTCGTTACTAACCCGATTGACGATCTGAAAGAAAATTCGGAAACACAGCGACGCAGGCTACGCATGGACAACATCAAATTCACCGGAATCTGAGCGACGGAACCGTCCTGGTGACATATATGCTCGACCAGCCCTCCATATACTCGTAAATGTAGAAACTCGGTACCGTTATGAAGAGAATGAAAAGAGGAATCCAGAAACTCAAACGGAATTGAAATCGGATTAGAAACGGAGAGTAGATCTGAGTTTGAAGGTTGAGAGAAATCAGAGCTTTTATGAGAAAACGTGAAAGGAAATGAATTAATAAAGGATTTTCCGCTATTTATAGTGAATACGATAATTATCCTTTAGTAAAGTCGATAATTATCCTTTAACCGATCAAAAGGCGGGTCGAACCTCTTTCTCCAAACTTCTCGAGTTTGGAACATTAAATCTGGAATATTGTAGGGATAATTATTCCACAAGTGCCTCGGAAAACGTGTATTCCTAAGCCGTCTTTCTTAGCCGTTAAGAAACGAAATAGCGACTCTTTTGGCCGTTTTTCCTCTCCATGTTATTTCATATCTAGGACATATCCGATGTCCTGATCATTTCTCTCAACTGCATTTTTATTAATTGGAGCTCCCAAATGCTCCAAATAACACCGGAGGGTAAAAATAATTACCCGGGGGAAAAAGTAAAAATTTTCCCAAACGTCCAAAGTTACGCCAGGAACATAACGGTGGGACTCTTACTCATCACTTGCGAAATCTTCGCAAGTTATATGTCAATTACTATCAACGATTAAGTTAATCAACATTAATTAGAATTCGGAAATCCTAGCTATTACATCATACACCCCTAAAAAAAAGTTTCGTCCCGAAACTTGAGCAATTCCCAAATCCTCTCGGACCCATACGCCGAGGTATAACTCTCACTCTTTCTATCGGAGGTATCACATCT
Source organism: Fagopyrum esculentum (assembly GCA_033239045.1). Classification (NCBI taxonomy): domain Eukaryota; kingdom Viridiplantae; phylum Streptophyta; class Magnoliopsida; order Caryophyllales; family Polygonaceae; genus Fagopyrum; species Fagopyrum esculentum. The sequence continues at coordinate 27,725,811 of BSUD01000006.1, forward strand.
CCGTTCAAAAGATCACAACCTATAACAATCTATAACCTCAAGTATAAACATGGAGGAATCATCATCTCCAGGAAAAAGGGCCATAGCGCTACCCAAAGGCGTAGAGGAATCACGTCTCTCGCCATACCACATCACAAGGCATAGAGGAAGCACATCTCTAGCCAAAACATATCACATGCATAGAGAAAATACGTCTCTAGCCAACCCATAAACATATATATCGCATGGAGGAATCACATCTCCACTGAACTATGTCCATCAAGGTAGCATGGAGGAAAGAACCATCTCCAGCTAAATCCTAATCCCACTCAAATAGCATGGAGGAAAGAACCATCTCCAGCTATAAATATAATCATAGTCGGGTAGCGTGGAGGAAGTAATCATCTCCAGCTATAACATACATCACGCTAGCACATCAAGATCTACTAAGATCATAAATCACATCACAACTATTATGGAATAACACATCAAGGCATATAAGCACATAAGCACAACATTCATCAAGATAGCACTAAGATCTACTCGTGCTCCCACAAATGGGTCTGTCCCAACATATACTCTGGATAGTTCCTCAGGACATTACCCTCAGTCTCTCACATAGCCTCTTCAGGTCTTCATCTCGACCATAATATCCTCAATATGGGAATGTCTTTCGAATGCAAGCGTTTCATATCTTATTCCAAGAATGTAATCAGATGCTCAACAACGATGTGGTTCAACTTAACCACTAGATCATTATAACTCACAAAGTGTTTCCAACCTGGTATATACTTCCTCATTTGAGACACAGGAACACTGGGTGAACATCCACCAACTTCAGAGTGAAAGCTAAACATCATGTTGCCTTCACAAAACTGATCAAGATCTCAAGTAACCGACATATTGGAAACTCAGTTCCCCTTTCCATAATACACAACTAACGTCTCACAACTGAGATACCTCCAGCCGGACATGAACTCTCACTTGAACTTTAGAGGTTAACACCTCTTGTCTACATATAATATCTGGCGACTCTGTAAAACCAGCATTCTTCTTTCAATCAACGTTACTTGAACTATAAAATCCTGAATCTGGTCAGGTGTTATAACACTACTACTGCTAGATCACTTCTAACATAAGGATATACGACATCTATGTCTATATATATTGCCTCATAGGGCCATCCCAGAAAGATGCACGTCCTTCATTGTTATATAATAAACTCATTAATGGAAGGTAATATAACCATCCACGTTTCCCATTCGACTTACAACTTATAATAGATCTTTAAGATCTAGATGATCCTCTCTAACTGACCATCTGTCAGGGGGTGAAGTGTAGTCATGAGGTACAGACTCGTCCCCAAAGCAGTCTGAATCTGCTGCCTAAAATCTGAAAGTAAAAACATTCATCTCGATCAGAAATGATCGTTCTCGGTATACCATGGAGTCTCACTATCTGTCTAGTGTACTCCTCAGCCAATTCATTCACTAGCCACGTCCTTCTGATAGAAATGAAACGTGCCGGTTTCATTAATTTGTTACCAATAATCCAGATAACATAAATCTTCTACTGGGTCACAATCCCATAAAAAAGTCCATTGAGATGTCCTCCCAAATTCTACTACTGCACTGGTAGTGGGTGGGGCTTATCTCTAGATCGGAAATACTCTATCTGGACCTGCTAACAGGTCACACACTGTATCACAAATCTGGTTATATCAGCTTCATACAATATAATCGTCTCATCTCGTGGTACATCTTACTCGTACCTGAATGTACTGAATAAGGCATACAATGAGTATACCATAATATTCTCTATCTCCATCTACATCAGCAGGTACACAAAGTGGTCATGACTCTTCATCAGTCCATCTACTCCCATGGAGAACTATGGTGCCTTAGTACGAGACATCCTTTCTCTAAACCTTGTCAAGGCCGGGCAGGTCTCCTACTTATGTTGGACCTCATCCAACAGACCAGGTAGAACCTCTGAGGTATAACTGGGTATCCTCATCAACGAACTGATTGTCCGGCTCTAGCCAAGCTAGATCTCTTTGAAGCTGAGGTTGAACTATCAGTCTCACAATCATCTTCTCTTGGAGCGTCTTTCCATTCAAGTTATCGGCGACAACATTCAACTTCTTTTAATGATATGGAATCTTCAAGTCAAAGTCTTGATCAACTTAAGCTCTTAATACTGGCGGTTATTCAACCCTTGTTGCATAAAATATACTTCAGATATCTATGATCTATAGAAACCTGACATGAAGATCACACCGGTACAGTCTTCAAAACTTAAAGGCTTGAACTACCACTACTAACTCTAAATCATGAGTCGGGTAGTTCTCATCATACGTTCTCAGTTGTAAACACACATATCAATAAACCTACTCCTTTGTAGTAATACACATCTCAGACTTAGCTGAGATGTATCACCATAAATCACGGGATACCAAAAATCCTCTAACTACAACAAAATGGAAGCAGAGGTCAAGTGCCTCCTCAACTCTTCAGAACATAGACACACTGCTTTCATCACGTAGTTATGGTGGTCTTCTCAAAAGACTCGCAAATGAATACGTAATCATATAAAATCCTTCCTCAAAGCATTGGTAGAAATTGGCTGAGCCGAGAAAACTACGTATTCCTTAATGTTCATCAGTATCTCCCATGTTACAACATACTTAATTCTCGCCAGGTCAACCATGATCCCACTGGCGGAGACAACATGGACTAAAAAGGCTACCACTGGCATCTCAACTTACACTTAGAGAGCGTAGCATACAACCCTCTATCTCTCGAAATCTACAAAACGGTCCTCAGACGATCGGTCTACTATTCTCTGCTATGAGAGTATACCGACATGTCATCCATGAAGTCCACCACCAAATAATCAAGGAAGTCGATGAAGATACCATTAATCAACTCCATAAAAACTACTAAAACAATCGTCAACCCAAATGGCATCACTACAAACTTGTAGTGTCCATAACGGTATGGGATACTATCTCATACACATGCTGCTCTCTCATCCATGACTACGGATATCTTGAGCACAAAGGAATCCTGAAAACACAATTGCTTCTTGAAGCTAACTCATCAGGTCGTCAATACGGAACATGGAACCCACTAGGGTAAACCCGTTTCGATCAACTTTTCAAGTTATCAGTACAATATCTCAACAAGCACCATATAGTGTGGCTTTCCCATTCAATCTTGTATCATACTTCAACTCGATAACAATGTCCACACTCCGCTGAGGTGGCAACTAGACGGTTCAGTAACACGTCTATAAACTCATAAACAACTAGAATACCTTCCAATGTTGGACTATCTCGCTCCTTCATGGTATAACACTAGAAGACGTCACATCCCTGTGCTATTAGCTCGCTGCTCGTACACTCCTGATGACAAACCCGTCTCTTTAAAGGTCTTAACCTCAGAAGACCTCTATTTAACTCAACTCACTAAATACTATAATAGTCTTACTATTAAAAGCTAACACCACATGATATCTATTCATCCAAACCATACACATAATGACTTCCTCATGCACCTACGACATGAAAAAGAAGTCTGCAACCATACACGGGTCCCTGAAATAAGGGAACAAACACGCATCTCACGGGTATCTCAGACCCAAAAAGGTAATCTTGTAAAGGAAAATCCACCTTCTACAATATACCAAAAGTCAACCATTAACGCATGCATCGAAAGACATGAAGTGCATAGCACTCACAACAAGCAAAACTCCACCAGGTAAACCATTAACGAGAATGGTATCTATAACAGCTAACACTCGTAGCTCCACTACATATCATCACTCAATGTCAGATCCATGCTCCTTAGGTATCAATGAGGTCATTACTATAGCCTCCACTTTCACTCTTTCTGCACCGGAAAGAGGAATTTCTTGCTAGGAAGAAACACCACCGTGCTGACAGAAAGGACCAGATGGCTTAGCTCACCACAAGTGAAACAAGCTATCAGTGCCAAAGGGCACACAGAACACAAATGATCTGGATAGCCACAACTGAAACATAATCATCCCATCCTTGCAACCTGTGCAACTGAAGGGTAACTCGACCTTCGTCGTCCACCTGGAATGATCTCACTCTTGAAGGGAACCTGTAAAGGCAACGCCTTGCCCTGTCGATAAAACTTCGCTCTATACCCTGCTATACCACACGTAAAGCATATGATGGGCGCCTTTGGGGCACACAGCTCGCCAGTGTCCCAACTTCCACGCAATTAAAACACTGTAGTTCCTTGCCAGTCATCTTCATGGCCAAAGGATCACTAGATTGTCCTGATATCGGACTTGGTTCCCCATTCATCATCTTTGCTTCTCTAGTAGCTGATTCAGTCCATTGCTTCTTTCCGGATCCAGAAGCTTCAATTGATCTCACAATTTTTGGTAAATCCGGTGTCGATCTACCCGCTATCACCGCTTCATATACTTGTTACATATATTCTTGAAACTCGGATCATCTCGTGGAGACACGATCACCCTCTTCAAACTCGTTCTCTGCCATAGGCGATACAACAGCGGAAACTAGTCCCTGACCTATCACTACTGGAGGAAGAGGGGGTGTACCCCTACCTCGTCCCACTATAGATACTACTCTAGTCTGAGTCATCTGTAGGATATACGCACCTAATCTTATAAGGCTACATATATGCCATAGGTATCGATATGTATATAATACATCCACATAATCCATAGTACACACAGATATATATATATATACATATCTACGCTGCAGAGATCCATGACAGAGGTGACGACTTCTCGTACATTCTATCCCAAATCCACACTTAAAACCAAAACCTTTGAAAACGTCAAATCCCATGTGGGCTCTGTTTATTTTACCTATCAAACCTCATTGCATGTAGCAAGTTCCATTGTTGTCAACCTGGGCTCTGATACCAACTCTGTAACACCCCGAATCCGCGGGACTCGGGATGTCACATTGGGCTAGGATCTCACAATGGATCCTGACCCTAGTCTGACAACAAGTTCACTGGACCTTACAACATGGCACTGACAGATATAAAACAAATACATAAAACAGTATAAATTGTACAACCCAAAGTAAACAACAACATAGCCGAGTATATAAAACGACAACCTCACACAGGAGGTACAAAAGAACATCCTCACGAAGGAGGGGAACACAACAAACCTAAACCAACCACCTAATGTACGAGAGTCCTCGGCTTGTCACCCTGCCAGATCACTCAGCAGCGCCTAACCTGTAAACATCTACAACATGGTATGAAACCGTTAGCTAACCATACATATATGAGGTAATGCATAAGCACAAACACAATCATGGAAGATAAACACATCATCATGCTTTCACACATTTACCCATTTTATTATCTTTATATAATAACCATTCACTCAAAAACAATATATATATATATATATAGATAGATGAAAGTATGTGACACGAGGACCGATACATCCCCGCCTCTGAGTACAATGTCCAGCTGTACGAGTATCGGTCACACAATCCGTGTACCCTATGGGAGTGGATTGCGCCCTTCCTGTAAACCAGTCTGGCCCGACATCAGAGAACCTCCCAGACTCCACAGCGGGATGAAAGGGAAAGGTTATCACAGCCACGCAGTGGGGCAGTCAATAGAACATAGGTCGATAAAAACGACAACTCATGCTATCATAGCAAACATATAAAGCACACACCACTCATGCAAACACCCAATATAGGGATGGTAGCTAAGTAAGTCCTACGGACTTACCTCAACCTCGTACAAACTTAACCACGATCACCTCTACACTAGAGGGACAACACGGCCTATAAACAAGGCATAAAGAGATATATCAACCTCTATTCATCAAAGGGGTCACACCTAGACCCAAAGGGATCCATAAGGATCATACTCAATCTATAAGCCTCACAACCAACTAAACCTCAATATCTCAACATAACTCACAATTCCTCAAATCTCAAGGTAGTATCTAATCGACATTCCTCAATCTCAATTCTAATCCTAATTTAATTAATTAACCTTTAATTAATTAATTAGATTTTGCCAAAATAACGTTTTGCCCGCAGGCAATTTCTAAACCCCTTGTCATCAGATTTCATCAAACAAACTATCCATAATCACCAGAATAATATAACGACCATAATGGAATTTCTAATTATCCATTTTGACAAGCCTAAAGTCAATTTAGGCCAAATCGCAGTACGGAAAACGAATAAATTCATAACTTATTCGTTACTAACCCGATTGACGATCTGAAAGAAGATTCGGAAACACAGCGACGCAGGCTACGCATGGACAACATCAAATTCACCGGAATCTGAGCGACGGAACCGTCCTGGTGACATATATGCTCGACCAGCCCTCCATATACTCGGAAATGTAGAAACTCGGTACCGTTATGAAGAGAATGAAGAGAGGAATCCAGAAACTCAAACGGAATTGAAATCGGATTAGAAACGGAGAGTAGATCTGAGTTTGAAGGTTGAGAGAAATCAGAGCTTTTATGAGAAAATGTGAAAGGAAATGAATTAATAAAGGATTTTCCGCTATTTATAGTGAAGACGATAATTATCCTTTAGTAAAGTCGATAATTATCCTTTAACCGATCAAAGGCGGGTCGAACCTCTTTCTCCAAACTTCTCGAGTTTGGAACATTAAATCTGGAATATTGTAGGGATAATTATTCCACAAGTGCCTCGGAAAACGTGTATTCCTAAGCCGTCTTTCTTAGCCGTTAAGAAACGAAATAGCGACTCTTTTGGCCATTTTGCCTCTCCATGTTATTTCATATCTAGGACATATCCGATGTCCTGATCATTTGTCTCAACTGCATTTTTATTAATTGGAGCTCCCAAATGCTCCAAATAACACCGGAGGGTAAAAATAATTACCCGGGGGAAAAAGTAAAAATTTCCCCAAACGTCCAAAATTACGCCAGGAACATAACGGTGGGACTCTTACTCATCACTTGCGAAATCTTCGCAAGTTATATGTCAATTACTATCAACGATTAAGTTAATCAACATTAATTAGAATTCGGAAATCCTAGCTATTACAGACTGGCCGTGGTTTTCCAAAATTTTACGGCCACTATATATTTCCCTCTCCTTCACAAAAACACACTCTTCTTCCCCAAACCATGTTTAAAAAGCCAAAAATTGCCCCTTCTCGTGATTCCTCATCCGGAGACCGATTTGAACGATTCTTCAACCAAAAGTGGAGCAAATCGAATCCTTTACAAGATCCCATCAACAAACTCAGCAAACAATCAACATTTGGGAAGGATTTTGGATTTTTTCAAATCCAAACCCTAGGTTTTCTCTCTCTCTCTTCTTGATTGATTTGGTTCGTTTTTCTTGCAAATTTCTAGGAGAACAGGACGAAATTGAAATTAAAAGTAGTTTAGGGCTGAAATTGCTGAGTTCGTTGTGCATTTGCTGAGTTTTTGAGGATTTTCAGAGAATTCCACGGGTCCGTACAATTTCACGGCCGTGGTTTTGCCAAGAACAGACCGTGGTTTTTTCTGTTTTGAGTGAAACTATTTAGGAGGAAGTCTAGTAGAAACAATAAGCAAAAGGGTGATAGTTCTTCTTCTTCTTCCCAACCCCCTCCCAATGAACCACCATCACCACCATCCCCTAGGATTTGTTGAAGATTTGTTGATATTTATTAAGATTTGTATATCCATTTTTTTTTATAAATTTAATTTAATTTTTGTTTAAAACCCCAGCCAAAAAATAAATCCAGATTGAATTTGATAAATTTGTTGTTACCAATCTTTACACTAAAAAGATTCTTATTTAGGAGTACTAGGTCGGACGCGCGTGCTTCGCACGCGCGTCGTGAGTTTAATACGTATAATGTATACTGTAATTGTAGAAGTTGTAAAAACTTCTATTAGATTCACAATTTAAATTTTTTGGTTTACTGTCTGAAGGAACCGTGGTCGAATTGCAATGAAAAAAAGAAAAAGTACGGAGTAGTAGCACTCTCTATTTATACCAGTTGAATATGTTGTTTTTGTATCGAAGTAATATATCTGCTATGAACTAAGCCAGAAGGAGGTTATTAATTCTGAAATCTTGTGAGATTTTCTGAAACAACGAACATTTACTATCATGAAAAATCAAAATCAATTGGGGGCAGCAATTTTAAACTACAACAACAAACTACAAGATATTGGAGCATTAAAACATTATTCTTAGTTTTTGAGATGTTTGTCGTGACAAGCCTAACTCGCAGATTCAAAAATCAGCTGAGTAAACGCTTTTGAAAGGGGAAAAAGGTATTCTTCATCCTAAGCCAGAGTTGCGGATCTTGCGGATCTTTCACAAAAATTGTGTCCATGATGAAACAACTGAGTTGGGACAGAAGCTGGAATTCTGAAGCAAAGGCACATAAATCAGTGTAGTTGTTAAATTGAATGATATCAAACAAATAGTAAAACTTACCTGAATTGTAGTCCAGAAACGAAATCTATATTGTGTGGTTATGTCGAATATTCGCTCTCTCCAATATTTCAAATGAAATTATATTTTTTATTGAGTTATGAAATGGGGCATCATGATTTTCATTTTCTTTTGTAAAAATGTTAAGGTTATTTCTTTTTTTGGCTCTTGAAAGGGCGACGTATGTTTGTCCATGAGCAAAGCATGGTTCTCGGAGATATAAACTAACTTGTTCAAGTGTTTGTCCTTGTGATTTGTTGATTGTCATTGCAAAGCATAGCTTTATAGGAAATTGTTTTCTTTGAAATAGAAATGGGTATTTTGTGTTTGACGGTCGTAGTGTTATTCTCGGTATGAAACCTTGTTCGCCCTTATAATAACCTGTTGTTATTTCGCAGTGAATTAAATTTCTGTGAAATGTTTTGCATATTAGTCTAGTGCCATTGCATAAGCCATTTTGTGGATCAATATTTCGTAATAATATTACAGGGCTATTTTCTTTCAGAAGAAGCCTATGCGGACTTATTCCTGAAGGATTTAAGCTGTTAAGGAATTCCATAGGATATATGTTAGAGTTATCGTCAATTACAGAATCAAAACTTAAATATGTTTTTTCCGTTCCTTGGAATTCATTAATTAACATGTCATTTATGTAATCGACGTCTTCGTTTTTAGGTGTAAGGATAGCTCTTGTTGCGAATATTGAAAAATCTATATTGTTATCATACATTTCTGGAAAAATTGTATTTATTATAGATGTAGTCATGCTCTGTGTAATCGGTTTGCACCGTACAATATAAGATGGAATTTTAATTTGTGCTTGTTCATCAATTTGAAGCTCGCCATTTCCTAACTGTAGAAGGAAGTCAGCAAATTGTGGATCTTCTTTAGCACGTGTTAGCATGAAATATTGTGATACTTTAGGCACGTTTTCTAAACGTATTTGATTCATATTGATAGTCTTTGATTGAACATTGTTGCATAAGTGAGCTATTTTGCCTATATTGTCGATATGGATGTCTACACTAGTTCTATGTTGATTATAGGTACTTAAGAGCTATTTTCGAACGGAATCGGGCAAATAAGAGTTGATTTGAGATGTCCATGGATAAAGGGCATTTTTAGAAGCAAATTGGAGTCTAACTTGAGGAATGCACGAGGCTAGGGAAGAATCACGTTCTTACCCTAAACCACGCTCTAAAATACGGCCGTATTACAAACCACGTTCAGTTCCACGGACGTGGATCCTTGCAAAGAGAAGCGTGATGCATTCCAGTAACTATTACGGTCGTGGAACATATGATGCAAACCGTGACCTAATCCACACTCTAAATTACGGTCGTGGAAACTTCCACGACCGTGATCTTGGCGATCTTTTTCGCCACACTTTGAAGCCACGATCTTTTGAAGATTGGGCCGGGCCGATATTTTATCTTGCCCGATAAAAAGACGGACGAAAAGAGATTCCGTCATCACCGCTAACCCCCGCTAAGACTCGTTTTAGAGAACCGCGCTATCGACACATCCTAACTTACCCTCGTTGAGAAGCATTTGGAGATCTCGTTGGAGATCAAAGTTCGTGCTTGGATTTGCCCTAATCTCACACTTGGTGGAGATTATCGTTGGGATTTCCATATTTCCCGGATTGATGGAAGATTCGGAAGGGTTTCTTGCAAGAAGACTACTCTTCTTGTTTAGGTTTGATTTAGAAGACGGATTGACATCCCGTTCTTCCTTCTTTCCTAAGATTGTGTTTGTTTGTTCTATTACGGATCTTGCGACGATATTTGTTCTTGATTGTGACTTTGAGATTAGTTTGGAGTTTATTGAAAGTTCTTGAAAGTTTTCATCTTTCTATCTTTTAATTCTTGAATTGATATCAACATGACTGTTATTGGCTAGAAACCTTTAACAATTCTAAGGTGAAGGGTTGATAGTTGTGGCTTAGATGATGATAGATCGATCGCAAACAGATTAGACCCTGAGAGTTCGAGAGAATTGTCGACGAACCCTAAATTACGGGCTGTTCTTGAGTTCCACGACCGTGGACTCTCAAGATCCAACCGTTATTTCCCTTAAGTTTACGAACCTGCTTTTACTTTAATCCGAAGTTAAAGATTTGCTTTAACTTAGTTTAGACTTGTCTTTTCTAGGTGGTAGTGAAGCCTCAACAACCTCTACCTCGATTGTGAGTGCCACAACCTCAATCGGTTAAGTTAGTCTTGATCCTTGGATTACAAGTTTGGGTATTTGACACTAATTCTCACCTTTAGAATCTTTCTATATTGAGCCTCAACAACCTGTATAGAGAGTGTCTTGTAGGTGAGTTACATAAGGTTTTTGGAACTTCACCGTACGATTACCTTACATTAGTATACCTTTGCATATCTCAACTCTGTCTTTATATCATTAAGTATATCTTGAATCGATTGCCACAGCTGGATACTTGGATCTTTAGGAATGTTGTTTCCCAATATTTGCAAAACTCTCATACTTACTCGCTTGATAATCTGAAATCGAATTTGTTCCCACCTAAATCCCTGTGTTCGATACTCTGGAATTCTTGCTTAACTACGTCGATCCGTACACTGCGGGTTCGCTGCTTGATTCTAGTTTTATAAATTTAAAGCTTATTTGCACACACCTTTAGGGGCAAACAAGTTTTTGGCGCCGTTGCCGGGGATTTGGTTTCGGCCAAATTCGGTAGCCGGTTGTCAAGCTTGGGAGCTTGCTCTCGTTATTTGATATCTTTTTGAGTGCATGCGCAGGTCTAGGAACACCGAAGATCTCTTACCTCTTGATCAAGAGCTAGAGAAAACTTTAAGGCAAAAGCGCAAGGAAAAGAAGATGGCTGAAGAACACGAACGTGATCTTCAAGCGGAGTTGGCGGAGAAGGAAGCTCAACTCCAATGGAATGAGAACCTCCGCCGGGATGAAACGGATCGTCATCAATCCGAAATCAGCAAACTACAGGATACGATGTTCCAAATGAGGATAGAGTTAAGCGACCTTAAGAATAAAGGAAGTAAGAAATCCTCAAGGAGGGGATCAAGAACTAGAAGAAGAAGTCACTCGTCCGCTGATGATAGTGACTCTTCCATGCCACCGTTAGAGGAGATCGATCCCACGATCAATATGAATCCTTTCCATCCACAAGGAGCTGCTAATCGCCGCATTCCACCTAGGAATGTAAGGGTCGAACGTGTGGATAATGAGCCAAGAACTCTTGGCCAGCGGATGGATCCAACACAACAACCACGCTGCTTGGGCGTGAATTTTGATGCTGAAGATGTGCAAGGGTTTAGCTTTAACCCTCAAGTTATTACTCTTGTTCGCCAAAACCAGTTTGGCGGTACAAGCGCTGAATCTCCACACCAACACTTGCAAAACTTTGAGTGTATGATGGAGACGATGAGACCGAAGAATGCTACTACTAACAGCTACAAGCTCAAACCCTTCTTCTTCTCTTTGAAGGGGAAAGCGTTGTCTTGGTACCAAGCTCTTCCTAGTGGGAAACTAGATACGTGGGAAGACCTTTCCGCGGAGTTCCTCACCAAATTCTTTCCGCCTTCCAAAACGGCGGAACTTAGAGGTAAGATTAATGCTTTTTCCATGAGACCTAACGAAAGTTTGTTTCAATCTTGGGAAAGGTTTCAGGATTTGCTCTTGGATTGCCCTCATCATGGCATATCCAAGCTTGCCTTGCTGGAGATTTACTACAAGGGGCTGGATGCGGGAATGCAATTCAACCTCCAATCCCTCTCATGTGGAACGTTCATGGACATGAGAGAAGATGACGCTTGGGACCTCATTGAGAAGCAAGCAAGAGTCAAAGAGAAGTATTCCCACCGGAAAGTGGAGGGAAATCGTGTGGAGCAAGGAGCAAAGCTCACACATGAAGCTCAAAATCAGATTTTCTCCCTCAACAATGAGATCAAAGAGTTGAAGGAGGCTATGAAGACCAACTTCCCAAAGCAACAAGGGAAGGACGTTGGTTATTTGGGCAACAACAATGGCGGCAACAACAATAACCGGCAAAAACTTGTTCGCCCCTAAAGGTGTGTGCAAATAAGCTTTAAATTTATAAAACTAGAATCAAGCAGCGAACCCGCAGTGTACGGATCGACGTAGTTAAGCAAGAATTCCAGAGTATCGAACACAGGGATTTGGGTGGGAACAAATTCGATTTCAGATTATCAAGCGAGTAAGTATGAGAGTTTTGCAAATATTGGGAAACAACAATCCTAAAGATCCAAGTATCCAGCTGTGGCAATCGATTCAAGATATACTTAATGATATAAAGACAGAGTTGAGATATGCAAAGGTATACTAATGTAAGGTAATCGTACGGTGAAGTTCCAAAAACCTTATGTAACTCACCTACAAGACACTCTCTATACAGGTTGTTGAGGCTCAATATAGAAAGATTCTAAAGGTGAGAATTAGTGTCAAATACCCAAACTTGTAATCCAAGGATCAAGACTAACTTAACCGATTGAGGTTGTGACACTCACAATCGAGGTAGAGGTTGTTGAGGCTTCACTACCACCTAGAAAAGACAAGTCTAAACTAAGTTAAAGCAAATCTTTAACTTCGGATTAAAGTAAAAGCAGGTTCGTAAACTTAAGGGAAATTACGGTTGGATCTTGAGAGTCCACGGTCGTGGAACTCAAGAACAGCCCGTAATTTAGGGTTCGTCGACAATTCTCTCGAACTCTCAGGGTCTAATCTGTTTGCGATCGATCTATCATCATCTAAGCCACAACTATCAACCCTTCACCTTAGAATTGTTAAAGGTTTCTAGCCAATAACAGTCATGTTGATATCAATTCAAGAATTAAAAGATAGAAAGATGAAAACTTTCAAGAACTTTCAATAAACTCCAAACTAATCTCAAAGTCACAATCAAGAACAAATATCGTCGCAAGATCCGTAATAGAACAAACAAACACAATCTTAGGAAAGAAGGAAGAACGGGATGTCAATCCGTCTTCTAAATCAAACCTAAACAAGAAGAGTAGTCTTCTTGCAAGAAACCCTTCCGAATCTTCCGTCAATCCGGGAAATATGGAAATCCCAACTATAATCTCCACCAAGTGTGAGATTAGAGCAAATCCAAGCACGAACTTTGATCTCCAACGAGATCTCCAAATGCTTCTCAACGAGGGTAAGTTAGGATGTGTCGATAGCGCGGTTCTCTAAAACGAGTCTTAGCGGGGGTTAGCGGTGATGACGGAATCTCTTTTCGTCCGTCTTTTTATAGGGCAAGATAATATATCGGCCCGGCCCAATCTTCAAAAGATCGTGGCTTCAAAGTGTGGCGAAAAAGTTCGCCAAGATCACGGTCGTGGAAGTTTCCACGGCCGTAATTTAGAGCGTGGATTAGGTCACGGTTTGCATCATATGTTCCACGACCGTAATAGTTACTGGAATGCATCACGCTTCTCTTTGCAAGGATCCACGGCCGTGGAACTGAACGTGGTTTGTAATACGGCCGTATTTTAGAGCGTGGTTTAGGGTAAGAACGTGATTCTTCCCTAGCCTCGTGCATTCCTCAAGTTAGACTCCAATTTGCTTCTAAAAATGCCTTTATCCATGGACATCTCAAATCAACTGTTATTTGCCCGATTCCGTTCGAAAATAGCTCTTAAGTACCTATAATCAACATAGAACTAGTGTAGACATCCATATCGACAATATAGGCAAACTAGCTCACTTATGCAACAATGTTCAATCAAAGACTATCAATATGAATCAAATACGTTTAGAAAACGTGCCTAAAGTATCACAATATTTCATGCTAACAAATAACCCCATACTTGCAACTTGCTTGTCCCTAAGCAAGGTTTCTCAAAAGCTTTTAAAACAAGAGTTAGGATGAAATATGTGTACCTTCTTTTGGATGAATGTGCCTTCTAAAGAATAGATCATTCTCAAACCTTGCTTCAATCGTTTATCAAACTTTCACACACTCAATCAAAGAGTAAAAAGCAAAGAGAATTCATGAATAAATCAAACTTCTATACAAGCATCATAACCTTCAAACATTATCAAAATCAATCACAAGAAACCTTAATTTAGATCACAAAGTCATATAACATTCTTTTGATCTTAAGGACTTTCAAAGAAAAGGTCTAGAATGTGGAAGGAAAGGAAACCTTTAGGTAATGTGGTGCTTGAATCCGGGAAAGTGGACAACTACCTTCTTCTTCTTTTGCGGTTTCCGCAACACTTCACTTAGAGCTTCGCTCTCTTCTTTTCATTTTTCGATTTTACTTTTGGAGTTATGGATAGAGGTGCACAAAAACCGAAGCCTAGGAGATTGGCGTTTCTCAATTTTCATGAGAGGCCTCAAACCCTTAGCGCACATACCATAATCCACTAGGAATATCGCTCAATTCGACTTTGGCAAGACACAAACACCCGCCTATGTGAATGGTGCCGAGTTACTCATCGTCATGATTGACTTCCCCAAACCTACAACTTCTTTCTATTCATTTGATTGCAAATAATTGCTCTCATGGCCCTCCCACATCAAACATGCCTTTTTCATTCACTTTTCCAAAATTCCCGGATAGGTAAAGGAGGTCAATATTTCAATGAGGAGCTAAAATGATCAAAAGAAAGAAGAAAGAAAGTATCGAATTGCCTTAATCATCTCAACAAGAAGTATAGGAACTTATAACGTGATTTCAACTTCAATTTCTTAGCATGATTTAGGTAACCCAATCACATTGTGAAACTTGCAAAAGAGGTATAATTCATTCATTCAAATCCTTTTCGATTCACTATTCTTTTAAGCATGCAATTGTTATCAAACTCCATTTACAAGTAATGATTATCATGGAAATCATCTCAATTCATTAGAGGCACAAAATTTTTCAAAATATTTCAGTTTTTATGGGTTTTTCAAATTATTTTTCATGCAATGCAATAAGGAAACGTGCAACACATAATGAACATGCAATGATAGTCTCAAATGAAAGCGAACATAGTAAGTAGAGTTATTACAAGCTTTTAGTACATCCCACCCCATACTTAGGACGAACATTGTCCCTAATGTTCATAAGAAATAAAGAAAAGAAAGAAAAGAAAAAGAAACTCACAAAGTGGTGGTGGAATGTCTAAAGCGAACGGTCATGCATCAAATCACTGCGGTGGCGGCGGAGGCGGGAATGGAGAGAAGCTGGAGTCGTAGGGCCGCCCAAACTGCTGGCGGTAGACGTCCCTCATCATGTGGTCGAGGTCGTCGAGGCGTCCGTCTCTAGCATCGACCCGGATCTCCAACGCTCCAACTCTCTCTGAAACCACCCAAAAACTTGTTCGCCCCTAAAGGTGTGTGCAAATAAGCTTTAAATTTATAAAACTAGAATCAAGCAGCGAACCCGCAGTGTACGGATCGACGTAGCTAAGCAAGAATTCCAGAGTATCGAACACAGGGATTTGGGTGGGAACAAATTCGATTTCAGATTATCAAGCGAGTAAATATGAGAGTTTTGCAAATATTGGGAAAACAACAATCCTAAAGATCCAAGTATCCAGCTGTGGCAATCGATTCAAGATATACTAATGATATAAAGACAGAGTTGAGATATGCAAAGGTATACTAATGTAAGGTAATTGTACGGTGAAGTTCCAAAAACCTTATGTAACTCACCTACAAGACACTCTCTATACAGGTTGTTGAGGCTCAATATAGAAAGATTCTAAAGGTGAGGATTAGTGTCAAATACCCAAACTTGTAATCCAAGGATCAAGACTAACTTAATCGATTGAGGTTGTGACACTCACAATCGAGGTAGAGGTTGTTGAGGCTTCACTACCACCTAGAAAAGACAAGTCTAAACTAAGTCAAAGCAAATCTTTAACTTTGAATTAAAGTAAAAGCAGGTTCGTAAACTTGAGGGAAATTACGGTTGGATCTTGAGATTCCACGGTCGTGGAACTCAAGAACAGCCCGTAATTTAGGGTTCGTCGACAATTCTCTCGAACTCTCAGGGTCTAATCTGTTTGCGATCGATCTATCATCATCTAAGCCACAACTATCAACCCTTCACCTTAGAATTGTTAAAGGTTTCTAGCCAATAACAGTCATGTTGATATCAATTCAAGAATTAAAAGATAGAAAGATGAAAACTTTCAAGAACTTTCAATAAACTCCAAACTAATCTCAAAGTCACAATCAAGAACAAATATCGTCGCAAGATCCGTAATAGAACAAACAAACACAATCTTAGGAAAGAAGGAAGAACGGGATGTCAATCCGTCTTCTAAATCAAACCTAAACAAGAAGAGTAGTCTTCTTGCAAGAAACCCTTCCGAATCTTCCGTCAATCCGGGAAATATGGAAATCCCAACGATAATCTCCACCAAGTGTGAGATTAGGGCAAATCCAAGCACGAACTTTGATCTCCAATGAGATGTCTAAATCTTCTAAGCTATGATGTAAAGCGAGGTAGCGGGCGTGTAAGCGGGGCTATAAGCGAAGATGACGGAATCTCTTTTCGTCCGTCTTTTTATAGGGCAAGATAAAATATCGGCCCGGCCCAATCTTCAAAAGATCGTGGCTTCAAAGTGTGGCGAAAAAGTTCGCCAAGATCACGGTCGTGGAAGTTTCCACGACCGTAATTTAGAGCGTGGATAGGTCACGGTTTGCATCATATGTTCCACGACCGTAATAGTTACTGGAATGCATCACGCTTCTCTGTGCAAGGATCCACGGCCGTGGAACTGAACGTGGTTTGTAATACGGCCGTATTTTAGAGCGTGGTTTAGGGTAAGAACGTGATTCTTCCCTAGCCTCGTGCATTCCTCAAGTTAGACTCCAATTTGCTTCTAAAAATGCCCTTAATCCATGGACATCTCAAATCAACTCTTATTTGCCCGATTCCGTTCGAAAATAGCTCTTAAGTACCTATAATCAACATAGAACTAGTGTAGACATCCATATCGACAATATAGGCAAACTAGCTCACTTATGCAACAATGTTCAATCAAAGACTATCAATATGAATCAAATACGTTTAGAAAACGTGCCTAAAGTATCACAATATTTCATGCTAACAAATAACCCCATACTTGCAACTTGCTTGTCCCTAAGCAAGGTTTCTCAAAAGCTTTTAAAACAAGAGTTAGGATGAAATATGTGTACCTTCTTTTGGATGAATGTGCCTTCTAAAGAATAGATCATTCTCAAACCTTGCTTCAATCGTTTATCAAACTTTCACACACTCAATCAAAGAGTAAAAAGCAAAGAGAATTCATGAATAAATCAAACTTCTATACAAGCATCATAACCTTCAAACATTATCAAAATCAATCACAAGAAACCTTAATTTAGATCACAAAGTCATATAACATTCTTTTGATCTTAAGGACTTTCAAAGAAAAGGTCTAGAATGTGGAAGGAAAGGAAACCTTTAGGTAATGTGGTGCTTGAATCCGGGAAAGTGGACAACTACCTTCTTCTTCTTTTGCGGTTTCCGCAACACTTCACTTAGAGCTTCGCTCTCTTCTTTTCATTTTTCGATTTTACTTTTGGAGTTATGGATAGAGGTGCACAAAAACCGAAGCCTAGGAGATTGGCGTTTCTCAATTTTCATGAGAGGCCTCAAACCCTTAGCGCACATACCATAATCCACTAGGAATATCGCTCAATTCGACTTTGGCAAGACACAAACACCCGCCTATGTGAATGGTGCCGAGTTACTCATCGTCATGATTGACTTCCCCAAACCTACAACTTCTTTCTATTCATTTGATTGCAAATAATTGCTCTCATGGCCCTCCCACATCAAACATGCCTTTTTCATTCACTTTTCCAAAATTCCCGGATAGGTAAAGGAGGTCAATATTTCAATGAGGAGCTAAAATGATCAAAAGAAAGAAGAAAGAAAGTATCGAATTGCCTTAATCATCTCAACAAGAAGTATAGGAACTTATAACGTGATTTCAACTTCAATTTCTTAGCATGATTTAGGTAACCCAATCACATTGTGAAACTTGCAAAAGAGGTATAATTCATTCATTCAAATCCTTTTCGATTCACTATTCTTTTAAGCATGCAATTGTTATCAAACTCCATTTACAAGTAATGATTATCATGGAAATCATCTCAATTCATTAGAGGCACAAAATTTTTCAAAATATTTCAGTTTTTATGGGTTTTTCAAATTATTTTTCATGCAATGCAATAAGGAAACGTGCAACACATAATGAACATGCAATGATAGTCTCAAATGAAAGCGAACATAGTAAGTAGAGTTATTACAAGCTTTTAGTACATCCCACCCCATACTTAGGACGAACATTGTCCCTAATGTTCATAAGAAATAAAGAAAAGAAAGAAAAGAAAAAGAAACTCACAAAGTGGTGGTGGAATGTCTAAAGCGAACGGTCATGCATCAAATCACTGCGGTGGCGGCGGAGGCGGGAATGGAGAGAAGCTGGAGTCGTAGGGCCGCCCAAACTGCTGGCGGTAGACGTCCCTCATCATGTGGTCGAGGTCGTCGAGGCGTCCGTCTCTAGCATCGACCCGGATCTCCAACGCTCCAACTCTCTCTGAAACCACCCAAAAACTTGTTCGCCCCTAAAGGTGTGTGCAAATAAGCTTTAAATTTATAAAACTAGAATCAAGCAGCGAACCCGCAGTGTACGGATCGACGTAGCTAAGCAAGAATTCCAGAGTATCGAACACAGGGATTTGGGTGGGAACAAATTCGATTTCAGATTATCAAGCGAGTAAATATGAGAGTTTTGCAAATATTGGGAAAACAACAATCCTAAAGATCCAAGTATCCAGCTGTGGCAATCGATTCAAGATATACTAATGATATAAAGACAGAGTTGAGATATGCAAAGGTATACTAATGTAAGGTAATTGTACGGTGAAGTTCCAAAAACCTTATGTAACTCACCTACAAGACACTCTCTATACAGGTTGTTGAGGCTCAATATAGAAAGATTCTAAAGGTGAGGATTAGTGTCAAATACCCAAACTTGTAATCCAAGGATCAAGACTAACTTAATCGATTGAGGTTGTGACACTCACAATCGAGGTAGAGGTTGTTGAGGCTTCACTACCACCTAGAAAAGACAAGTCTAAACTAAGTCAAAGCAAATCTTTAACTTTGAATTAAAGTAAAAGCAGGTTCGTAAACTTGTGGGAAATTACGGTTGGATCTTGAGATTCCACGGTCGTGGAACTCAAGAACAGCCCGTAATTTGGGGTTCATCGACAATTCTCTCGAACTCTCAGGGTCTAATCTGTTTGCGATCGATCTATCATCATCTAAGCCACAACTATCAACCCTTCACCTTAGAATTGTTAAAGGTTTATAGCCAATAACAGACATGTTGATATCAATTCAAGAATTAAAAGATAGAAAGATGAAAACTTTCAAGAACATTCAATAAACTCCAAACTAATCTCAAAGTCACAATCAAGAACAAATATCGTCGCAAGATCCGTAATAGAACAAACAAACACAATCTTAGGAAAGAAGGAAGAACGGGATGTCAATCCGTCTTCTAAATCAAACCTAAACAAGAAGAGTAGTCTTCTTGCAAGAAACCCTTCCGAATCTTCCGTCAATCCGGGAAATATGGAAATCCCAACGATAATCTCCACCAAGTGTGAGATTAGGGCAAATCCAAGCACGAACTTTGATCTCCAACGAGATCTCCAAATGCTTCTCAACGAGGGTAAGTTAGGATGTGTCGATAGCGCGGTTCTCAAAAACGAGTCTTAGCGGGGGTTAGCGGTGATGACGGAATCTCTTTTCGTCCGTCTTTTTATAGGGCAAGATAAAATATCGGCCCGGCCCAATCATCAAAAGATCGTGGCTTCAAAGTGTGGCGAAAAAGTTCGCCAAGATCACGGCCGTGGAAGTTTCCACGACCGTAATTTAGAGCGTGGTTAGGTCACGGTTTGCATCATATGTTCCACGACCGTAATAGTTACTGGAATGCATCACGCTTCTCTTTGCAAGGATCCACGGCCGTGGAACTGAACGTGGTTTGTAATACGGCCGTATTTTAGAGCGTGGTTTAGGGTAAGAACGTGATTCTTCCCTAGCCTCGTGCATTCCTCAAGTTAGACTCCAATTTGCTTCTAAAAATGCCCTTTATCCATGGACATCTCAAATCAACTCTTATTTGCCCGATTCCGTTCGAAAATAGCTCTTAAGTACCTATAATCAACATAGAACTAGTGTAGACATCCATATCGACAATATAGGCAAACTAGCTCACTTATGCAACAATGTTCAATCAAAGACTATCAATATGAATCAAATACGTTTAGAAAACGTGCCTAAAGTATCACAATATTTCATGCTAACAAATAACCCCATACTTGCAACTTGCTTGTCCCTAAGCAAGGTTTCTCAAAAGCTTTTAAAACAAGAGTTAGGATGAAATATGTGTACCTTCTTTTGGATGAATGTGCCTTCTAAAGAATAGATCATTCTCAAACCTTGCTTCAATCGTTTATCAAACTTTCACACACTCAATCAAAGAGTAAAAAGCAAAGAGAATTCATGAATAAATCAAACTTCTATACAAGCATCATAACCTTCAAACATTATCAAAATCAATCACAAGAAACCTTAATTTAGATCACAAAGTCATATAACATTCTTTTGATCTTAAGGACTTTCAAAGAAAAGGTCTAGAATGTGGAAGGAAAGGAAACCTTTAGGTAATGTGGTGCTTGAATCCGGGAAAGTGGACAACTACCTTCTTCTTCTTTTGCGGTTTCCGCAACACTTCACTTAGAGCTTCGCTCTCTTCTTTTCATTTTTCGATTTTACTTTTGGAGTTATGGATAGAGGTGCACAAAAACCGAAGCCTAGGAGATTGGCGTTTCTCAATTTTCATGAGATGCCTCAAACCCTTAGCGCACATACCATAATCCGCTAGGAATATCGCTCAATTCGACTTTGGCAAGACACAAACACCCGGCTATGTGAATGGTGCCGAGTTACTCATCGTCATGATTGACTTCCCCAAACCTACAACTTCTTTTTATTCATTTGATTGCAAAAAATTGCTCTCATGGCCCTCCCACATCAAACATGCCTTTGTTCGCCCCTAAAGGTGTGTGCAAATAAGCTATAAATTTATAAAACTAGAATCAAGCAGCGAACCCGTAGTGTACGGATCGACGTAGCTAAGCAAGAATTCCAGAGTATCGAACACAGGGATTTGGGTGGGAACAAATTCGATTTTAGATTATCAAGCGAGTAAGTATGAGAGTTTTGCAAATATTGGGAAAACAACAATCCTAAAGATCCAAGTATCCAGTTGTGGCAATCGATTCAAGATATACTTAATGATATAAAGACAGAGTTGAGATATGCAAAGGTATACTAAAATAGGTTATCGTACGGTGAAGTTCCAAAAACCTTATATAACTCACCCACAAGGCACTCTCTATACAGGTTGTTGAGGCTCAATATAGAAAGATTCTAAAGGTGAGAATTTGTGTCAAATACCTAAACTTGTAACCCAAGGATCAAGACTAACTTAACCGATTGAGGTTGTGACACTCACAATCAAGGTAGAGGTTGTTGAGGCTTCACTACCACCTAGAAAAGACAAGTCTAAACTAAGTTAAAGCAAATTTGTAACTTTGGATTAAAGTAAAAGCAGGTTCGTAAACTTGAGGGAAATTACGGTTGGATCTTGAGATTCCACGGTCGTGGAACTCAAGAACAGCCCGTGATTTAGGGTTCGTCGACAATTCTCTCGAACTCTCAGGGTCTAATCTAATTGCGATCGATCTATCATCATCTAAGCCACAACTATCAACCCTTCACCTTAGAATTGTTAAGGGATTTTAGCCAATAACGGTCATATTGATATCAATTCAAGAATTAAAAGATAGAAAGATGGAAACTTTCAAGAACTTTCAATAATCTTCAAACCAATCTCAAAGTCACAATCGAAAACGAGTATTGTCAAAGGATTCAAACTAAAGTAAACAATCACAACCTTAGGAAAGAAGGGAAAACGGGATGTCAATCCGTTTCCCAAATCAAACCTAAACAAGAAGAGAGATCTTCTTGCAAAATCTTCCAAAAGCTTCGATCTTCCGCCAATCCGGAAAGTATGGAAAATCCCAACAATAATCTCCACCAAGTGCGAGATTAGGGCAATTCCAAGAACGAACTTTGATCTCCAACGAGATCTCCAAAAGCTTCTCAACGAGGGTAAGCGAAGGTAGCCGGTGTAAACGATCCTAAGCGTCAATTATCCTCCTAAGCGATGATCAGCGGGCGTAAGCGAAGATGGCGGAATCTCCTTTCGTCCGTCTTTTTATAGGGCAAGATAAAATATCGGCCCGGCCCAATCTTCAAAAGATCGTGGCTTCAAAGTGTGGCAAAAAAGATTCGCCAAGATCACGGTCGTGGAAGTTTCCACGACCGTAATTTAGAGCGTGGATTATGTCACGGTTTGCACCATATGTTTCACGACCGTAATAGTTACTGGAATGCATCACGCTTTTCTACACAAGATCCACGGCCGTGGAACTGAACGTGGTTTGTAATACGGCCGTATTTTAAAGCGTGGTTTAGGGCAAGAACGTGATTCTTCCCTAGACTCGTGCATTCCTCAAGCTAAACTCCAATTTGCTTCCTAAGAATGTCCTCAATCTATGGACTCACTCAATCAACTCCTCTATTGCTCGATTCCGTTCGGAAATAGCTCCAAATCACCTATAATCAACATAGAACTAGTGTAGACATCCATATCGACAATATAGGTAATACTAGCTCACATATGCAGCAAAGCTCAATCAAAGACTATCAATATGAATCAAATACGTTTAGAAAACGTGCCTAAAATATCACAATATTTCATGCTAACAAATAACCCCATACTTAACACTTGCCTGTCCCTAAGCAAGGTCTTTCAAAAAGCTTTAAACAAGAGTTAGGATGAAATATGTGTACCTTCTTTTGGACGAATGTGACTTCTAAAGAATAGATCATTCTCAAACCTTGCTTCAATCGTTCATCAAACTTTCACACACTCAATTAAAGAGTAAAAAGCAAAGAAAAATCATGAATCAATTTAACTTCTAAACAAGCATCATAACCTTCAAACATTATCAAAATCAATCACAAGAAACTTCAATTTAGATCACAAAGTCATATAACATTCTTTTGATCTCAAGGACTTCCAAAGAAAAAGGTCTAGAATGTGGAAAGGGAAGGAAACCTTTAGGTAATGTGGTGCTTGAATCCGGGAAAGTGGACAACTACCTTCTTCTTCTTTTGCGGTTTCCGCAACACTTCACTTAGAGCTTCGCTCTCTTCCTTTCATTTTTCGACTTTACTTTTGGAGTTATGGATAGAGGTGCACAAAAACCGAAGCCTAGGAGATTGGCGTTTCTCAATTTTCATGAGATGCCTCAAACCCTTAGCGCACATACCATAATCCGCTAGGAATATCACTCAATTCGACTTTGGCAAGACACAAACACCCGGCTATGTGAATGGTGCCGAGTTACTCATCGTCATGATTGACTTCCCCAAACCTACAATTTCTTTCTATTCACTTGATTGCAAATAATTGCTCTCATGGCCCTCCCACATCAAACATGCCTTTTTCATTCACTTCTCCAAAATTCCCGGATAGGTAAAGGAGGCTAATATTTCAATGAGGAGCTAGATGATCAAAGAAAGAAGAAAGAAAGTACCGAATTGCCTTAATCATTTCAACAAGAAGTATAGGAACTTATAACGTGATTTCAACTTCAATTTCTCAACATGATTTAGGTAACATTTTCACATTATAAAACTTGCAAAAGAGGTAAAATTCATTCATTCAAATCCTTTTCGATTCACTATTCTTTTAAGCATGCAAATGTTATCAAACTCCATTCACAAGTAATGATTATCATGGAAATCATCTCAATTCATTAGAAGCACAAAATTTTCAAAATTTTTCAATTTTTATGGTTTTTTCAAGTTATTTTTCATGCTATGCGATAAGGAAACGTGCAACACATAATGAACATGCAACGATAGTCTCGAATGAAAGCAACATAGAGAGTAGAGTTATTACAAACTTTTTAGTACATCCCACCCCATACTTAGGACGAACATTGTCCCTAATGTTCATAAGAAAGAAAGAAAAGAAAGAAAAGAAAAAGAAACTCACAAAGTGGTGGCGGGAATGTCTAAAACGAACGGTCATGCATCAAATCACTGCGGTGCCGGCGGAGATGGGAATGGAGAGAAGCTGGAGTCGTAGGGCCGCCCAAACTGCTGGCGGTAGACGTCCCTCATCATGTGGTCGAGGTCGTCAAGGCGTCCGTCTCTAGCATCGGCTCGGATCTCCAATGCTCCAACTCTCTCTGAAAGTCCGGTAGCCCAATCAGGCATCTGCTCGTACCATCCCGGGGCGTGATCGTACCATGCTGGGGCGTCGGATGGTGCTGGTGCTGGTGGTGGTGCTGCTGGCTGCTCCGTGGACCAAGGAGGGGGAATGCCATACCATGTGGGAGGTGTGGTCATCCACGTGGGCCTCTCACTCACGCTAGCGCGGCGAGATGACGAGCCTGATGCTCTAGATGGACGTGGAGAGCGTCTAGGTACATCTGGGGCCGCCTCCGGCTGGTCCGGAAACGTGCCAAACTCCTGCTCCGCTCCTCCTCCACTCTCAAACTGATCTCCCATATCCTCCTCCTCGACAACCGGTGGTGGGACATAAGGGGGAGCTACTAACCTGTTCGCATGCATCGCAGCGAACGTCTCCTTCCAATTGTGGCGTCCCGCCACAATGGAGTACTCCGGCAGCCACTCTATACCCCTGCCTGTCCTACTCTCCCAAGGCATGCCTGCATAAGGCGGACCTCTATGTGTGGGGAAATTGAGACCCCTAACCATGAAAGCATGTAACCCTAGAGGAACGGCCGGTATGCGGGTGCAAGCAGAAAAATCTACACCAAGACTCCTAGCAATGTGGGTAACTATCCCACCATATCCGATGTTTCCCTTCGCCTTATTCTTGAGCTTGCTCATCGTAGCAGCCAAGAGAGTAGCACAATCTGCACGGCGTCCATAAAGCATACAATAGAGCAAGAATAGCTCATCCGTCTTTATCTTTTGGGGCGTCTCCGTTCTAGGAAAGAGACACTCCGAAAGAATGCGGTGAGCTATCTTCAAGGCTAGATGGTACATCAATCTAGCTTTGGTATCAGCGGGTTACCAACGGTCCTCGTCGGCGTAAATCATTGCAACTTCCTTCCAAAAATCCTTAGGGTAAACACCGCTCGGAAATCGACCATTGAAGGTCTCATGAAACCCAAAAATAGTCCCAAACTCAACGATACTCAAATGATAGTCCCTTTCCATGAGACGGAAAGAGACGGTCCTATCTACGTGGCTGTGCTCAAAAGACGTCACAACCTCCCGGGTGATCTCCTCATAGGCGTCTTCTCGGATAGCCGAAAGATAACTAGCCCGGCTCTATCCAAGAGCCAAGTAAGGTCATCAACTATGTTGAGAGGATATAGATCCTCCAACAACAAATATCTAGGGCCAATCACTGCCCTTTTCTGTATCTTCTCGAAAGCAGCAAGGTGGTTCTCATGTATGGTCGGGATTCTAGGGTGAGGAGGTGAGGATGGAGGTGAAGGTGAAGATGGAGGTGAAGGAGATGAGGGTGGTGGTGCCCTAGAGGATGAGGAGGTGGAGGGGTTGCCTTTCCTTTTCTTATTCTGCTCACCCTTCTTCTCTTTTATCCTTCCCGACACTCTCCTTACAAAATCCATTCTGCAGAAAAATTACGGTCTGTTCTTCAAGAATTACGGCCGTGGTTTATCCAGAGACCGTGATTCGTCTCAGAATTTCACGAATCTCAGCAAATTCACAAGCAATCACCACAACAGGCAGTCCTAATCTAATTCCTTCCAGTCTTTATCAGTTCTTCCTAAAAATCTATAGCAAAAACGACTCAAATTGGCGAGAATCGAGAAGAAAGAATAAACCTCTTTTTCGGATTGAAAAATCCGAAATGCGCGTTTGTTGATGGATTTCCGCTCGGTTTGTCGCTTGGATCTTGTTTGTAGTTGAAATTGCTGCAGTTTAGGATGAAGAATCGTTGAAAACGATTAGAAAACGAAGAATTGAGAGGGGTCGTGGGGTTTCGGCACCTAGGTCGTGGAAAGGGGAAATTTTTGGGATGAATTTGTGAAGAATGTGGCTTATATAGTCGCAGGCAAAATTTTTGAAAATCACGGTCTGTCGGGGTGTTCCACGGCCGTGGAAGTGTACGGAACCGTGGTTTTGGTGATTTTTCAAAGGCTTTTGGGAATTACGGGCACTGTAGCTATGACGACCGTAATTTAGACCGTGGAACCTCCTGTAAAGCTCCAGAGTCCAAATTTCGTCACTTTTCTTCGACATTATCTTCCCTTTCTCCTTTTCCATCGATCCTACAACCAAAAACACGAACATACCGGAAGAAATCGAGGCAAAATAAAGCGAAAACGTCTATTCTAAACTAATCTATGAATCGAAAACAAAAACGAGAATGCAATACCTTGGATTGCCTCCCAAGAAGCGCTTTGTTTAAGGTCCGTAGCTAGACCAATCTCGCACTTATTCGAGTGCGGTAGGCGCGAACTCCTCAGCTTGGAGTTCCGGCGTATACTTCTTGAGTCGTTGGCCGTTCACCTTAAAACTTCCGCTAGCTTCACCCCATACTTCAACTGCACCATGGGGGAAAATACGCTTAATTAGAAAGGGTCCGGTCCAACGGGATTTAAGCTTACCTGGAAAGAGGCGAAGCCTTGAATTGAAGAGGAGAACTTGATCTCCTTCTTTGAAGTCTTTTGGAATGAGATGCTTATCATGCCAACGCTTTGCTCTTTCCTTGTAGATCTTGGCGTTTTCATAGGCGTTCAAATGGAGTTCATCCAGCTTGTTGATGTCTAGGAGACGCTTCTCTCCCGCTTCCTTCATGCTGAAATTTAGCCACTTGATAGCCCAAAACGCTTTGTGCTCCAGCTCCACCGGCAAGTGACAAGACTTCCCATACACAAGGTTGTATGGTGTGGTTCCTATGGGGGTCCTGTACGCAGTCCGGTACGCCCATAATGCATCATCTAGCTTCAAGGACCAATCCTTCCTAGTCCTTGAAACTGTCTTCTCTAGAATTCCTTTGATTTCCCTATTTGAGATCTCAACTTGTCCACTCGTTTGTGGATGGTAAGGGGTAGCGACCTTGTGAGTAACCCCATACTTAGCTAGAAGAGCTTCAAAGCGACGGGCTATGAAGTGAGAACCTCCATCACTAATGATCGTCCTTGGTGTCCCGAATCGCGGAAAAATGGTCTTGTTAAAGAACTTAACCACCACCATGGCATCATTTGTGGGAGAGGCAATTGCTTCCACCCATCTAGAAACGTAGTCTACCACCAATAGTATGTATTGATTTCCACAAGAAGATGGGAATGGTCCCATGAAATCAACTCCCTAAACGTCGAAAATCTCCACCTCTTGGATGTTGTTGAGGGGCATCTCATTCCTTCTAGAGATATTGCTTGTTCTTTGACAAGCATCGTAACAAGAAACAAAGGATTGCACATCTCTAAATAAAGTAGGCCAATAAAATCCAGATTGCAATACCTTGGCGCTAGTCTTGTTCGAACTAGCGTGTCCTCCACAAGGTAGTGAATAACAATGGCGGATGACACTTTGTATCTCATCTTCCGGCACACATCGCCGAATGATGCCATCCGGACCTCTCTTAAAGAGGAGAGGCTCGTTCCAATAGTATTCCCGGACGTCCTTAAAGAACTTCTTCCTTTGTGCGTAGGATAGTCCGGGCGGTATCTCCTGGCAAACCAAATAGTTAACAAAATCAGCAAACCATGGTTCGTTACCTTTGGAGATCACGTTGATGCACTCCTCTATGATGTGTAAGTGTTCGTCCGGAAAGGAGTCATCAATGGGTAAGTGGTCGTCCTCTAGATGTGTTAGGCGACTCAAATGATCCGCAACAGAATTTTCCAAGCCTTTCTTGTCGCGGATCTCAAGATCGAATTCTTGTAGGAGAAGAATCCATCTAATCAGCCTTGGCTTCGCATCTTTCTTTGCAAGGAGGTACCGGATCGCAGCATGATCCGTGTAGACAATCACCTTTGCACATACAAGATAAGAGCGAAACTTGTCAATAGCATAGACAATGGCTAAAAACTCTTTCTCGGTACTAGCGTAGTTGAGCTGTGCTTCGTCTAGCGTCTTGGTAGCATAGTATATGGCATGGGTTCGCCCTTCCTTTCGTTGTCCAAGAACAGCTCCAATAGCTACGTCACTAGCATCGCACATAATCTCGAAGGGGAGAGTCCAATCCGGAGGTTGGATAATAGGTGCTGAAATTAGAGCTTGCCGAATGGTGTTAAACGCATCCAAACATTCCTGCGAAAACTCAAAAACCGCATCCTTCATCAATAGATTAGTGAGAGGTTTTGATATCTTAGAAAAGTCCTTAATGAAACGTCTATAAAATCCAGCATGTCCTAGGAAACTTCTTATCCCTTTCACCGAAATTGGGGGAGGAAGTTTCTCTATGGTCTCTATCTTAGCCTTGTCTACCTCTATCCCTCTACTAGAGACTAAGTGACCTAATACGATTCCTTCCTTAACCATGAATTGACACTTCTCCCAATTAAGAACTAGGTTAGTGTCTTCACACCTTTGTAAAACAAGAGAAAGGTTAGAAAGGCAATCGTTAAAAGAGGAACCGTATACGGAGAAGTCGTCCATGAAGACTTCCATGATTTCCTCTACATATTCGGAGAAGATGGCCATCATGCACCGTTGAAAGGTGGCTGGGGCGTTGCAAAGCCTGAACGGCATTCTCCTATAGGCGAACGTACCCCAAGGGCACGTGAATGTGGTCTTCTCTTGATCATCCGGATGTATCGGAATCTGAAAGAAACCACTATAACCGTCAAGGTAGCAAAAATGCGAATGTTGTGCTAACCTTTCAAGCATTTGATCGATGAATGGCAATGGAAAGTGATCCTTCCGCGTTGCTTTGTTGAGCTTGCGGTAGTCTATGCACATCCGCCATCCAGTCACGGTTCGGGTAGGAATGAGTTCGTTGTTCTTGTTGGTGATGACCGTCATTCCTCCCTTCTTTGGAACTACTTGAACTGGACTCACCCACTTACTATCGGAGATAGGATAGATGATACCTGCATCAAGAAGTTTAAGAATTTCCTTCTTGACAACCTCCTTCATGGTCGGATTCAACCGCCTTTGAGGTTGTCTCGAAGTTCTAAAGTCTTCCTCCATTAATATCTTATGCATGCATAGGGAGGGTTTAATTCCTACTAAGTCCTCAAAAGTATAGCCTATAGCTTTCCTATGTTTCCTAAGGACAGTCATGAGCTGTTCATGTTCATCTATGCTTAGTTCGGAACTAACGATAACCGGAAAGGTAGAATTAGATCCAAGAAAAGCGTACCTAAGATGAGTAGGAAGTGGTTTGAGTTCCATCACTTTCGGAGTTTCCAATGATCCTTGAGGAGCTTCCGACGTTTCCTTAGAAGTTTCTAAGGGTGTTGAATGAGTTGGAGAAGAATCAAAAGAAGTTGAAGAAGTATGCCGATCACCCTCTTCCACGGTCAGAATTACGGGCTCTCCATATGTTCCACGGCCGTGTAATCCCCTGGAATGGAGGTCGATTTTGGTTGTGAAATCCACGGTCGTGGAATACAGGGTATGACCGTGGATTCTAACATTCTCAGCCTCATCGTGGAGTTTCTCAAACTC
Source organism: Fagopyrum esculentum (assembly GCA_033239045.1). Lineage (NCBI taxonomy): Eukaryota > Viridiplantae > Streptophyta > Magnoliopsida > Caryophyllales > Polygonaceae > Fagopyrum > Fagopyrum esculentum. The sequence goes on from BSUD01000006.1 coordinate 27,756,054, forward strand.
CTCTTCATGCATCTCTTCTTGTGCTTCCAAGGCTTCAATTTCCTCTTTGCACTCTTCTTCTTCCCCTACATCTGTTAGACTCATGGTAATAACTTTTTGTAAAGGATCGTTAAAGAGAATTGCGCTTACCACTTCCCTAGATAAACCTTCTTCATCTTGGATATCATAAATATCCTCATCAAAGATTGGTTCCTTCACTAGAGTGGAAAGAACGAACTCTACTTTCTCTTCTCCAATATCAAAAGCGAGTCTACCATTCTTGCAATCGACCATGCAGCCGGAAGTTGCAAGAAACGGTCTTCCGAGTATGATCGGGACCGGACTATCTGCAGGAATGTCAAGCACGACAAAATCAATGGGGACAAAGAATTTACCTAGCTTGACCGGGACGTCTTCTACAATACCGACGGGGCGAGTGATGGATCAATCCGCCATGTATAACGTCATCTTCACCGGTTTAGGTTCGCCTAAACCGATCTTCCTGCACAACGCAAGTGGTATGATGCTCACACTTGCTCCTAAGTCACATAAAGCGTCATATGTGACATCTCCCACTCCAATGGGAATGCAAAATGACCCCGGATCTTTCAACTTTGGGGGCATTTTCTCCTTCATGGTCTTGATGAGGTCCGAAGAATCCGAACTCATCTTGACCTCTCCGAAATCTTCTAGCTTCCTCTTGTTAGAGAGAAGCTCCTTCAAGAACTTGCCGTAAGCTGGCATACCTACAATAGCATCAATGAACGGTATATTAATATGCAGCTTACTCATGAGTTCTATAAACTTACCGAATTGTTTGTCTAGGCGCGCTCGCGCTCTAGATTGAGGGAATGGTAGGGGAGGTTTGTAAGCTGGAGGAGGAACATAGACGTCTTCCTTCTCCTTCCCCTTTTCCTTGCCCTTTTCTACGGGGACTTCAACGAACGTAGGTTGCGGATCGGTGGTAGTCACTCCGCTCCTAGTTGTTATCGCCATCACCCTTCCCTTAGGGTTGTCCGCCGTCTTTCCTGGGAGCTTCCCTTGATTTCTAGGGACTTCCTCTGCGTGGTTGAACATTTGGTTTTCTAAAACCTTTTGAGCTTTATCAACCTTAGAAACTTGATCATCAACCTTGATGAGGCGGTTCTCCAACCCTTGAAGCTTTCCCATAATCGTTTCCAATATGGGATCGGGCTTCTCCTTCCCCGAAGTGTTTCCTCCATTAGATGATTGCCCCTGGATTTTCAAAGGAATAGAGGAAGAGGAAGGTGGGGTTAGTGAATTAGAATTGGAAGGATAAGAGTTACCGGAATTTTGTTGATTGGGGCGCCAATTGTTGTTGTTTGAACCCCTATTGTTGTTCCAATCGTTGTTCCGGTTGTTGTTGTTTCCATTCCAGTTGTTATTCCTGTTGTTGCCCCGGTTATTGTTGTTGCCGCCATTATTGTTGCCCAAATAACCAACATCCTTCCCTTGTTGCTTTGGGAAGTTGGTGTTGATAGCCTCCTTCAACTCTTTGATCTCATTGTTGAGGGAGAAAATCTGATTTTGAGCTTCATGTGTGAGCTTTGCTCCTTGCTCCAGACGATTTCCCTCCACTTTCCGGTGGGAATACTTCTCTATGACTCTTGCTTGCTTCTCAATGAAGTCACAAGCGTCATCTTCTCTCATGTCCATGAACGTTCCACATGAGAGGGATTGGAGGTTGAATTGCGTTCCCGCATCCAGCCCTTTGTAGTAAATCTCCAGCAAGGCAAGCTTGGATATGCCATGATGAGGGCAATCCAAGAGCAGATCCTGAAACCTTTCCCAAGACTGAAACAAACTTTCGTTAGGTCTCATGGAAAAAGCATTAATCTTACCTCTAAGTTCCGCCGTTTTGGAAGGCGGAAAGAATTTGGTGAGGAACTCCGCGGAAAGGTCTTCCCACGTATCTAGTTTCCCACTAGGAAGAGCTTGATACCATGACAACGCTTTCCCCTTCAAGGAGAAGAAGAAGGGTTTAAGCTTGTAGCTGTTGGTAGTAGCGCTCTTCGGTCTCATCGTCTCCATCATACACTCGAAGTTTTGCAAGTGTTGGTGTGGAGATTCAGCGTTTGTACCGCCAAATTGGTTTTGGCGAACAAGGGTAATGACTTGAGGGTTAAAGCTAAACCCTTGCACATCTTCAGCATCAAAATTCACACCCAAGCGGCGTGGTTGTTGTGTTGAATCCATCCGCTGGCCAAGAGTTCTTGGCTCATTATCCACACGTTCGACCCTCACATTCCTAGGTGGAATGCGGCGATTAGCAGCTCCTTGTGGATGGAAAGGATTCACATTGACCGTAGGATCAATCTCCTCTAACGGTGGCATGGAAGAGTCACTATCATCAGCGGATGAATGACTTCTCCTTCTTCTAGATCTTGATGCCCTTCTTGAGGATTTCTTGATTCCTTTATTCTTAAGGTCGCTTATTTCTAATCTCATTTGGAACATCTGATCCTGTAGATTGTTAACTTGGGATTGATGGCGATCCATCTCATCCCGGCAGAGGTTCTCATTCCATTGGAGTTGAGCTTCCTTCTCCGCCAACTCCGCTTGAAGATCACGTTCGTGTTCTTCAGCCATCTTCTTTTCCTTGAGCTTTTGCCTTAAAGTTTTCTCTAGCTCTTGATCAAGAGGTAAGAGATCTTCGGTTTTCCTAGACCTGCGCATGCACTCAAGAAGATATCAAATAACGAGAGCAAGCTCCCAAGCTTGACAACCGGTTACCGAATTCGGCCGAAACCAAATCCCCGGCAACGGCGCCAAAAACTTGTTCGCCCCTAAAGGTGTGTGCAAATAAGCTTTAAATTTATAAAACTAGAATCAAGTAGCGAACCCGCAGTGTACGGATCGACGTAGCTAAGCAAGAATTCCAGAGTATCAAACACAGGGATTTGGGTGGGAACAAATTCGATTTCAGATTATCAAGCGAGTAAGTATGAGAGTTTTGCAAATATTGGGAAAACAACAATCCTAAAGATCCAAGTATCCAGCTGCGGCAATCGATTCAAGATATACTTAATGATATAAAGACAGAGTTGAGATATGCAAAGGTATACTAAAATAAGGTAATCGTACGGTGAAGTTCCAAAAACCTTATATAACTCACCCACAAGGCACTCTCTATACAGGTTGTTGAGGCTCAATATAGAAAGATTCTAAAGGTGAGAATTTGTGTCAAATACCTAAACTTGTAACCCAAGGATCAAGACTAACTTAACCGATTGAGGTTGTGACACTCACAATCGAGGTAGAGGTTGTTGAGGCTTCACTACCACCTAGAAAAGACAAGTCTAAACTAAGTCAAAGCAAATCTTTAACTTTGAATTAAAGTAAAAGCAGGTTCGTAAACTTGAGGGAAATTACGGTTGGATCTTGAGATTCCACGGTCGTGGAACTCAAGAACAGCCCGTGATTTAGGGTTCGTCGACGATTCTCTCGAACTCTCAGGGTCTAATCTGTTTGCGATCGATCTATCATCATCTAAGCCACAACTATCAACCCTTCACCTTAGAATTGTTAAGGGATTTTAGCCAATAACGGTCATATTGATATCAATTCAAGAATTAAAAGATAGAAAGATGGAAACTTTCAAGAACTTTCAATAAACTCCAAACTAATCTCAAAGTCACAATAAAGAACAAATATCGTCACAAAATCCGTAATAGAACCAACAAACACAATCTTAGGAAAGAAGGAAGAACGGGGTGTCAATCCGTCTTCTAAATTAAACCTAAACAAGAAGAGAAGTTTTCTTGCAAGAAACCTTCTGAATCTTCCGTCAATCCGGAGAATATGGAAATCCCAACAATAATCTCCACCAAGTGCGAGATTAGGGCAAATCCAAGCACGAACTTCGATTTCCAATGAGATCTCCCAATGCCTCTAAACGAGGGTAAGCGCCGATAATGCTGGGATAGCGGTTATGCGGTAAAGCAAGGTAGCAGGGATATGCGTTGATGACGGAATCTCCCTTTGTCCGTCTTTTTATAGGGCAAGATAAAATATCGGCCCGGCCCAATCTTCAAAAGATCGTGGCTTCACAGTGTGGCGAAAAAGATCGCCAAGATCACGGTCGTGGAAGTTTCCACGACCGTAATTTAGAGCGTGGAATAGGTCACGGTTTGCACCATATATTCCACGACCGTAATAGTTACTGGAATGCATCACGCATCTCTTGCATACTTCCACGGCCGTGGAACTGAACGTGGTTTGTAGTACGGCCGTATTTTAGAGCGTGGTTTAGGGCAAGAACGTGATTCTTCCCTAGCCTCGTGCATTCCTCAAGTTAAACTCCAATTTGCTCCTAAGAATGCCCTCAATCCATGGACATATCAAATCAACTCTTCTTTGCTCGATTCCGTTCGGAAATAGCTCTTAAGTACCTATAATCAACATAGAACTAGTGTAGACATCCATATCGACAATATAGAAAAACTACCTTACTTATGCAACAATGTTCAATCAAAGACTATCAATATGAATCAAATACGTTTAGAAAACGTGCCTAAAGTATCACAATATTTCATGCTAACAGCACGCATGTTTTCTGTTAGACTGTATTTTATTAAAAACGGCCATAGCTCAGACGTAACTAAACTACAGTTAATCGCTTCTCGTTGTCCTTGATGTGGAACAACGGGTAGTACCTGTCTAAAATCACCACCAAAAACAATTACTTTACCACCAAATAATTGTGTTGTATTACATATGTCCTGTAGTAATGTGTTTAAGGACTCTATATTTTCTTTTTTCGCCATCGATGATTCGTCCCATATTATCAAAGATGTTTGACGTAATAATTCGGCGACATTACTTTGTTTTGAAACATTACATAATTTATTAGTTGTATCATCAATTGGTATTTTGAATCGAGAATGTGCAGTTCGACCATACGGTAAATTTGAAGCTGCTATACCTGACGTTGTTGTAGCTATAACTATTTTGTTCATTTTTCTTGTTTTAGCATATAAAGCACAATATAGAAATGTTTTTCCTGTACCACCTGGACCATCTATGAAAAAAGATCCTGCCTTGTTATGTTTTATTAAGGATGTAATTGCTTTGTATGCTGTTCTTTGAGCATTGTTTAGTAATTTTGATGCGTTCATGTATTGTGCAGGCGTTACTGCATTTAATGCATCTGATATTTCACGATTTATTGATGATGAGTTGTTACATAAAAAATTCGTTACATAAATCCTATAGTATGATAATGATTTTCCCATTGATTCTAAGTACTTATCGATTTCTGCGGATGTTAAATGTTCTGCTTTATGTGCATTGTTTGGATATTGATGACGATAATCCTCAGACAGTGGTCCGTAAAATTTTTCCCATAAGTTTTGTGGGTTTACAGGTGTGCAGAAAATAAGTAAAGTTGCAAACAACCTGCGTAATGTTTTAGGCATTTGTGTCGTTACTGCTTCTTCCATACATGAATCTGTGTACCCATTAATCTCAATTAGACCACTATTTAAAGCTGCTTCTTCAAAAGTTAAATATGTTAGATTATCTATTGTTCGTAAATCTTCAAATGATTTCGGACCTTTAATATGTGTCAATAGTAATCTTAAATAGTAGCGTTCGCCTTCGCAAGGGTTTACATATGCTAATCGGCCGAGTGATAGTCTTTGTTTTCTTTCATTCCATTTTTTTGTTTTATGATTCCAAGTATAATGTTCTGGAAATTCTGAATACAAATATTTATGCTCTGATTGTGATTGAGCATTTGTATTAAAAAAAAAATTGTGTTGTTACTTGACGGTTTTCATCGGAAATTATAGTACGTAATTGCTCTGCAGCCGAAAACGTTATTGATTGCATATGAGGTAAGTGTATTTGCAATACGAAAACAGCTGGATTTATATCATGTAAGTCAAATGCAAAAATGCGCCATGCAGCTTCTGGAGGAGATACCCAACTACCATTCTGATAATCTTTAATTTCATCTTGTATAACGGTTTGATCATTTGTAACAGCGAAACTTATTTTATCATGACCTTTGTAGACGTATTTATATATGTATTTAATTGCTCCAACAGTAGAACAAACTTCAACATTTATATGACAATTAAATGTTGCAAGTAAATATGGATTATATGGGATTACCCATCGATTATCAAGTGTTGCACCTCTAACGCGTACTGTGTCACTATTGTTTCTACGTCTATAAGTTGGATATGAGTCATCTGTACTTGATGTGTACTCAGCATATTTTTTTGGGTAACTGTATTTACAAATTAATCTGTTGTTTTTTTTCTTCATACAGGGACAGTTTGGATTTTTTTGGCCGCATGGTCCATGCATCATATGTTGTATAACAAGTTTCCTTAATTGGGGAAATTCCGTCGATGGAAGTTCTGCACTTACGTATTTGTCATATTCATCCGGTGATCGTATTTTGCTTTCATTTGATAAAATGAGTAAAATGTGTGCATGAGGTAAGCCTCGTTTTTTAAATTCTATAACATCGACACGGGCTGCAATATTCCCAAATATTTTTTTCTCTTGCAGTAAAGATTTTAACTTTGTTAATTTTGCTCTAAAAATTCGTGCAAGTAGGTCGGGTCGGTCTTCCGCCTTTTCTCCTAAAATCATTTCTTGTTTTATTTCAGGCCATTGAGGATTGCACATCATCGTAATAAATAAATCTGGTTTACCATATTTTTGTACAAGTGTCATTGAATTAAGATACCTTCTCTTCATGTCTCTAGGACCGCCTATAAATGACGCGGGGAGAATTATACGCTTTCCAATATCATATGCCTTTCTGTAACCATCATTAACACTATCAACAACACCTTGATATAATTCACTTCGAATGGTGCTTTGATTTCTGCGCAAAAAATCTAATCTTGTATTCTCTATTTTTACATACATATCTACTATATATTGTTGATATATCCTTCCAGCTTGTAATATGTGATTACCTTCACGTATTTGAAACTGATAGCAATAATATTCACGGCAAGATATTTCTTGTCCTTCCTTTGGTGGAAATGCAATTGCAGCTGCAAATAAGCAGTGAAAGAAAATTAAAATTAAATATGCACTATATAAATTAGAAAAACGAAAAGCGACTAAAATTAATTGATTAGAACAGAATATAATTACAAAAAAGAAATTATTAATTTACCTATTTCTTCACGGGATAGTATTATATCAGAAGTGTCACTATTGGGAGTTATAATTGGAAAAGTTGATTCAATTCTTAACTGTTGATTTGTGCGTTTAATTTTCTTAATCCCCTGGTGCCATCCACACTCCCTTTAGTAAATAATAAAGGATATTGTAAGGGATCATAACATCCATAATAGTGCATAATTCTGTAAATTTTATTTTCGTTGCCCACGACAATTACTTCTGGGCTATTAATTTTATCGGAACTGTCATTGTCTACGAGAATAGCAGCGACTTCATCTGTAGTTGGAGAATTATATACTCTTTGATCTAGTGATGGATTTTTCGAAATTAAGATTTTTGTTTCATAATTAACTTCTTGTTGTGAAAGGTTTCGAAAAAACTTTGCGTATGGATTTTGAGCCATTAGATCTATAATCATGGAGATTATGTCAGCGTTCAATTCGTTAAATATGTTGACACGTTGTTCTCTTTCCTGTAACCCATCATAAAAATATAGTTGTAGAAATTTGCGTTTATCAGTTTGAGGTGATATGCTTGGGAGGAAGTGATATAACTGCCCTTGTAATCTAAAAACATGTATGCCTCTAACAGTTTCAGCATTTATGTTATCATATCCCAAGGAACTGAAAGCGAAGAAGTTGTTGTACAATCTCGCATACTGTCTGAAATGATCGCCGAGGCTAGTATTGTCGATGAACAAACAAACCAACTGTGATGGATACGGGTTTGATATCAAGTTTACGCAACCTTTTTGACAACAAAAAGTCGGCGTCTCATACTCAAATTTTTTGGCACAACAGTTCGGACAAGGCATCTGGGCTCGAAGTTCATTAGGCACAAGCGGAACATGTTCGTTTCCTATTCCTGCATGAATTCTTATAGTAGGTACCCTTGATCGTCCTCTTTTACGGCTGGACGATTCAGGCACGTCACTTCCACAATTCATGTTTCCACTACTAGAAACGCGGGCTATATGCGACACTTTTCTTCCGACACAATGCCAATGTGTCGCAAAAAATTTGCATCCGCAAAACCCTCGCTAAATTGCGACACCTTAAGGTGTCGCAATTTTCTGGCACATATAGGTGTCGCAAATGGCAGTACGAGAGACGCGTTAATGAGTCGCAATTTTCGGACACATATAGGTGTCGCAATTGACACAAAAAGAGACACATTATGGTGTTGCAAATGACACACATAGAGACACCTTTATATGTCGTAAATGACACAAATAACGACACCTTCGTGTGTCGCTTTTTTATTTTATTTTATTGCAATATTAAAATCTAATTTGCCACGTCTGAATATTAGGTTACTAAATGCATATTAGGAAAAAATACTAATAAAAACTCTCAGACTTACGCCGATCAGGTTACGCCGCTCTAGGGTCAGCCGCCGAGGTGGGAGAGGGAACCATAGACGACCGCTCTGGGGTCGATCTTTTTCCTTCTGTCGCGAAGCATGTTACGCCGATCAGGTTTCTCCTCTTTCTTTGGTTTCTCCTCTAGAGTCGATCATGTTTCTCTTTCTATGGTTTCGATTTGGACACCGCCTCACAACGTCCTTTACTGCGTAGGAGAAGCAGGCGGAAACACGCCCCCACACTCACAGTGACGTCGCCTTGGCACATGTATAAGGCATAGACTATATTGATTGTGTCACTAATGGCGCCGGTGATTGAGAAATTAGAGAAGCCATTTTTGTTGAAGGTTGCGTTGGTGGAGAGGGTTGCGAGAAGCTTGTTCAGGTGATTGAGAAATTAAAGATACCTATATAGTGTCTATGTCTTATGTGTTTGTTATCCACGTCTTCTCTATTGGTTAGCTTTGTCAGGTCTCCTATTGACTCTGAAAATCTTGATTGGATTTTAATTTAGTTGCTTGTACCTCCAACTCCTTAATGAGCACGCTGACAACTTATGCAGGGATTCCGTGCTAGGAATATTCAGGAAAAAGAAAGCCAAAACATAAGAATAGTGTTACAGTGTCCTATTACCAATTTACTTCGCTAGTTAATCTTGTCATTTTACATGACTAATAATCTTCTTCTCTTGTAAGTTGTAACCAGAATAGTGTGACAGGATTCTCAAGGATTGATGAAATGTTGCTCAGGCTTTTCAAGTGTTAATTACTGATGCTATGTATTCTAGACATTTCAGCCTGTCAAGTTTCTGATCATTGTAAAAATCGGATTTTGCAGGGATTGATTACTTCATATCACCAGTCATCACATGATCCTTTCTCGTTTTAAAGCTTCTTATTCCCACCTCATTTTCTTTATAACCTTCTTGCTGCTTGGTTTGGAGTAGTCGACATAAAGGTTGCATTGGTTTCAATGTTAAATTGATCCACTAATTTTATATTTGTAATATTCAATGGTATTATTTAATGGTTGATTAAAAAATGTAAGAAGACAGTTGCACTTAGAACCCATGAGTTTAGAGATAGGTATCTTTTTTCATTGATGACCCAAAATGACTTGACGTGCAATTGATCCATTCATTTTATAATTTTAGCCTGCTTGCTTATAAATCATCATTTGCTGACAGTGGTTTGTTTTTAAATGATATCTACAAGCAATTGTATTGAAACTGAAAAAGTATAGACTTTTATATTATTTGCTGGCAGTGGTTTATTTTGAAATTGTATCTGCAAGCAACTGCCTTGAAATTGAATATTTCTAGATCAGTTGAGTCTTTGTTATGTTATTATTTGCTCACAGCGGCAGAATTGTGGGCAAACTATATATTTGGACATGAAATTGTATCTGCAAACGGACTCATGAATAATTGCAGCATTGACAGAAAGCCTTTAGTGCTTCTTATCTAATATAGGTAATTCATAAGCAAGCAACTGCATTGACAAAGAGCCTTGTGGTAGAATTGTAGTATTTTTTAAAATTTTACCATTTCAATTGAGTCTTTGTTATGTTATTTATTATTTTGGATGCTAGTTAAAAATACATATTGTGTTTCTTGACGGAATTTGTAAGGATTGTGGTGGTGTTATCACACTTTAGTCAATTGCTTGTCTCGCTTTGTTTACTTTAAAAACTTTGTGTGCTTTTGACAGGGACATGTTTTCTATATATACTAATAAGAATTGTTGAGGTTGCTGATTGCTACAATTGTATTGCACTTGATTATTGGAGCTTTGCATCACTTTTATGCATTTTGAGGATCTTCCATTGCATTTCTGGCCTTTCTATATGTCTATTTGCTGATTGCTACAATTTTTATCAAGTGGAAGGGCCATTCTTCATTTACATTGCGAGTGGAAGCCTTTGCCCGAGTTGCAGAATGTAAGTGCTTCAGTTGTATGTTGTAGCATGTAGATTTTAATAGAAACCACTCAAGTAAGTGTCTGACTTGAGGAAGATTTGCTGAGAAACTCTCTCAACGACTCTTTGTATTAGATAATTCAAAACATCCTGACAAATGATCTCAGGGAGACCTTAAATACTAAATACTGAACTGTTAGCTGAAAACTAGCAACTAACTTCCCCACCTACTGAGAAACTTAAGGACTAATCCCTATAACTAAGGAACTGACTGAACTAACCAATAAATTAAGTTAAAAGTTCTAATAGAATTAAACTTAAATCAGACTTATTTCTTTTTCCTCACGTAAGTGTTCCAAGGCTTGTCTTTTGCTGATGTTAGAGTCCTATCAGATTTGCTTTCTTTATAACGTTGGATAGAGAAGCTAGTGTATATGTAAGAAGTTGATGAGAATGGAATTGAATGTTGCAGGTTGATAAGATGGTGAAAGAAGCTGAGTAGTTTGCGAAGGAAGACAAGGAGAAGAGGGGCGCAATCGACACAAAGAACCAGGAGGATTCGGTGGTGATCAGACAAAGAAGCAGCTCAAGGATGCCATCTCAGGGACGTGACACAAACCATCAAGGATGCATTGCTGCCCTCAACCAGGAAGTGATGCAGCTGGGGCGGTCGATATACTCCCAGCCTAGGCCTACATCCCAGTCATCTACAGATGGTGGCGCCGATGTCATCGATGCAAATTCAATGCCAATTGATAGGGTGTTGCAGACAAGTGTGTTGTATATTCTGTTGTAGCTCTATACATCCTCTATTATGTCAACACCCACAAAGTATAAATACATCTCGGGGTATCCAGGCTGGCATCATATTTTTAATCTAGATCATTTACTACACCTAAACTTAGGTTTTAGGCTAAATAAGTACTCTAATTCAATTGAAGATACATATAGTTTAATTAAATGAATAAAAGTTGATAAAAGCAGCCAAATAAATTGTTGAATTAATTTTTTTTTAATAAATTAATTGTAAATTGCGACACCTTGGGGTGTCGGAAATAGTTGCGTTAAAAAAACATAGCAAGTGCTGAAGAGAGTCGCGGTAAAGTGTCGCAAATGTTTCAAAATATGACTGATATACCTGTCGCAAAATTATTAACTAGTGTGACACATTAAGGTGTCTCAATTTACCGTGACATGTTAAGGTGTCGCAATTGGCTCATCTACCAATTGCGACGGCGAAAATTGTGACACCCTTTACAAGTGTCGCATATCATATTTACGACACCCTAAGGTGTCGCAAAATGCTAATAAAAGCGTCGCTTCGAACCCGCTTTTCTAGTAGTGTTCCTTTTTAGTTACAATTTCACCTGCCAAAGAAATTGAGCTGCTGTGATATTCTATAATCACTTGCACAAATTTATCTTATGCATAAATTTAAAACATGTAAGCTAAAACTAATAAAAGCACATCACTGATCATATAAAACACACATGTGGTAATCACACATAAGCTAAAAATTAAAAAAAAACAAGGTAACAATAAAAAAAATTAGAAGGCAAATGGAATATATAGTATGTTCCGATGTTCGATTCGATAAAGGTTAAAATGTGTCTAATTTTTGTTTTTTTACATATTGATTTCTCTTTTCTCTAATATTCTAGTCATCGTATCTGAGTAAGAGTTTGAGGGCCAAAAATAATATGGACTTTGCATTTCCTTTTAAATTTTAACTAGTTCATATCCCGCACCTTGTGCGGGTATATTTAAATATTGATGGATCTTCATAGACATATATCGGAAGATCTGTCTGCGAGTAAGTAAGTGAGAAGAAAGGCGGAATGAGAGAGACTTTCATAAACATGGAATAGTGAAAATCAAACTTGTTGAAATAATAGTTATTGAAAACAAATTAAGCAATGAATAAACAATATCAGAATGAGTGTGATGATTGAAAACGTAGGGAATAACCTGAAAATTTAGACAAAGATTAATTGAAAAAAGATTTCTTATTAGATTTTGTTTTAGTAAAAAAAAGATTTTATGGCTTAATTCTTGATTTAATAAAAGAATTAATCCGAAAAAAAACCTGGAGGCGCCACGTCAGCAAGCATCAGTGTAGTCTAGTTTAGTAGTATACATAGATTCTTATTAGATTTTGTTTTAGTAAAAAAAGGTTTTATGGCTTAATTCTTGATTTAATAAAATAATTAATCCGAGAAAAAACCTGGAGACGCTACGTCAGCATCAGTGTAGTCTAGTTTAGTAGTATATATAGATTATTTATTATTTATAAAACTTTCTTATTTCTTATTATTTATTTAGAAGATTAGTTGAAAAAAGATTTCTTATTAGATTTTGTTTTAGTAAAAAAAAAGGTTTTATGGCTTAATTCTTGATTTAAAAAAGATTTAATCCGAGAAAAAACCTGGAGGCGCCACGTCAGCATCAGCGTAGTCTAGTTTAGTAGTATATATAGATGTTTTTCACATATGTAGATGAGGTAAGACGAGGTGTGATGCGATGAAGGTTATAAATTGACTCCTTTAATCATAAATTATCAATGCTCTTATTTTCTCAGGGTCTGTTGGTTTCTTTTTCTAGGAACCTATTTTCGCACATGATATATATTTATACTTCGAATTAAATTTTATTTCGAATTAAATTTTATAAGCAATATCTATAGTAAAATAGATAAGCAGGTATGAAGCGGGCATGATAAAACGATAGTATTGACATTGATGATTTTAAAGTATCCGTAGTCGGATAAACCAGTACAAGCACAAACTATTTGTACAGAGATTACACAACCAACAAACCGCAGGAACCATCAAGCGTTCAAATACGACCCAAAAATAAGGATGTCAAAAACAGGAGGCTGATAAACAACAACATATTGTGTCAGGCCAAAAACGTCTCCTCCATGGTTGAAGATGCCACCCCATAACCGGCACAACATACGCTATGAACACATCCTAAAGAACACCATCAAAAACTATGTTGTAACTGCGAAAGCTTATACAACTGCTTCCTTCAAAAACCATTTGATTGCTTTGTTGTTAACAAACAAAGCCTTCACAGGGGAGATAAGAAATTCAGCTGTTCCGATTCGAAACCTAACTTGTGCCCGGACAACAACCGCACGGCGTTCCTACAATGCGAAATGGAAACTTTTGTAATAACAAAAAAATCAAGAGTTCGAATTAGAACAAGGCACGATTAGGTTTACTTGAATACGAAACGTGTAAATTAAAGATTCCTTAACATTTCCTTAAGTAAGAGATGCTTTAAGTCAATAAGAAATTCGTAAGAGTATAATATCACACTACTAGAAAAGCGGGTATAAAGCGACACTTTTAATTGCATTTAGCGACACCTTAAGGTGTCGCAAATATGATATGCGACACTTTGAAAGAGTGTCACAATTTTCGCCGTCACAATTGGCAAATGTGCCAATTGCGACACTTTAAAATGTCACGGTAATTTGAGACACCTTAAGGTGTCGCATTAGTTAATAAATTTGCGACACGTTTACCTGTCATTGTTTTGAGACATTTGCGACACTTTAAGACGACTCTATTCGATATTGGTTTTGTTTTTTTAACACAACTATTTCTGACACCTTAAGGTGTCACAATTTACAATTAAATTATGAAAAAAAAATTAATTTAACAATACGATTCTCTCATTAACACCACCTGTAATAATATCAAAATGACATATATATATATATATATATATATATATATATATATGTTCCAATATACAAGATTTTCATATTGATTGCTTCACAAACTAGTAGAAATAAAAGAAAATTTATTACATTATGAATTCTTACAAAATAGAGTGTTAATCATAAACCTTGTTCAAAGAATATTAGATTAGTCTACTATTTTTTACAAAATAGGTCTCTTAGGTTTTCCCTCTTCAAACATTAAACTATTGAACACACCATTTTGTATTTCCAATTCAGATCCTGAAGATGAGCCAACAAGTTCTTTAACTTTCGCATTTGCTTCCATCTACAACCAAATTGAAAGATCAGTTAGAATGTACATGAAAGTATAAACATAATAAAGAAAGGAAGAAAAAAAAAGTCTCCTCAATTATATACCAAGAACTACCATGCAAGTGTATTATCAACAAAAGTACCATCAACTCTAGTGTGAGTCAATGTGAAAAACTCCATATGGCTTGTTTGAAGGCCTCTTGTTGCTAATTATTTTGCAAGCACATGCCCTTGATACCTAGTAAAGTTATCAAGAATAAGATCATTAACTAGAGAGTTCAGAATAAATTAACAACTGCCAGCAAGTTTTGAAAGTGAACTTATGTGCACATAAATTTAAGAAAACTGAAGATCTGAGTTGAAATGAACATATTAATTTTGATAAAAATCTTGAAGGTAAAGATCAGGGTGTATGAAAGGCTTAAGAGGTGAAATTATCAAGGTTTGAATTCAATTTAGCATGCCTCCAATAGTTTGATTTAAGTCATCATGATAGGTTCCTAGCTAGTCATACTTTACCGATAAATCATACCTTCACTTTGATTTAAGTCATCATGTATTGTAGCTACATATCAAACAAATGTTCCTGCTCATTCATATACCACATCCTAAGTATAGACTATAAGCACATATATATTATAAACCAAGAAGCATAAGCATATAAATCAAAAGCTCCAATTAGCCTTTTAAAATCAAAAGTAGCATGCCTCCAATAGTTCTTCATTTTGTAATGTAACCACTAAGCAGCCTATATATGATAACCCCTTTCCCCTATGAGTAAATAAACACATAGAGAAATCCAAAACAAGCATAACAAGCAGGCAGAAGCAAATGTAAAGTTGGTTATTTCCTTCGTTTTGTTCATGTCTTTCTATAAATAAAGGTCCATAAGTCGGTCTCTGAGTTGCATGTGGTGATATTAATTGTGTTAGGAATAGGATGAAGACGGGAGACAACATACAACCCTAACTCCTCATCTTGTCTTTGACCTTATTCTCACCCATCTATTTAACTAATTAATGACTTTGTTGTTCCTTTCCCATTCTTCACTGTCTACTTTCACACCCCACTTCCTTCCTCATCTTTTCCTTTTATTTCAGAGCCCACTAATTGTCTTTATCAACACTTGCTTACCACCCCTTCATGTCTTTCTAACCAGTAACTAATTATGCCTCTTAAAACTTTCATGCATATTAAACAAACTCAAATCAAATGAGAGTGCATAAATACAGTTGGATTGGCTTTACTTAAATAGATGCATGAAATAATTTAAAACATAAAGAAAATTATATTCATTTGAAGGTAGATACATAGGAAATTAAATGGCTTCTCAGTTCTTGAAACACATGCCTGTATTAAATTCTTTCATAGACAGGGAATAGTGCTATAAGAGGAGATCAATTTAATGTAAATATTGATTGGTCTGATCACTTTCGATGCTACTACAAAGTTGGTTATTGGCAGTTGTAATGAAAAGTAACAAGTTATTGCTCTAGACCTCACAGATGCCGTCTCTAAGAGGACAAAATTGAATTTATTAATCACTCAAGATCCAACCCAAGACATCATCTTCAAGTAAAATCTAAGATATTGGAACCTGAGAGCTACACAAGAACATTCCATTTTGGACATTTTGCCCCAGCTACCACAATAGGTTCTTTAGAGGGTAAAATAACTACACAGTACAAAGAGCTAGAGAGCCTAGTTGTATATAAAAGAGGAATAACGGTTTATTTCATGTCGATAACGGATCCAGATTCATATCTTATATAATAGTTAAAAGTGTGTAAACGGTGGTCCCTAATTAGCTACAATAGACAAAAGACATCATACTACCATCAAGTTACCACTAAATTAGCAGAAAGCAAGACACAAGGGCAATAACTATCAAGAAACATCAAAACAAGCATATGGAAAATAGTTGAAAAGCAAGAAAAAAATCAAGAATACTAAATAGCAGTAGAGCAAGAAACATGATTTCAAGAATATGATTATCCAAGCACTATTGTACCTGAAGTTGTTGAGAAAAGGCACTTTAATCCGAAGTCTGAAACCTTAAGAATGTCATTAGAGTCCAAAACTAGATTCTCATAAATAATTACAGTACAAAGTTAATATTTCTTTTCCTAACTGTTACAACTTCACATAACGAAAAATTTGTAGAAAAACTTAACCTTCAAATCACTGTGGTAGACACCTCTGGCAGTAGTCCAAAATTAGATTCTCAGGCCGCATTTCTAGTAGTGTCCAAAATAATCTCAACCAATGCCAATCATAATAGATAACCAAAACCATTTTATATGAAGCTCTAAAATTTCTAACACTTCTAAATTTTGTTTGCAGGAATGGAATCGGAAGTAACATAAGCTTACAACTCAAGACACAATCTATCCGTTTATAATCAGAAGCAAGATACAATACTATAAGGAGCAATTGCAAGCAAAGAAGATAAAAGACAATGAACGTCTACCTACCTAAACCAAAGAAATAGAGGAAAACAAATCTAAAAAGCTATACATTCAAACAAACCATTGAATCCCCATTGAAACCCCAAAACCACAACCATCACCGAAACCTGCAGATAGATTGACAAGGAACACAAATTTCCGAATGAAAGTAGTCCAATAGAACACTCCACATTTCGTTAACGGTAGAACGCCTAAAGATATTGATAATCGTAGAGATTGTGCCGGACAGGCGGATGGTGGAGCCGAGCATCGTCGGCTTCAACCACTCTTTAGCATGTGACCATACTCAAAGGTTGCGTAAAGAGCCAATAGTGCTTGCAAATACAACAATGGAAGACTGGTTTGATCGACTGAAGCGAAAGGGGAATAGAGATTGAGAACGGATTTGGATTGAGAGACGAAACTTTGGGGGAGTCTAACCTATATCCTATTTCGGAAATTTAAAATTTTATATTGCGACACTTTTCAATGTCGTTAAAATAAGATAACCAAGTGACACACCAAAGTGTCTCTAGTTATGTCATTTGCGACACACAAATGTGTCTCTATTTGTGTCATTTGCGACACCCTAAGGTGTCTCTTTTTGTGTCACTTGCGACACTTACACGTGTCCGAAATTTGCGACTCATTAACATGTCCCTAATACTGCCATTTGCGACACCTATATGTGTCATAAAATTGCGACACCTTAAGGTGTCGCAATTTAGCGAGTGTTTGCGGATGCAAATTTTTTGCGACACAATGGCATAGTGTCGGAAGACAAGCGTCGCATAAAGCCCGCGTTTCTAGTAGTGTCATATTAAGAGAGGACAAATTAAAAGAGGTTGGGATAAAACATGAAAAATAAATAAATAGAAAAACCATTTTCACTAATATAGTGTTGACTAACCAAATGAAAACCCCTAAATTCTGCAGCCTCAAATTGACAACTCATATAACCTATTCCATGATTTCTTCGACAAGTAATTATCTAAACTAACAGTAATATATATAATTTTGATAAAAGATAAATAAAAAAAAGTCACTATCTTCGTGTTTATGAATTTTATTTTGATAAACCAACAGTAATAACTAAAGTAAGAGTAATATATATAATTTTGATAAAAGATAAATAAGAAAAAGATAAAAAAAAAAGAAAAAACTAACAGTAATTATCTAAAAACTTGCATGCGTAAAAAAAATTCAAACTAAATTTGATTTAATTTTTTTTCTATTGCTTATCTTTATTTGTTTCAGAATTAAGACACTCCTTCGTGTTTATGAATTTAACTGATGCCGTTCTCTACTTGAATATTTACATCAATTGTAATTATGGCAATACTGAAAGAAATCAAATTAACAAGAGTTCCTTACTGGCAAGGACATAGTGAAGAAAGTACGACTTGTTGTCTGGAAAAGGCTCTCAATGTTCTTTGTGTAAGCATCCAAGGTTAATCTCCATGTGCCGTCTGTGCACTTGAATCGAAGGTACATCCTAAATCAGCAAAAGTTGGAATAAAATTAGTTGGACAAAAGATGATTCACTTTGTAGGTAAATTATTCATTATTGAAGAAATATACGCATTATCAGCTAGACTCAGCTTTCTTCATTACAGCGCAACCAGAACAACGGTAGTCTTGTTCAAATTGTACAGACTCATCAGTACAAGCCTTGCCACATGATTGACAACCAAAAGAGAACTTAATGTCTTCGTAATTAATCTCTGGAATATGGGCTTTCACACGGAGAACTTGTCCCTCGATTATGTCCGAAACCTGTAAAGTACACAAAACAAAGAGCATTAAATGACCATAAAAAAGAAATGTTTTTTAATAGTCTCAAAATGGTATGCAGTACCTTCAAAGACAGGGCAGTAGCAATGGTGGTAATATCCATAGGGTATTCGGGAATTTCGTTGTTGATAGCTTGAACAACACGAGCATCAACCGAAGTTTTGTGAGCTCTATACCACTGACGCAGAGCTTCTGCACGGTGACCCACAAGGTGAGCTCTAACCGTTGTTGACAGAGAACCAGCAAGAGAAAAGCCTAAAAAAGTCATCACAAGCAGATAAGCTTTAGGTACATGTTAATTAAGAACAAAAAGGCAAGTAAATGTAACGGCAAATTTTAAATAAACTCATGCAAGGAAAACGAATAAAGTAAACAGTAGGATCTGAAAGTGAAAAAACAAACCCGTGTAAGGGCTGACTTTCAAGCCTGATATCTCAACTATCGGATCGTCGTTCAAGAGATATTCTAGTTTCTCAAATTCCGTCATGAGAGACCTATTTCATGCTGAAACAATCAGCACTTGCTCACAACTGAAAATTTTCTGGGGAAAAAATGTTAGCCAACATATAAGCATCACCTTTTAATAAACCGAAAAAAGCCAAAAGAGAACATGATTTAAACCTATCATCAGTTACTGAGATCTCACAGACGGGTAGAGACGTGTCCGCTTTTAATACCATCTTCTCTGGGTAGACCCAAAGGAGAATTGCCATAATATCTGAAAAAAAAAAAACAAAATTAATACCAGGGAAAAAAAAGAAAATCCATGTACACAAAAGACAACATTGTGACTCATACCGAAGCGGTCATCTTTACCCGCTTCACGAGGTAGATCATGAAGGGGAACAAAAAACTTTGGAGCAGGAACCTGGCTTGAAGTGCCTGTCGTGTCAACCGATAGAACCTCGGTAGAATTGGTAAAATAAAGTTGTTTTTCACCTACGTAAGTAGCAAACCTCTCTGGCACAGGCTTGACTATGAGATGTTTTATATAATACCATTTGCCTCTTTCAAGTATATTCTCGTAGATGTTTATGTCTACACCGAAGAGAGTTGCGGTCATGCGATTGCTCTGCCAATGAATTCCAGGAAAAGTTAGAAATGTAAGCACCGAGAAAGTATGGAAAAGGAAAAAAATAGCTTAGGAGAAAAGAGGAAAAACTAACCATCTCATCAACAAAAACCATTCTTTGATAGCTACACTTATTGGAGCTTTCTTGTCTGAGTTGTTTATCAACAACCCTTATGCACACAGTTTGGGTGCGAGATCGGTTGTCCAACTTATCAAGCATGACAATCGAAGAAGACATAATGCTATGAAAATTTTTAAAACAAACAACTGAGTAACATGCAATAAGTATATGGGTAAGTTTTCATGGAGGCTAGCAAAGATCTACTACACACTACGAATCAAACGAAAATTTATAAGCCAAAAAAAACTAACATGCACTAAGAAAACTGACAACTAACCATAGAGGAAAACAAAGATGTATCAAGTAAGTAAAAAAACAGCAATTCGAAGAAATGAAAGTACAGTAAGGTAACGGTTTGAAACTTACATGCAATTACTTCCCACAAAAACACAGCGGCAACAGGCTGAAAAGAAAAAGAAAAAAAATTTAAGCAGTGTAATAGCCAAAGGAGATACAAACCCAAACAGAAAACACGCATGCAGTCGGGTAACAAAGCTAAACTCAGAAACGGAAAACCAAATACAACATTCCGTATGCCCAGCTGGAAAAAAAAAAAGAAGCCATTGAAAGAAAAATTTTGGGAAAAAAACAGTGGAAATATAAAATGGAAATAATTCGAAATTATGAAACTTTAAATCAACAAACGATTTAGCAGGCGGAAAAAAAAACAAAAGATCAAGCCTCTCCCATACAAAGGTGAAGAAGCATATGCAGCAAGTCAAACAGCCCATCCAAACAATGGAGTTCTGAAAACCGAGAACAAAAAAAACGTATTTCAAGGTTTAATATGCAGGCGTTCTCATCGACGTTTAATTAAGTAGAAGGGGAAAAATAAAAGAAACCAGTTAAGCGAAGGGTCGGGTAGCAGGAAAACGATTTTCACAAAGCAAAAAGGAGAAAAACGAAGAACAAAAGATGAAAACTCTACCATACATATAGGTCATCGAGCGAATGTAGGAAAAACGATTTCACAAAGCAAAAACGATATAAATGAAGAACACAAGATGAAAACTCTACCATACATAGGTCATCGAGTGGATACAGGATATCAAACAGCCGAAGCAAAGACGACACATGCAGAAAAAGAAGGGAGAAGAACAGAGCGGTGGTTTGAGAAAACGGGGTGACAATTAATGGCGTTTAATCGAGCATTTAAACAACACAAATCTCCAAAATTTGGTGGAAAGTATCATTACAATTAAGCGGCGGTTGTTGAGAATACGCCACGACTACCAACACGTGTAGTAATATAAGGCTAAAAACTTTTCAACTGTTGGCAAAGCAAAGGTCATATTTTATGGGCTGAAATTCAAGATATTTGGGCCCAAGAATATGCATGCATGGGTTGGGTCATGCCAGGAAAAAAAAAGAAGGGTGCTAGGAAAAAAAAAATAAGGGATAAGGGTAAATGCGGTATTGGACTATTCAATGGGGCAAGTCTCCTTTTTATTATAGTATATAGTATAGATATAGATTTATAGTCAAATTTACTTTTATAAAACAATTTATTATTTATTTAAAATTAGAAATTTGCAAATCTTCTTCAACTATCTTTTTTGATTTGGTAAATTTTGCTAACAATATCTGGCTTTATAATGAATATACAACGATTCTTCATCTCTAGGTCTCATCGGCCCAAAGTCATTGTATTGTAGATCATTGAATGTACTTTCTTTCTTATTGATGAAGGACATTTTTGTAAGAAA
>BSUD01000006.1:27777640-27822185 GCA_033239045.1 Fagopyrum esculentum
AAAAAAAAAAAAAAAAAAGAGCATGAATTTAGTAAATTAGGAAAACCTCCTTACTTGATCGATACACTGTAAGTAACATCAATTATCTATTAAGTTGTTATCAAGCTAATGAAAATAATATTTATATAAGTTGTTCTAAAATCGGGAGATTGTTATATAATTCTATTTTTTTTTGTTTGTGCAATTTGTCTCAGGGAATTGGATGACTAACTAGACTTCATTTGCTCCCAAATATTTTCCCTTATTTAAATATATTTTATGATCGATTTTTTCAGATTTGTTTATGTTACATTTTGTCTATTACATTTATTTCACATAAATATATTTTATAAAATTTTCCAAATTTGTTTATGTTACAATTTTTTTACATAAATAAATTTTATAATTGATTTTTTCAAATTCAATAGTTTTTTTTTTTTGTAAAAATGATTCTTTTTTGTTACAATTTTTTTTACATAAAATATTTTTGGGTGTTGATCGCTGTTTTTTGGTAACAACTGAATGTTTTTCTGTTTTTTTTTTCTTTCTAATAAATCATTAAAGACGAAAGATCTTTTGATATTTTTTTCACAAAAATAAATAAATATCGTTTGAATTGAAATTCGTTATTTTTGTTTTTTAAATAACTAGATTTGTTTACTATTAGTTGGATCTTTTCTAATTCCAATATTCTAAAACATTTAATTTTTAAAATTTTATTTTACGTAGGAATATTTTCAGAACACATTAATCTTTCCTAGTTAGAATGCATTTATATTAAATAATATTATTCAGTTCACGTTTCTATGCCATTTTTTCAAAAGATTCAATATATAAATATACTCGCAGTTAGTTAAGCCGAAGATCTCGAGAGAAGATCTTTCATCCCTTCAATAAGTGTCTCAATATTCACGTTAATAAAGCTGCTTCTCTTGACTAGTTTGTATCCTCTTCGCTATCATTCACACCCCAAATTCTGGTGTTTCTTGTTTCTATTCAGCTTTGTCACTTTCATCTGCACAATCAACTTCTACTGCAGCAATCACATGGCGGAACAAGGAAGCAAACCCCCGTAAACCAACCGCATAGAGTCCGTCTACGACACTCGCTCAACTTAACATGAATCATCATCGCCCGCAACGTAGATCACTATTCCGATCGAGTTCCGTACCTAACCCTAACACTTTTCCTATTTCCAATTCCAAACAAGACCCAATTTCTTCCTCTTGCACGTTTCGTTCAACTACGCCGAATCCGGATTCAAGAACAGGATCAAATTCGAAACTAGAAATCTCCGAAGAATGGAGTCTCTCAATGCGCTGTTATAATAAATCCACGACGAAAGTTACCGGCTTCTCGCGGCCCAATATCTCCTCAGACGTGTCTTTAGTGGGGTTCCCGGTGCGATCGTAGTTTCCAAAACAACAACGTTTGCGGGTTACTTCCCTAGTTTCTTTTTTTTGTTAATCCATACTACCAATTTCCTCTTTCTGGTTTATGTGCTACTCTCGCCATCATTGACCTTTAGTTTTCATCTTCTCGAATTCGTTCTGGTCAAATCTTGGATTCGTTCTGGTCAAATCTTGAATTCCTTGCTCTGAAGCCCTTTGATGAACATCATGAGTTGAGAGCAGTGATAGTTCAATTGGATATATGAATAATTGCTCTTTCAGGTTTATGTGCTACTCTCGCCATCATTGACCTTTAGTTTTGGTCTTCTTGAATTCGTTCTGGTCAAATCTTGAATTCGTTCTGATCAAATCTTGAATTCCATTCTCTGAAGCCCTGGGATGAACATCATGAATTGAGAGCAGTGGTAGTTCAGTTGGATTGATTAATTGTTGTAATTTTAATATCGAGATAATACGTGATAACATCGAGATCGAGATAATACGTGATAATATCGAGATCGAGATAATACGTGATAATATCGAGATCGAGATTATTCGTGATAATATCGAGATCGAGATTATTCGTGATAATATCGAGATCGAGATTATTCGTGATAATATCGAGATCGAGATAATAAGAATAGTAATTACTAATGCATTTAGAATCCCGAGCATATGAAATGTACGATCTAGGGTGTAAAATTGCTAATTTTTTAAAACCTAGATGTATTCTTTTCTTTTTTTTTTCTTAGTTGAGCAATGGAAGTTCAACTGTCATTACTGACCATCTTTTCTGTCTCTAACATATGCTCTATTTGTTGTTGTCGCTCCTCTTTGAATAACAGTTGAGGTCGCTGCTTAAATTTTTGAAGAGCTTGGATGAGTACCATCGATTATGCTGTTTCTGCTATGATATTCATGAAAGCTTTAATCTTGAGCGCTTTCAAAAGCTTTGATGTTACTACGATAGTTTAACCATCCTTTATTTCTCTAGTCTATGCTTTCTCGAGTATTAACCTTTAACTTCTTCATCTGTTATCTCATCTGCCCTTGAAATAAGTGAACAAAATTGTATGCATTTTTCTCCTGCTATGATATTCATAAAATATTATTTTATACTCTTTTTAAGGATTTATGTTCGAAATCTTGTTTGATTTGATTCATCATCGTGATCCTCTATATTGTGTTGGAAAATATGAAGACAAAATTCATGGCATCGTGAGATGGGTTTACTACACACCGTAAGTTTCTCTTTTTTTGATTTCACACTTTAGTTAGTTTTTGCCTTTCTTCTGGCCTCTTTAGTTTATTGCAATAATGATATTTTGATTTATAGAGAATGCTCGAGTCATGGTTCTCTTTAGTTTCACATGCGCATAAATTATTTGTTGTGGATGTTGTTTATAGTCTAGCTCACAAACTCAAGCCTACTATCATATTAATTGATGAGGTTGATAGCTTTTTGAGGCAACGTCGCAACTCTGCCACAACCTTTGTTGATTTATCTCACAAATCTCATTATTTTCTTTTTATTACAAAAACACTTTTGTCCCTAAATATTGAATGTCCAATCTTTGTTGCCTCAGTTTGCCTTGGTAAGGTCCGAAACCAGTCACAAAGCAAAATAAAAAAAGTATGACAAAATATGTGGGAAAAAGTTGATTATTCCTATAAACGTTGTATCTTAGAAAAAATGATACAACCTCAAATGAAATAGACAACTTTTTCTCACATATTTTGTCATACTTTTGTTATGTTTCTTTGTGATTGCTTTCAGACCTTACCAAGGCAAACTGAGGCGACAAAGATTGGGCATTCAATATTTAGAGACAAAAGTGTTTTTGTAATAAAAAGAAAATAATGAGATTTATGAGATAAATCAACAAAGGTTGTGGCAGAGTTGCGACGTTGCCTCAAAAAGCTATCAACCTCATCAATGAATATGATAGTAGGTTCGAGTTTGTGATCTAGACTAAAAACAACATCCACAACAAATAATTCATGCGCATGTTAAACTAAAGGGATCCATCACTCGATCATTCTCTATAAATCAAAATATTATTATTGCAATAAACTAAAGAGGTCATAAGAAAGACATAAAATAACCGAAGTACGAAATCAAAAAAGAGAAACTTAAAGTATGTAGTAAACCCATCCCACGATGTCATGAATTTTGTCTTTATATTTTCCAACTCCGATATGGAGGCGTCCCGTAACGTCAACCTATAACAGGTTTCAAAAGCGACAACAACATATGAGTCAAACTTGAGGCCAACAACATCTGAGTCAAACTTGAGGCCAACAATATCAAAGTTTAGAAACACAAATCACCAACCCAAAAGATATAAGGTAAAAGCTAGAAACAAGATGTAGAGAAAATGAATTTGAAAAAATGAAAATATAATCTCTATATCTATTATTTTCTTACTTATTCAACTAGAATAATTCAAGCTAAATTAACTAAAATCTTACATAATTTAATTAAATCCAAACAGACTACTCCGTATATATACTTTATTTTAATAAAATACTATTTTATACTCCTTTTTAAGGATTTATCTTGGACATCTTGTTTGATTTGATTCATTATCGTTGTATCCGCATTATTCTCACCCTATATATTTTGAAATCTATGTCGTATTGATGAAGCGTATACATGATTTTTTTTGAAACTAATCTTTGGTGAATTTGTATTGTAGGTCAAATTGGACGAGTTTATTACAAGTTCAACAACTTGGGAAGATGGTGGACGAAATGAAAATCTACCGGAGGGAAACAACTTTTTATTTTCTTAATCAAATCATCTTCCTCGTAAGCATTTTTCTTCCACGATCTACCTATATTACTCTAGGATCCATTCTACTCGTGTTTAATTATTTATTTCTACGTGGATGTGATTATTGGTGACATATATACCCATCTAATTTCCTATAATACAAATATGCGATCATCATCATCATCATCATCGTAAATTCTTCCTTTTGTTTCTTCACATGCGCATAAGTAACTTTGATTGACATGATTCATTTTTGCGAAAGCTCTCTTGAGACCCCGATAATGTTCTTTAGAAAGACAAAGCTTCTTACGAAGAGGAATCAACTCACCACCGTCATCGTGATCCTCTATATCGGTGTTGGAAAATATGAAGACAAAATTCATGGCATCATGAGATGGGTTTACTACATACTGTAAGTTTCTCTTTTTTGATTTCGTATTTCAGTTATTTTATGTCTTTCTTATGACCTCTTTAGTTTATTGCAATAATGATATTTTGATTTATAGAGAATGATCGAGTGATGGATCTCTTTAGTTTCACATGCGCATGATTTATTTGTTGTGGATGTTGTTTTTAGTCTAGATAGCAAACTCGAACCTACTATCATATTCATTGATGAGGTTGATAGCTTTTTGAGGCAACGTCGCAACTCGGCTACAACCTTTGTTGATTTATCTCATAATTCTCACTATTTTCTTTTTATTACAAAAACACTTTTGTCCCTAAATATTGAATGTCCAATCTTTGTTGCCTCGGTTTGCCTTGGTAAGGTCCGAAACTAGTCACAAACCAACATAAAAAAGTATGACAAAATATATGGGAAAAAGTTGGTTATTCCTATAAAGGTTGTATCTTAGAAAAAATGATACAACCTCAAATGAAATAGACAACTTTTTCTCACATATTTTGTCATACTTTTGTTTATGTTTCTTTGTGATTGCTTTCAGACCTTACCAAGGAAAACTGAGGCGACAAAGATTGGACATTCAATGTTTAGAGACAAAAGTGTTTTTGTAATACAAAGAAAATAATGATATTTATGAGATAAATCAACAAAGGTTGTAGCCGAGTTGCGACGTTGCCTCAAAAAGCTATCAACCTCATCAATGAATATGATAGTAGGTTCGAGTTTGTTATCTAGACTAAAAACAACATCCACAACAAATAATTCATGCGCATGTGAAACTAAAGAGATCCATCACTCGATCATTCTCTATAAATCAAAATATCATTATTGCAATAAACTAAAGAGGTCATAAGAAAGACATAAAATAACTGAAATTACGAAATCAAAAAAGAGAAACTTACAGTATGTAGTAAACCCATCCCACAATGCCATGGATTTTGTCTTTATATTTTCCAACTCCGATATGGAGGCGTCCCGTAACGTCAACCTATAACAGGTTTCAAAAACGACAACAACATCTGAGTCAAAATTGAGGCCAACAACATCAAAGTTTAGAAACACAAATCACCAACCCAAAAGATATAAGGTAAAAGCTAGAAACAAGATGTAGAGAAAATGAAAATATAATCTCTATATCTATTATTTTCTTTGTAACACCCCAAATTTTACAACTCGGGGAGTTACTGGTTAGGACCGCACAGTGGGTCCCGACCTTAGTTTGACAACAACTTAACCAGATCTTGCAACAAGGCACAGATAAGGAAAACCAGAAATCATAAAATAAATCTTAACAATGTATGAATGTGACTAGAACAACTGATAGCCGGAAAACATAAGATAAAAATGTACAGAAAGAAAGAAAAGAACCAAGGTCCAACTGGAAATCCCACAAATAAAGAAACTGCAACACGTCCTAAAAGTACGACACCCCGGCTGACCACTACCATCCGGATCACTCGGCATCTGCTCTAACATGTGGTAAGTCTACACAACATAACAACTGTTAGCTAACTATCCAAATATAAGTAGAATAACAACAGCACAAACACACGCAGAAAAATTATAAACAAACATCATGCTAGCACTCAACCGTTTATTATCTATTATTTAGGTGATTCATCTTATTCAATTTTACAGTTGTGACACGAGAGCTATTAACAGTTCTCGCCTCCGTTCCTTATCCAACTGGGTGTAGGTCTAGCTGACCTCCGCCGGTAGCATCACTACAAACCGAGTATGGACTAGTCCCTAAAGAAACCCCCAGCGCCCGCAAGCTAACTGAGCAGAATGCCACCGCCCGTTACTTTTAGGCCAAAGTATAGGTCGGTAGATAATTATTACTAAAATATAACTATAAACATCTCATTCACACACCACTATCATTATCCACACTCATATCTAGAGTTCAGCTAAGTAAGCCCAAAGGACTTACCTGTTATAATTCTCGATTCTCTGTAACTCAAACTCGTTCTGTAACTGTAGCAACTCAGTTGCCTGTCAAAGGAGATAAGTGCATTAGCACACTCCCAAAGTAATTAGAAGTCTAAGACTTCTAAGATAGAAGATCGTAATAGGACATAACTAATTACAGTACTAATTTAGGGTAAAATGACTATTTTACCCTTGGTCCCGAAACTCCCAGAGTTTCCAAAATTCATGTCTAAACTTCTATTTGAGACTCTAAAATCATATTCTAACTCCTAAAGTTTAGTTTAGTTACAAACTGGTACCTTTCCTATTTTCCTATTTTTTAAAAGATCGTAAAGATCAAACTTCGGTTTCAAATATAAAATTCGTAACAGCTTATAAAAATTCCGAAATAATTCCCTAGATTATCTATGATGTTCCGTCTAACCTTAGGAGCAAGAATTTCTCAAAACTGTTCATCCATCATTTTTATAAAAATTTTCAAAGTTGACTACTTCACTTACAATTCCTATACTTAGCCAAAATTCCAATGTTTACCAAAAACTGCTTAACTACCCTACTTTGGAAGCTTATAACTTCTAATCCGACCGTTCATTTCTTCTCAAATTTTAATATAGTAAACTACATATATCCATCTATCATCTATTGAAATTTCAACGGTTGATCTTCATTGTAACTCCTTAACATTGGTCGACAACATGGGAAGTTTCTAACTTAAAAACTGAAGGAAAAAGAGTTATATTTACAGCAGTCCTTTGTTTCTACCATTATGTTTATACAACTCAGCAGCTACCCATTACCAACCCAGTCCATGTTCAAGGCCGAACTACAACATCACATCATTCCAGTCTTAAAGAATCGGTACACACACACATAAGATCATACATTAGCCTTTCCGTTACCTCTATACAGAAGGCTTTCTACGGCTGCTGTACTGGCTGTTTAAGCAGGGTTCTATCTCGTTTTGGCTGGACTGGGGATGTCTCAAGTATTAGCGTCTCCTCTTCTGCTTCCACGTGACACAGAAAACTCTTGGCTCCAACTGATGTTCGATTCAAGAGGTGTAGGAGAGAAACCGAAATGATTAGGATTATATCTTTTGTTGTATATGAGCAGAAGGGAAAAGAGATGTTGCTTACTCGTTTACAGTTAGATCTGAATAGGAAGAGAGGTCCGACTAGACACACATATATCTCGCGGTTGAATTGGTAGTGTCACGCAGGACTTAGCTATGCCCTTGGATGGTTTTGGGGTGGGTCTGTAGCAATCTCTCACACTCTCTGGATGTACCTGTTGGCTCTGCAACACCAATTCACGTTGGATCCTCTACATGTACAGAAGACAAGGAAGAAGGTAAGTAGGAGACCTACACTAGATCTGGTTCGTCGGTTCCAACTCTAGACGACTCTTGCTGGCGTCTGCTGGAAGGCTGTGCATTCAGGTTCGGCTGTATTAGTCTCCCGTCCCTACTGGCGATGGATGCACTGAATGGTCGTGGTGCATATGGCATGGAGGATGGAAGTATAGGGATCGTGAATGAGACAAATCTCTATACTTACCCGCTGGATGTATCTGGACGCAAAGGACGACTGGAATGCGTGATTGTAGGTTGAACAGAAGGTGATTTTCTTTCCAAAAATAACAGCTGTTATGTGGGAGTTAAAGAGGGTAATTAATTGCTGTTGATCATCTCCCTCCAGCTGGCTCGAATTGCCGTTGGGCTGAAGAAGGCAAGGCAGCTGTTCCTTCCTGGGCTGAAGCGACGCTGGGCTGGAGCTGGGCACATTGGCAGGCGGCTGCTGGGCTGAGACTGGCGCTGGGCTCCCTGGCAATCTTCTGCTGCTGGGCTGGGCGCTGGCTGAAGGAAGAAAGGCAGAAGTTGGGCTGCAAAAACTGGATCCGCTGGGGCTGAAAATGGGCAGAAGCTGGGCTGTAGATGGGCTAGAGCTGGCGCAAGGGTGAAGGGAGCAGCAACCCGGTGCTAGTTGCAGTCCGGAATCGAGATCCCGACACATGAATGTACGGAATAGACGGATACGGATTATGTTACAGTTTAGGATTGGTTATAAGAATCCTATCATTTTATGTGAAGGTAAGCTACATAAAATGATAAGCTTTTTAAAAGATTCTATCATTTTATGTGAAGGAAATCTACATAAAATGATAAATTTTATAATAATGTGTCTAACTAAGTAGACGGATATGGATCAACTGATCGAGATCGGGTTTGTTATAGAAATAAACGGAATAAAAATTCCGGATATTACATCAGTACCCCCTTAAAATAAGTTTCGTCCCGAAACTTAGAATAAGGTATTTACCCAGACAATTTCCCCTCAAGAGTTATACTCTAGTCTCACTCTTTCCTAGCATGCAATCTACTCACGCTATTAAGCACATAAACAACGACAATCACTTAAACATATAATCACAGAAATCATATAAAGTATCGTCTCAGTACTAACCCGTCGGTACTGAGGTAGCGGCTAACTC
This sequence comes from Fagopyrum esculentum, assembly GCA_033239045.1. Taxonomy (NCBI): domain Eukaryota; kingdom Viridiplantae; phylum Streptophyta; class Magnoliopsida; order Caryophyllales; family Polygonaceae; genus Fagopyrum; species Fagopyrum esculentum. The sequence goes on from BSUD01000006.1 coordinate 27,786,615, forward strand.
CGCAAAGAACTCAGGGTAGTTACGTCTAATACTCTCCTCTGTCTCCCAGGTAGCCTCATCAACTCCTCGTCTAGACCACTGGATCCTCAGCATCGGTATCTCCTTAGAACGCAGGCGCCTAATACTACGCTCTAGGACGGCTACTGGATACTCCACAAAAGTGTGGTCTGGCTCGACTATCAGATCCTCATGACTGATGAAGTGTCTAGGATCCGGTATGTACTCTCTCAGCTGAGATACATGAAAAACTGGGTGGACTCCTTCCAGTCTCGGTGGCAGTGCTAGTCGGTAGGCAACCTCTCCGACTCTCTCTAAGATCTCAAATGGACCGACATATCGAGGACTCAGCTTCCCCTTAATGCCGAAACGTCTAACTCCTCTCGTAGGTGACACTCTCAACCACACCTGTGTACCTACTCTAAACTCCAAAGGTCGACGCCTTTTGTCGGCGTAGGACTTCTAACGACTCTGAGCTGCTAACATCCTCTCCCGGACTAAGGCAATCCGGGCGATGTCATCCTGTATCTGGTCTGATACTACCCCATCAGCCTTGCTAGGCTCATCCCAACACAACGGTGTACGACATCTCCGCCCGTACAAAGCCTCATAAGGTGCCATCCCAATAGACGCGTGCCAGCTGTTATTATATGAAAACTCTACCAGTGGGAGATGATCTGGCCATACCTGTCCCCAATCTAGTACACATGCCCGCAACATGTCCTCTAAGGTCTGAATGGTCCTCTCAGACTGTCCGTCTGTCTGTGGGTGATAGGCAGTGGTAAAGTGGAGACTCGTCCCCAGAGCAGTATGTACCTGCTGCCAAAATATCGAGGTAAAACGTCCATCCCTGTCGGAGACGATAGTCCTCGGTACTCCATGGAGTCTCACAATGTGTCTGGTGAACTCCTCAGCTAGACGACTTACCGGCCACGTTTCCTTAATCGGAATGAAACGTGCGGTCTTCGTCAGGCGGTCTACCACTATCCAAATGGCATCAAAACCTCTACTAAGCCTCAACCCTGTGACGAAATCCATAGATATATCCTCCCACTTCCAATGTGGTACTGGAAGTGGGTGGAGCTCTCCTCCGGACCTACGATGCTCAATCTTGACCTGTTGACAGGTCGCACACTAGGCTACATACCGAGCCACATCAGGCTTCAAACCACCCCACCAAAAGGAACGTCTCACGTCCTTATACATCTTACTCGCTCCTAGATGTACGGAGTAAGGGGTAGCATGAGCCTCACCTAGTATCCTCTGTCTCAGCTCACTGTCTGATGGCACATAGATACGGTCCTGCCGTCTCATCACTCCATCGGCACCGATAGTGAACTGAGGTGCCTCATCTCGTGACATCCGGTCTCGGATCCGGGTCAAAGTCGGGCAGGTCTCCTGCTTCTGTCGGATCTCACCCAACAGGTCAGGGAGTAACTCTAAGGTGGCTAACTGATGAGCTGTATCGGGGAACTGGATCTCTACCTCCAACCAAGCTAAGTCTCTCTGCAACTGTGGCTGTACTATCAACCGAGCTATCGCCTTCTCCCGAGGCGTCTTCCGACTCAAAGCGTCAGCAACTACATTCGCCTTTCCGGGGTGGTAGAGAATCTCAAGGTCGAAATCCTTGATCAACTCTAGCCACCGCCTCTGGCGGTTATTCAACTCCCGCTGAGTGAATATGTACTTCGGACTCTTATGGTTTGTGAAGATCTGACAGGTCGCTCCATAGAGATAATGACGCCAGATCTTAAGAGCATGTACTACCGCAGCTAACTCCAGGTCATGGGTGGGGTAGTTCTCCTCATACGTCTTCATCTGTCGAGACGCATACGCTATGACCTTACCCCTCTGCATCAAGACACACCCCAAACCCAGCTTGGATGCGTCACTGTACACTACAAAGTCCTCTGTACCCTCAGGCTGTGCTAAGATCGGAGCAGACGTCAATCTCCTCTTCAGCTCCTCAAAACTCTGCTGACACGGCTCAGACCAGACGAACCGAGTAGTCTTCCTCAGGAGACAAGTAAGTGGTCGGGCGATCAGGGAAAACCCTTCCACAAACCGACGGTAATAACCTGCCAATCCAAGGAAGCTGCGAACCTCCTTAACATTCTTCGGAGGTTGCCAAGAAGACACTGACTCGATCTTCGCCGGGTCGACCTTAATCCCCTCAGCAGTCACTACATGGCCTAGGAAAGCCACCTCTGACATCCAAAACTCACACTTGGATAGCTTAGCATATAGCTGGCTATCCTGTAGAATCTGTAACACTGTCCTCAAGTGTCCGGCATGCTCCTCTCGACTTCTAGAGTAAACTAGAATGTCGTCAATGAAGACCACTACAAACTGGTCTAAGAAGTCGATAAAAATCCCATTCAACAACTCCATAAATACTGCTGGCGCATTAGTGAGCCCGAATGGCATCACTACAAACTCATAGTGGCCATACCTAGTCCGGAATGCCGTCTTAGGTATGTCCTGGTCTCTCACTCTCAGCTGGTGATACCCCGATCTCAAATCTATCCTCGAGAACATTGACGCTCCATGTAGCTGGTCCAGCAGATCATCTATGCGAGGCAGTGGATACTTATTCTTGATGGTGACCTTGTTCAACTCCCGGTAGTCGATACACAGCCTCATCGATCCATCCTTCTTCCTCACAAATAATACTGGTGCGCCCCAGGGAGAAACACTAGGGCGTATGAAGCCCTTCTCTGCTAACTCCTCTAACTGCTTCTTCACCTCAAGCAGCTCTATCGGGGCCATGCGGTACGGGGCTTTCGAGATCGGTCTCATGCCCGGCTCTAACTCAATGCTAAAATCAACACTCCTCTGTGGAGGTAGCCCTGGTAAGTCGTCACTGAATACCTCTGCAAACTCGCATGCAACTGGTATCTCCTCTACTGTCAGGCTCTTGCACTCCTTCATGGCATAACACCAGAAGGCCTCGCAACCCTGTGCTATCAATCTGGCTGCTCTCACTGCGCTGATAACTGCGCCGGAATTTCCGAGGTCCCAACCTCGGAATATCACTCTGTGACCCTCCTCAGTGGCGACAGTCACAGTTCTCCTACCAATATCTAAGACTGCTCCATGTCTAGTCATCCAATCTATGCCCAATACCACGTCCTCATGTGCTAAGGGCATGACTAGAAAATTTACTAACCAAATCCGGCCTCCCAGATGAATAGGGCAGTCATAAATCTCTCGGGATCCTCTAACCTTACCCCCATCTGGTAACCCAACCACAAAAGGTACACCCTCTACCGTAGCTAAGGACAACCTATCTACGCATGCATCTGATATAAAGGAGTGCGTAGCATCCGTATCAAATAAAACTCGCACAGGTAAGTCATGGATCCAAATAGTACCTGTGGTCGCAGGTGCTGTAGGCTGCTCAGTGCTCCTCAGCTCGAACACTCTCGATGGTCCTCCTCTGGTGTCAGTGGTACTACCACGTCCCCTGCCACGACCTGATCCCTGTGTCGTACTGTATGAAGCAGGATGTCCTGGAGCCCGGTACTGTTGCTGCTGCTGACTCGGTGCTCGGTACTGAGGAGGTCTCTGTACACTCTTCTCAGCACCTGCAGGAGAAGATCCCTGTTGGGAAGGGGCCCTACCCTGACGGCAGAAAGTAGCTCTGTGTCCCGGCTTCCCACAAGTGAAGCAAGTGGTAGGTGGTCTCTGGCAATCTGTCTTAATGTGATCGCGGCTACCACAGTTAAAGCACTGTCGATCTCTATTGGGAGTCTGAACTGTAGAGTGGTAGCTGGACCTCCCCTGAGTCTGTCCTCGACCATAACCTGCTACTGCTGCACTACTACAAGCATGTCTTGTCCTCTGCCACTTATCCGGCCCACTAGACTGAACTGCTTTCCTCGATGCTGGCCTATCTCTCTCATAAGCAGAGGCCCTATCTTGATAGTCCGACAAAGTCTCACAGCGGAATCCAGCCAGATATGATCGGGTACTCTCTCTCAATCTCCTGGAGAAAAGGTAAACATGCTGCTCTTTTGGAGGTGCAGCTGGTCCAAGTAAGGTCAACTCTTTCTGAAACTTCTTTATGGCTGCAGCAATCGGGGTATCCTCAAATCCCGCCTCAATGAAATCCTAGAATCTCTCCCTCCTCAGCGAATCAGGACAGTACATGTCCCTAACAATGTTCCTCATCTGCTCCCAGCTGGTGACTCGGCTACGAATGGTACGCCACCATGAATGAGCATCATCTGTGAAACAGGTCTGCACCAAATCCACCTGCCGATCCTCGGGGCAACGTATTGCCTCCAAAGCAGTCTCTATCTTCCCTATCTAGTGCTCCACCTCTAGCCCTATTTCTCCACTGAATGAGGGAACCTTCTGAGAGTTGAAAGCCTTCAACCACTCATCCGGTCTCGGTGCTCTAGATCCAGCAGGCGCTCTATCAGCATTAGCTCTCCTCTCAGGTACAACCGGCACCTGAGACACTCCTTGTGTCACCTAAGCTGACCTAGCCGGTACCACCGGTGGTACCTGGGTAAGCCTCTCAACTCTGGCAGCCTCCTCCATACGCTCGACGTATGCTCTGTACTCCCTATACTCCGATGCTCCAATAGAAACACGTCCTGACTCAGTCGAACGTGCTCCCTGCGCTCCAGACCTAGCGGCGGTCTCATGCCTGACCTCGGGGCCTACACTCTCAGCTACCTCTTCCACGGCAGCCTCTGGTATGCTTGCTGCAGGTGGATCCTCTCGAGGAACTCGTCCTCGACCTCTCCCTAGTGGAGGTCTACCCCCACGACCACGCCCTCTAACAGCAGGGGTGCTATCAGCTCGATCCTGTCTGACTGGGGGAAGGGGGGACGACCCCTACCTCGGCCAGTCACTGGTGTAGCCCTAGTACGTGCCATCTGCACGAACGGTAACAACTACAGTTATAATCTAACTAATATATCATAACAGTAAAAGTCTTTAATAATAATACTAAGAATACCGAGATCTGCAGAGGTAGTGGTGGTCGTCCGTACTTTCTATCCCAACCCGACTATGTATGCATTTTAAAACCAAAATCTTCTTTGGAAAACTCAGACCCTTTTCGGGTTCTGTTTATTTACTCATATGACCTTTTTAGAAGATTTCAAGTGCCATTGTTGCCAACCTAGAGCTCTGATACCATGTTGTAACACCCCAAATTTTACATCTCGGGGAGTTACTGGTTAGGACCGCACAGTGGGTCCCGACCTTAGTTTGACAACAACTTAACAAGATCTTGCAACAAGGCACAGATAAGGAAAACCAGAAATCATAAAATAAATCTTAACAATGTATGAATGTCACTAGAACAACTGACAGCCGGAAAACATAAGATAACAAAGTATAGAAAGAAAGAAAAGAACCAAGGTCCAACTGGAAATCCCACAAATAAAGAAACTGCAACACGTCCTAAAAGTACGACACCCCGGCTGACCACTACCATCCGGATCACTCGACATCTGCTCTAACCTGTGGTAAGTCTACACAACATAACAACTGTTAGCTAACTATCCGAATATAAGTAGAATAACAACAGCACAAACACACGCAGAAAAATTATAAACAAACATCATGCTGGCACTCAACCGTTTATTATCTATTATTTAGGTGATTCATCTGATTCAATTTTACAGTTGTGGCACGAGAGCTATTAACAGTTCTCGCCTCCGTTCCTTATCCAACTGGGTGTAGGTCTAGCTGGCCTCCGCCGGTAGCATCACTACAAACTGAGTATGGACTAGTCCCTAAAGAAACCCCCAGCGCCCGCAAGCTAACTGAGCAGAATGCCACCGCCCGTTACTCTTAGGCCAAAGTATAGGTCGGTAGATAATTATTACTAAAATATAACTATAAACATCTCATTCACACACCACTATCATTATCCACACTCATATCTAGAAGTCAGCTAAGTAAGCCCAAAGGACTTACCTGTTATAATTCTCGATTCTCTGTAACTCAAACTCGTTTTGTAACTGTAGCAACTCAGTTGCCTGTCAAAGGAGATAAGTGCATTAGCACAGTCCCAAAGTAATTATAAGTCTAAGACTTCTAAGATAGAAGATCGTAATAGGACATAACTAATTACAGTACTAATTTAGTGTAAAATGACTATTTTACCCTTGGTCCCGAAACTCCCAGAATTTCCAAAATTCATGTCGAAACTTCTATTTGAGACTCTAAAATCATATTCTAACTCCTAAAGTTTAGTTTAGTTACAAACTGGTACCTTTCCTATTTTCCTATTTTTCAAAAGATCGTAAAGGTCCAACTTCGGTTTCAAATATAAAATTCGTAACAGCTTATAAAAATTCCTAAATAATTCCTAGATTATCTATGATGTTCTGTCTAACCTTAGGAGCAAGAATTTCTCAAAACTGTTCATCCATCATTTTTATAAAAATTCTCAAAGTTGACTACTTCACTTACAATTCCTATACTTAGCCAAAATTCCAATGTTTACCAAAAACTGCTTAACTACCCTACTTTGGAAGCTTATAACTTCTAATCCGACCGTTCATTTCTTCTCAAATTTTAATATAGTAAACTACATATATCCATCTATCATCTATTAAGATTTCAACGGTGGATCTTCATTGTTACTCCTTAACATTGGTCGACAACATCGGAAGTTTCTAACTTAAAAACTGAAGGAAAAAGAGTTATATTTACATCAGTCCTTTGTTTCTACCATTATGTTTATACAACTCAGCAGCTACCCATTACCAACCCAGTCCATGTTCAAGGCCGAACTACAACATCACATCATTTCAGTCTTAAAGAATCGGTACACACACACACATAAGATCATACATTAGCCTTTCCGTTACCTCTATACAGAAGGCTTTCTACGGCTGCTGTACTGGCTGTTTAAGCAGGGTTCTATCTCGTTTTGGCTGGACTGGGGATGTCTCAAGTATTAGCATCTCCTCTTCTGCTTCCACGTGACACAGAAAACTCTTGGCTCCAACTGATGTTCGATTCAAGAGGTGTAGGAGAGAAACCGAAATGATTAGGATTATATCTTTTGTTGTATATGAGCAGAAGGGAAAAGAGATGTTGCTTACTCGTTTACAGTTAGATTTCAATAGGAAGAGAGGTCCGACTAGACACACATATATCTCGCGGTTGAATTGGTAGTGTCACGCAGGACTGAGCTATGCCCTTGGATGGTTTTGGGGTGGGTCTGTTGCAATCTCTCACACTCTCTGGATGTACCTGTTGGCTCTGCAACACCAATTCACGTTGGATCCTCTACATGTACAGAAGACAAGGAAGAAGGTAAGTAGGAGACCTACACTAGATCTGGTTCGTCGGTTCCAACTCTAGACGACTCTTGCTGGCGTCTGCTGGAAGGTTGTGCGTTCAGGTTCGGCTGTATTAGTCTCCCGTCCCTACTGGCGATGGATGCACTGAATGGTCGTGGTGCAGATGGCAAGGAGGATGGAAGTATAGGGATCGTGAATGAGACAAATCTCTATACTTACCCGCTGGATGTATCTGGACGCAAAGGACGACTGGAATAAGTGATTGTAGGTTGAACAAAAGGTGATTTTCTTTCCAAAAATAACAGCTGTTATGTGGGAGTTAAAGAGGGTAATTAATTGCTGTTGATCATCTCCCTCCAGCTGGCTCGAATTGCCGTTGGGCTGAAGAAGGCAAGGCAGCTATTCCTTCCTAGGCTGAAGCAGACGCTGGGCTGGAGTTGGGCACATTGGCAGACGGCTGCTGGGTTGAGACTGGCGCTGGGCTCCCTGGCAATCTGCTGCTGTTGGGCTGGGCGCTGGCTGAAGAAGGAAAGGCAGAAGTTGGGCTGCAGAAACTGGATCCGCTGTAATAGCTAGGATTTCCGAATTCTAATTAATGTTGATTAACTTAATCGTTGATAGTAATTGACATATAACTTGCGAAGATTTCCCAAGTGATGAGTATGAGTCCCACCGTTATGTTCCTCGCGTAATTTTGGACGTTTGGGGAAATTTTTACTTTTTCCCCCGGGTAATTATTTTTACCCTCCGGTGTTATTTGGAGCATTTGGGAGCTCCAATTAATAAAAATGCAGTTGAGAGAAATGATCAGGACATCGGATATGTCTTAGATATGAAATAACATGGAGAGGCAAAACGGCCAAAAGAGTCGCTATTTCGTTTCTTAACAGCTAAGAAAGAGGGCTTAGGAATACACGTTTTCCGAGGCATTTGTGTAATAATTATCCCTACAATATTCCAGATTTAATGTTCCAATCTCGAGAAGTTTGGAGAAAGAGGTTCGACCCGCCTTTGGATCGGTTAAAGGATAAATATCGACTTTACTAAAGGATAATTATCGTCTTCACTATAAATAGCGGAAAATCCTTTATTAATTCATTTCCTTTCACGTTTTCTCGTTAAAGCTCTGATTTCTCTCAACCTTCAAACTCAGATCTACTCTCCGTTTCTAATCCGATTCAATTCCGTTTGAGTTTCTGGATTCCTCTCTTCATTCTCTTCATAACGGTACCGAGTTTCTGCATTTCCGAGTATATGGAGGGCTGGTCGAGCATATATGTCACCAGGACGGTTCTGTCGCTCAGATTCCGATGAATTTGATGTTGTCCATGCGTAGCCTGCGTCGTTGTGATTCCGAATCTTCTTTCAGATCGTCAATCGGGTTAGTAACGAATAAGTTATGAATTTATTCGTTTTCCGTACTGCGATTTGGCCTAAATTGACTTTAGGCTTGTCAAATAGGACAATTAGAAATTCCATTATGGTCGTTATATTATTCTGGTGATTATGGGTTCTTGTTTGATGAAATCTGATGACAGGGGGTTTAGAAATTGCCTGCGGGCAAAACGTTATTCTGGCGAAATCTAATTAATTAATTAAAGGTTAATTAATTAAATTAAGATTAAAATTGAGATTGAGGAATGTTGATTAGATACTACTTTGAGATTTGAGGAATTGTGAGCTATGTTGAGATATTGAGGTTTAGTTGGTTGTGAGGCTCATAGATTGAGTATGATCCTTATGGATCCCTTTGGGTCTAGGTGTGACCCCTTTGATGAATAGAGGTTGATATATCTCTTTATGCCTTTTTATAGGCCGTGTTGTCCCTCCAGTGTAGAGGTGATCGTGGTTGATTTTGTACGAGGTTGAGGTAAGTCCGTAGGACTTACTTAGCTACCATCCCTATATTGGGTGTTTGCATGAGTGGTGTGTGCTTTATATGTTTGCTATGATAGCATGAGTTGTCGTTTTTATCGACCTATGTTCTATTGACTGCCCCAGCTGCGTGGCTGTGATAACCTTTCCCTTTCATCCCGCCGTGGAGTCTGGGAGGTTCTCTGATGTCAGGCCAGACTAGTTTACAGGAAGGGTGCAATCCACTCCCATAGGGTACACGGATTGTGTGACCGATACTTGTACAGCTGGACATTGTACTCAGAGGCGGGGATGTATCGGTCCTCATGTCACATACTTTCATCTATCTATATATATACGGTTTTTGAGTGAATGGTTATTATATAAAGATAATAAATGGGTAAATGTGTGATAGCATGCTGATGTGTTTATCTTTCATGATTGTGCTTGTGCTTATGCATTACCTCATATATGTATGGTTAGCTAACGGTTTCATACCGTGTTGTAGATGTTTACAGGTTAGGCGCTACTGGGTGATCTGGCAGGGTGACAGGCCGAGGACTCTCGTACATTAGGTGGTTGGTTTGGGGTTGTTGTGTTTCCCCTCCTGCGTGAGGATGATCTTTTGTACCTCCTAGGTGAGGATGTCGTTTTATATACTCGGCTATGTTGTTTTTTTTCTTTGGGTCGTACAGTTTATACTGTTTTATGTATTTGTTTTATATCTGTCAGTGCCATGTTGTAAGGTCCAGTGAACTTGTTGTCAGGCTAGGGTCAGGATCCATTGTGAGATCCTAGCCCAATGTGACATCCCGAGTCCCGCGGATTCGGGGTGTTACATCCGCTGGGGCTGAAAATGGGCGAGAGCTGGGCTGCAGATGGGCTAGAGCTGGCGCAAGGGTGAAGGGAGCAGCAGGCCGGTGCTAGCTGCAGTCCGGAATCGAGATCCCGACAAATGAATGTACGGAATAGACGGATACGGATTATGTTACTGTAACACCCCGAATTCTCAGAACTCGGAGTATTACTGGTTAGGACCTCACAATGGGTCCCGACCTCAGTTTGACAACAACATTTCTAGGATCTTGCAACAAGACACAAATAAAGAAACCGAAATTCATAAAAACCATGGTTTAGGGTAATGAATGCAACACTGTCTAGCAGCCTACAGTACTTAAACACAAGAAAAGAGCAACTGTCTTAACCAAAAGAAAGGAAAGACAAAACAACCCCAACCCCACTCTAAGGAGTACGGAGACCCGGCTGACAACTACTTCCGGATCACTCAGCTGCTGATCTAACCTGCGGTAAATCTAAAACAACAACAAGAAGAACCGTTAGCTAGTTATCTAAATATTAGCAGAAAAATAGCAGCACAAACACACTCAGATAAACATAAACACTCAACATGCTTCAAACAAATCCGTTTTATTATCTTGCTTTAATTTACTCGTTCACTCTAGTGATACTTGTTTTGTGACACGAGGGATTCCCAAACCTCGCCTCCGCCCCCGTGTAACCATCAGGAATGGATCCGATGCATCTCACCTTGTACCTGCATGGTCTGGGTATAGAGAACCTCCCAGTCTCCTGTCAGAGCTGGGCAGTGATGTCACGGCCCGTTATACATACACTTGGGCCTTAAACGTAATAATAACAGTCGTCCTAGCAAGTTATTATTATTAAATCACGCAATAGCACACACCACTACTATCATTCAACTAACACTCAGAAACTGGCTAAGTAAGTCGCAAGGACTTACCTGAGTCAAAACACTCTAACACTCCTCAGATAGTCCGTACTCGTGGTAACTCAAGTGCCTGTCAATGAAGGCATGTGTATCAAAATCACCTTCCGATGTCCAACCTCATGCTAAGGAATTACGGAACAAGTTCTTACAGTAGAAGACCATTTTACCCTCAGCCTAAGGCTTCTCAACTTTATTCTTAAACTTTCTTATCGACTCACTTATTTAATTGTGTAATTATTCGGTACTTGTATGTACATCTACATATTTAATATCGTCAAACATGTTTTTAACCGTTCTTCTTAACTCACTTATCTCTACATAAGTTCATAACTCTCAAAACGTACTTATATACGTAACCCACATTTTACTTACTCTATATTTATGCCTAATACTATATTCTTACATATATTCTTACACATGCATACCACTAACTTATACGTCTATATATATACATACTCGTAACACCGTGCATACCTATCCATATATATAAGTATATAAATTCTTCGGTACCCTTCCCCTAGTGTCTACTATTTAAGCATACAAAAATCCGTACTCGAACCCACTCTTCTTCCCCATTTATGTCGTCATATATATATAGACCTACGGTTCCTATCCCATCACATTTCAAAACCTTTTATAACAGAAGAACACCGTCTCATACCATTAACTACTTTTCATTAAACCACTCTAATACTGTCACACTTCCGACCTACTGCATTCTTGCCCACCCAACTCTCCTACTGCAACCTCGAAATAAACACGTAAAAATACCTACACTTACCCGTACTTATCACTGCAGTTTCCCTTTCAAAACAAAGCGAGGTTTAACACCGGAAGCAACATCGGACAGTAGAAGAGAGGAGGATAGGGGAAGGGGGAAGAGGCTCACCACTGCCGGACCGTAGCTGGTCCGAACCGGCTGCTGTTGGGAAAGGAACGGCGCGACTGGGCGTGCTGGACCTGGTTCGGACGTCTCACGCAGTGCACCACTCACTTGTTTCCGGCGCTGCTGAAACGGAGGGAGAGGCGGTTTCAGCCCTTACAACACAAGTTCAGCAGTGGGCTAAGGAAGGAGGCGGTCTTACCTTCACTATCGACCGGGAAAGCTCGATGCGGCGGTAGTCCAACTGGAGGACAGGGCAGGGTACTGCACAAGCAGCGGTTCAGGGCCGAAAACGGACGAAAGGTAACGAGAAAAAGATGGCGGGTAAGCTTACCGGAGTCTCCTGCCGCGGTCGGCGGAAAGGCACAAAGTTCGGTGGCGACGCTCCGGCTGCAGGGAGGGCGGCGCTGGTGGCTGCTGTTCGTCGGTTTTGCGGGAGAGAAGAAACGGAAGCTGCTGTCGATCGTATCCAGAAGACGGAAGCGGCACTTGTGGTTAGAGGAGTAATTAGATAGAATTAGGGTTAAGAGGAAATTAGGGTTAGGATTAGATTATGAGATGGGCTGTTGGCTGATAATTGGGCCTGGTAGTGGCTACATCCGGCCCGTTTTCTCATTAACTACGGATACGCAACTCGTTACTCGATTTATAATATACGGAACTAAATATATAATACGGAATTAATTCCGTATTATTATTATTATTATTTATATTTTTTTTAAGGTGCGTACTTTATTTCCGGTCATAAGTGTTATCATTTTATGTGATTTAAGGTCACATAAAATGATAACATTTAAACTCGCTTTATTTTGTTTATTTATTTATTTAACTACGATTGTCGTATCGGAATTTGGTTAATTTTCATTCGTCGGAAACTTAAAATTTTCGGTTATTACATCAATGCCCCCTTAAAAGAAGTTTCGTCCCGAAACTTAGATTGTTTCCCTTATTCACACATTTCTTTCGGTATATCTTAGTTTTTTCGACATTTTTGTTTTCTATCATGCAGTTACACAGGCATCAAACAAACAAGTGTCACAGAATCATTCAAATCAATATGAAAAAGAAAACTGAAGGTCAAACAACACAACATCCGAATACTAACTCGTCAAACAGAAGTAACCTCTAATCCCGCTAAGAACTCGGGATAGTTACGTCTAATACTCTCCTCAGTCTCCCAAGTGGCCTCATCAGCTCCTCTCCTAGACCACTGGATCCTCAGCATAGGTATCTCCTTGGATCGCAGACGTCTGGTACTGCGTTCCAAGACAGCCACTGGGTACTCTACAAATGTATGGTCAGGCTCAACTGTCAGATCCTCATGGCTAATGACGTGTCTCGGATCCGGAATGTACTCTCTCAACTGAGATACATGAAAGACCGGATGGATACTCTCTAGTCTCGGTGGTAGTGCTAGTCGGTAGGCCACCTCTCCAACTCTCTCTAAGATCTCAAAAGGTCCGACATATCGGGGACTCAACTTCCCTTTAATGCCGAAACGCCTGACTCCTCTCGTGGGTGACACTCTCAACCACACCTGAGCACCCACTCTAAACTCCAGAGGTCGACGCCTTTTATCGGCGTAGGACTTCTGACGACTCTGGGCTGCTAACATCCGCTCTCGGACTAGGGCAATCCGAGCGATGTCATCCTGTACCTGATCTGGAGCTACTCCATCAACTCTGCTAGGCTCATCCCAACATGAGGGTGTACGACATCTCCGCCCGTACAAAGCCTCATACGGAGCCATCCCAATAGATGCGTGCCAGCTATTGTTATACGAAAACTCTACCAGTGGAAGATGATCTGGCCATACCTGTCCCCAATCAAGTACACACGCCCGAAGCATGTCCTCTAAGGTCTGAATGGTCCTCTCAGACTGCCCGTCTGTCTGTGGATGATAGGCGGTAGTGAAGTGGAGACTCGTCCCCAAAGCAGTATGTACCTGCTTCCAAAATCTCGAGGTAAAACGTCCATCTCTGTCAGAGACGATAGTCCTCGGTACTCCATGGAGTCTCACAATGTGCCTGGTGAACTCCTCAGCCAGACGACTCACCGGCCACGTTTCCTTAATCGGAATGAAACGTGCGGTCTTCGTCAGGCGGTCTACCACTATCCAAATAGCATCAAATCCTCTGCTGAGTCTCAAACCAGTGACAAAATCCATAGATATATCCTCCCACTTCCACTGTGGTATTGGAAGTGGGTGGAGCTCTCCTCCAGACCTACGGTGCTCAATCTTGACCTGCTGGCAGGTCGCGCACTGAGCTACATATCGAGTCACATCGGGCTTCAAACCACCCCACCAGAAGGACCGTCTCACATCCTTGTACATCTTACTCGCTCCAGGATGTACTGAATATGGGGTAGCATGAGCCTCACCGAGTATCCTCTGCCTCAACTCACTGTCTGACGGTACACAAACGCGATTTTGACGCCTCATCACTCCATCTGCACCAATAGTAAATTGTGGGGCCTCATCCCGAGACATCCTATCACGGATCCTGATCAAAGTAGGGCAGGTCTCCTGCTTCTGTCGGATCTCATCCAACAGATCAGGAAATAACTCCATAGTAGACAACTGACCATCCGTATCGGGAAACTGAACCTCTATCTCCAACCAAGCCAAGTCCCTCTGCAACTGTGGCTGTACTGTCAACCGGGCTATCGCCCTCTCTCTAGGCGTCTTCCGGCTCAAAGCATCAGCTACCACATTCGCCTTTCCGGGGTGGTAAAGGATCTCAAGGTCGAAGTCCTTGATCAACTCTAACCACCGCCTCTGGCGGTTATTCAACTCTCGCTGAGTGAATATGTACTTCAGACTCTTGTGGTCTGTAAAGATCTGACATGTCGCCCCATAGAGATAGTGACGCCAGATCTTAAGAGCATGGACTACTGCAGCCAACTCTAGATCATGTGTGGGGTAGTTCTCCTCATACGTCTTCAACTGTCGAGACGCATAGGCTATGACCTTACCCCTCTGCATCAAGACACACCCCAAGCCCAGCTTGGATGCATCGCTGTATACCACAAAGTCATCAATACCCTCAGGCTGTGCTAAAATCGGAGCGGACGTCAATCTCCTCTTCAGCTCCTCAAAACTGTGCTGACACGGCTCAGACCAGACAAACCGAGTGGTCTTCCTCAGAAGACAAGTAAGTGGTCGGGCAATCAAAGAGAACCCTTCCACAAACCGGCGGTAGTAACCTGCTAAACCCAAAAAGCTGCGAACCTCCTTAACATTCTTAGGAGGTTGCCAAGAAGATACTGACTCGATCTTCGCCGGATCGACCTTAATACCCTCAGCAGTCACCACGTGTCCTAAGAAAGCCACCTCTGACATCCAAAACTCACACTTGGATAGCTTAGCATACAGCTGGCTATCCTGTAGAATCTGTAGTACTGTCCTCAAGTGTCCGGCATGCTCCTCCCGACTCCTAGAGTAGACTAGGATGTCATCAATGAAGACCACTACAAACTGGTCTAAGAAGTCAATGAATATCCCATTCATCAACTCCATGAACACCGTTGGTGCATTAGTGAGCCCGAATGGCATCACTACGAACTCATAATGACCATACCTAGTCCGGAATGCCGTCTTAGGTATGTCCTGATCTCTCACCCTCAACTGATGGTAACCTGACCTCAAGTCTATCCTCGAGAACACGGACGCCCCATGCAACTGGTCCAACAGATCATCTATGCGTGGCAGTGGATACTTGTTCTTGATGGTTACTTTGTTCAGCTCTCTGTAGTCTATGCACAGCCTCATCGATCCGTCCTTCTTCTTCACAAACAACACTGGCGCACCCCAAGGAGACACACTGGGGCGTATAAAACCCTTCTCTGCCAGCTCCTCTAACTGCTTCTTCAGCTCAAGCAGCTCTATAGGTGCCATACGGTACGGGGCCTTCGAGATAGGTCTCGTGCCCGGCTCCAAGTCAATGCTGAAATCAACGCTCCTCTGTGGGGGTAGCCCTGGCAGGTCATCACTGAATACCTCTGCAAACTCGCATGCAACAGGTATCTCCTCTATAGTCAGGCTCTTGCTTTCCTTCATGGCATAACACCAGAAGGCTTCGCAACCCTGGGCTATTAGTCTCGCTGCTCTTACTGCACTGATAACTGTACCTGACTTTCCGAGGTCCCAACCTCGGAATATTACCCTATGACCCTCCTCCGTGGCAACGGTCACTGTCCTCCTACCAATGTCTAAGACTGCTCCGTGTTTCCTCATCCAGTCTATCCCTAAAATGACATCCTCATGAGCTAAGGGCATGACTAGAAAATTGACTAGCCAGTCTCGATCTCCCATGCGAACAGGACATCCAAGGATCTCTCTAGTCCCTCTTACCTTACTCCCATCAGGTAAGCCTATCGTAAAAGGTATCCCCTCTACAGTAGCTAAGGACAACCTATCTACGCATGCATCAGATATGAAGGAGTGTGTAGCACCCGTATCAAATAAAACTCGTACAGGTAAGTCATGAATCTAGATCGTACCTGTGGCAGTAGGTGCATCTGGCTGATCAGCATCTCTCAACTCAAACACTCGTGCCTGAGCTCCTCTAGTATCAGTCACACTACCACGTCCTCTGCCCCGACCTGATCCCTGTATAGAACTCTGTGGTGGTGTGTGTCCTGGAGCCCGGTAAGACTGCTGCTGACTAGGAGCTCTGTACTGCTGCTGCTGACTAGGAGCTCTGTACTGCTGCGATCTCTGTACACTCCCTGATAAGCCTGCAGGAGAAGAACCCTGCTGAGATGGGGCCTTGCCCTGACGGCAATTAGCAGCTCTATGTCCAACCTTGCCACACTAGAAGCAAGTCACTGCTGGCTTCGTGCAGTTCGATCGGATATGTCCATAACTATTGCAGTTGTGGCACTGCAAGCTACCAGCTGAAGTCTGACCAGTAGCTGTATGGCTCTGTCGCCCCTGAGTCTGTCCCCGTCCAAAAGCACCTACTCCTGAACTACCACTGGCATAACCTGTCCTCTGCCGCTTATCCGGCCTGTCAGACTGAGCAGCTCTCCTAGACCCTGGTCTGTCTCTCTCATACACAGATGCTCTATCCTGATAGTCTGACAAAGTCTCACAGCGAAATCCTGCCAGATAAGACCGAGTACTCTCTCTCAATCTCCGGGAAAAGAGATAGACATGCTGCTCCTCAGGAGGTGCAGCTGGTCCAAGCAGTGTCAGTTCCTTCTGGAACTTCTTGATGGCAGCAGCGATCGGAACGTCCTCAAATCCAGCCTCAATGAAGTCCTGGAATCTCTCTCTCCTCAACGAAACAGGGCAGTATCTGTCTCTAACAATGCTCCTCATCTGCTCCCAACTGGTGACTCGACTACGCATGGTCCGCCACCAGGAATGAGCATCTCCAGTGAAGCAAGTCTGCACCAAGTCTACCTGCCGATCCTCTGGGCAGCGTATCGCCTCTAACGCAGTCTCTACCTGCCCAATCCAGTGCTCTACCTCCAATCCTATCTCTCCATTATATGAGGGAACCTTCTGAGAGTTGAAAGCCTTCAACCACTCATCTGGCCTTGGTGCTCTAGTCCCAGTAGGCGCTCTATCAGCCACAACTCTCCTCTCAGGTACAGCTGGCACCTGAGGCGCTTCCTGTGTCACTTGGACAGATCTAACCGGTACTGGTGGTACCTGGGTAAGTCTCTCTGTCCTAGCAGCCTCCTCCCTACGCTCAACGTAGGCTCGGTACTCTTTGTACTCAGTCGCTCCAATGGAAACACGCCCTGACTCTGTCGAACGTGCTCTCTGTGCTCCAGACCTAGCAACGGTCTCGTTCCTGACCTCAGGACCAACACTCTCAGCTACTTCCTCCACTCCAGCCTCTGGCATGATCACTGCTGGGGGATCCTCTCGTGGAGCTCGACCTCGGCCTCGGGCTAGTGGGGGTCTACCTCCACTGCCGCGTCCTCTAACTGTAGGGGTCCTACCTCCCCTACCTGGTCCAGCGGGAGGGAGAGGTGGACGACCTCTGCCTCGACCAGTAGCTAGCGTAGCTCTAGTACGTGCCATCTGTGCAAGAATAAAACTATAATTACTGCTAGCTGAAAGTCCAAAAGTCTAACTACAGTAACCTAAAGTCCAACTAAGCATACTGAGATCCGCGGTAGTAGTGGTGGTCAGCCGTACTTTTCTATTCCCAACCAGACTATGCATGCATTTAAACCAAAAATTTTTCTTTTTAAAACTCAGATCCCTTTTCGGGTTCTGCTTAAAAATTTATTCGGTCTTTCAGAAGATTTCAAGTGCCATTGTTGCCAACCTAGAGCTCTGATACCATGTTGTAACACCCCGAATTCTCAGAACTCGGAGTATTACTGGTTAGGACCTCACAATGGGTCCCGACCTCAGTTTGACAACAACATTTCTAGGATCTTGCAACAAGACACAAATAAAGAAACCGAAATTCATAAAAACCATGGTTTAGGGTAATGAATGCAACACTGTCTAGCAGCCTACAGTACTTAAACACAAGAAAAGAGCAACTGTCTTAACCAAAAGAAAGGAAAGACAAAATACCCCAACTCCGCTCTAAGGAGTACGGAGACCCGGCTGACCACTACTTCCGGATCACTCAGCTGCTGATCTAACCTGCGGTAAATCTAAAACAACAACAAGAAGAACCGTTAGCTAGTTATCTAAATATTAGCAGAAAAATAGCAGCACAAACACACTCAGATAAACATAAACACTCAACATGCTTCAAACAAATCCGTTTTATTATCTTGCTTTAATTTACTCGTTCACTCTAGTGATACTTGTTTTGTGACACGAGGGATTCCCAAACCTCGCCTCCGCCCCCGTGTAACCATCAGGAATGGATCCGATGCATCTCACCTTGTACCTGCATGGTCTGGGTATAGAGAACCTCCCAGTCTCCTGTCAGAGCTGGGCAGTGATGTCACGGCCCGTTATACATACACTTGGGCCTTAAACGTAATAATAACAGTCGTCCTAGCAAGTTATTATTATTAAATCACGCAATAGCACACACCACTACTATCATTCAACTAAGGCTTCTCAACTTTATGCTAAGGAATTACGGAACAAGTTCTTACAGTAGAAGACCATTTTACCCTCAGCCTAAGGCTTCTCAACTTTATTCTTAAACTTTCTTATCGACTCACTTATTTAATTGTGTAATTATTTGGTACTTGTATGTACATCTACATATTTAATATCGTCAAACATGTTTTTAACCGTTCTTCTTAACTCACTTATCTCTACATAAGTTCATAACTCTCAAAACGTACTTATATACGTAACCCACATTTTACTTACTCTATACTTATGCCTAATACTATATTCTTACATATATTCTTACACATGCATACCACTAACTTATACGTCTATATATATACATACTCGTAACACCGTGCATACCTATCCATATATATAAGTATATAAATTCTTCGGTACCCTTACCCTAGTGTCTACTATTTAAGCATACAAAAATCCGTACTCGAACCCACTCTTCTTCCCCATTTATGTCGTCATATATATATAGACCTACGGTTCCTATCCCATCACATTTCAAAACCTTTTATAACAGAAGAACACCGTCTCATACCATTAACTACTTTTCATTAAACCACTCTAATACTGTCACACTTCCGACCTACTGCATTCTTGCCCACCCAACTCTCCTACTGCAACCTCGAAATAAACACGTAAAAATACCTACACTTACCCGTACTTATCACTGCAGTTTCCCTTTCAAAACAAAGCGAGGTTTAACACCGGAAGCAACATCGGACAGTAGAAGAGAGGAGGATAGGGGAAGGGGGAAGAGGCTCACCACTGCCGGACCGTAGCTGGTCCGAACCGGCTGCTGTTGGGAAACGAACGGCGCGGCTGGGCGTGCTGGACCTGGTTCGGACGTCTCACGCAGTGCACCACTCACTTGTTTCCGGCGCTGCTGAAACGGAGGGAGAGGCGGTTTCAGCCCTTACAACACAAGTTCAGCAGTGGGCTAAGGAAGGAGGCGGTCTTACCTTCACTATCGACCGGGAAAGCTCGATGCGGCGGTAGTCCAACTGGAGGACAGGGCAGGGTACTGCACAAGCAGCGGTTCAGGGCCGAAAACGGACGGAAGGTAACGAGAAAAAGATGGCGGGTAAGCTTACCGGAGTCTCCTGCCGCGGTCGGCGGAAAGGCACAGAGTTCGGTGGCGACGCTCCGGCTGCAGGGAGGGCGGCGCTGGTGGCTGCTGTTCGTCGGTTTTGCGGGAGAGAAGAAACGGAAGCTGCTGTCGATCGTATCCAGAAGACGGAAGCGGCACTTGTGGTTAGAGGAGTAATTAGATAGAATTAGGGTTAAGAGGAAATTAGGGTTAGGATTAGATTATGAGATGGGCTGTTGGCTGATAATTGGGCCTGGTAGTGGCTACATCCGGCCCGTTTTCTCATTAACTACGGATACGCAACTCGTTACTCGATTTATAATATACGGAACTAAATATATAATACGGAATTAATTCCGTATTATTATTATTATTATTATTTATATTTTTTTAAGGTGCGTACTTTATTTCCGGTCATAAGTGTTATCATTTTATGTGATTTAAGATCACATAAAATGATAACATTTAAACTCGCTTTATTTTGTTTATTTATTTATTTAACTACGATTGTCGTATCGGAATTTGGTTAATTTCCATTCGTCGGAAACTTAAAATTTTCGGTTATTACAGTTACAGTTTAGGATTGGTTATAAGAATCATATCATTTTATGTGAAGGTAAGCTACATAAAATGATAAGCTTTTTAAAAGATTCTATCATTTTATGTGAAGGAAATCTACATAAAATGATAAATTTTATAATAATGTGTCTAACTAAGTAGACGGATATGGATCAACTGATCGAGATCGGGTTTGTTATAGAAATAAACGGAATAAAAATTCCGGATATTACATTCTTACTTATTCAACCAGAATAATTCAAGCTAAATTAACTAAAATCTTACATAATTTAATTAAATTCAAACCAACTACTCCGTATATATACTTTATTTTAATAAAATATTATTTTATACTCCTTTTTAAGGATTTATCTTGGACATCTTGTTTGATTTGATTCATTATCGTTGTATCCGCATTATTCTCACCCTATATATTTGGAAATCTATGTCTTATCGATGAAGCGTATACATGATTTTTTTTGAAACTGATCTTTGGTGAATTTGTATTGTAGGTCAAATTGGACGAGTTTATTACAAGTTCAACAACTTGGGAAGATGGTGGACGCAATGAAGATCTACCGGAGGAAAACACCTTTTTTTATATTTGTTTCTTTATAAAATCATCTTTCTCGTAAGCATTTTTCTGCCATGATCTACCTATATTACTCTAGGATTCATTCTACTCGTGTTTGATTATTTATTTCTACGTGGCTGTGATTATTGTGACATGTATACCCATCTAATTTCTATAATACAAATATGCGATCATCATCATCATCATCATCATCATCATCGTCAATTCTTCCTTTTGTTTCTTCACATGCGCATAAGTAACTTTGATTGACATGATTCATTTGTGCGAAAGCTCTCTTGAGCAACCGATACTGTTCTTTAGAAAGATGAAGCTTCTTACGAAGAGGAATCAATCCACCATCGTCATCTTGATCCTCTATATCGGTGTTGGAAAATATGAAGACAAAATTCATGACATCGTGGGATGGGTTTACTACACACCGTAAGTTTCTCTTTTTTGATTTCACACTTTAGTTCTTTTATGCCTTTCTTCAGGCCTCTTTAGTTTATTGCAATAATGATATTTTGATTAATAGAGAATGCTCGAGTCATGATTCTCTTTAGTTTCACATCCGCATAAAATATTTGTTGTGGATGTTGTTTATAGTCTAGCTCACAAACTCAAACCTACTATCATATTAATTGATGACGTTGATAGCTTTTTGAGGCAAAGTCGCAACTCGGCCACAACCTTTGTTGATTTATCTCATAATTCTCACTATTTTCTTTTTATTACAAAAACACTTTTGTCCCTAAATATTAAATGCCCAATCTTGGTTGCCTCAGTTTGCCTTGGTAAGGTACGAAACCAGTCACAAAGAAACCTAAAAAAAGTATGACAAAATATATGGGAAAAAGTTGGTTATTCCTATATAGGTTGTATCTTAGAAAAAATGATACAACCTCAAATGAAATAGACAACTTTTTCTCACATATTTTGTCATACTTTTGTTTATGTTTCTTTGTGATTGCTTTCGGACCTTACCAAGGCAAACTGAGGCAACAAAGATTGGACATTCAATATTTAGAGACAAAAGTGTTTTTTTAATAAAAAGAAAATAATGAGATTTATGAGATAAATCAGCAAAGGTTGAGGCCGACTTGCGACGTTGCCTCAAAAAGCTATCAACCTCATCAATAAATATGATAGTAGGTTCGAGTTTGTGAGCTAGACTAAAAACAACATCCACAACAAATAATTCATGCGCATGTGAAACTAAAGAGATCCATCACTCGAGCATTCTCTATAAATCAAAATATCATTATTGTAATAAACTAAAGATGTCATAACAAAGGCATAAAATAACTGAAATACGAAATCAAAAATGAGAAACTTCCAGTATGTAGTAAACCCATCACACGATGCCATGAATTTTGTCTTCATATTTTCAAACTTCGATATGGAGGCGTCCCGTAACGTCAACCATAATAGGTTTCAAAAACGACAACAACATCTTAGTCAAACTTGAGGCCAACAACATCAAAGTTTAGAAACACAAATCACCAACCCAAAAGATATAGGGTAAAAGATAGGAACAAGTTGTAGAGAAAATTAATTAGAAAAAATGATAATCTAATCTCTATATCTATTATTTTCTTACTTATTCAACCAGAATAATTCAAGCTAAATTAACTAAACTCTTACATAATTTAATTAACTTCAAACCAACTACTCCGTATATAAACTTTATTTTAATAAAATATTATTTTATACTCCTTTTTAAGGATTTATCTTGGAAATCTTGTTTGATTTAATTCATTATCGTTGTATCCGTATTATTCTCACCCTGTATATTTTGAAATCTATGTCGTATCGATGAAGCGTATATATGATTTTTTGAAACTGATCTTTTTTGAATTTGTATTATAGGTCAAATTGGAGGAGTTTATTACAAGTTCAACAACTTGGGAAGATGGTGGACGCAATGAAGATCTACCGGAGGAAAACACCTTTTTTATATTTGTTTCTTTATCAAATCATCTTCCTAGTAAGCATTTTTCTGCCACGATCTACCTATAATACTCTAGGATCCATTCTACTCGTGTTTGATTATTTATTTCTACGTGGGTGTGATTATTGGTGACATGTATACCCTTCTAATTTCTATATTTTAAATATGCGATCATCATCATCATCGTCAATTCTTCCTTTTGTTTCTTCACATGTGCATAAGTAACTTTGATTGACATGATTCATTTTTGCGAAAGCTCTCTTGAGCAATCGATAATGTTCTTTAGAAAGACGAAGCTTCTTACGAAGAGGAATCAATCCACCACCGTCATCTTGATCCTCTATATCGGAGTTGGAAAATATGAAGACAAAATTCATGGCATCATGGGATGGGTTTAGTACACACCGTAAGTTTCTCTTTTAAGATTTCACACTTTAGTTATTTTATGCCTTTCTTCTGGCCTCTTTAGTTTATTGCAATAATGATATTTTGATTTATAGAGAATGCTCGAGTCATGATTCTCTTTAGTTTCACATGCGCATAAATTATTTGTTGTGGATGTTGTTTATAGTCTAGCTCACAAATTCAAACCTACTATCATATTAATTGATAAGGTTGATAGCTTTTTCAGGAAACGTCGCAACTCGGCCACAACCTATGTTGATTTATTCTCATAATTCTCACTATTTTCTTTTTATTACAAAATCACTTTTGTCCCTAAATATTGAATGCCCAATCTTTGTTGCCTCTGTTTTCCTTGGTAAGGTCCGAAAGCAATCACAAAGAAACATAAAAAAAGTATGACAAAATATATGGGAAAAAGTTAGTTATATTATAGAGGTTGTATCTTAGAAAAAATGATACAACCTCAATTGAAATAGACAACTTTTTCTCACATATTTTGTCATACTTTTGTTTATGTTTCTTTGTGATTGCTTTCGGACCTTACCAAGGCAAACGGAGGCAACAAAGATTGGGCATTCAATATTTTAGAGACAAAAATGTTTTTGTAATAAAAAGAAAATAATGAGATTTATGAGATAAATCAGCAAAGGTTGAGGCCGACTTGTGACGTTGCTTCAAAAAGCTACCAACCTCATTAATGAATATGATAGTAGGTTCGAGTTTGTGAGCTAGACAAAAACAACATCCACAAGAAATAATTCATGCGCATGTGAAACTAAAGAGATCCATCACTCGAGAATTCTCTATAAATCAAAATATCATTATTACAATAAGCTAAAGAGGTCAGAAGAAATGCATAAAATAAGTTAAGTACGAAATTAAAAAAGTGAAACTTTCAGTATGTAGGAAACCCATCCCACGATGCCATAAATTTTGTCTTCATATTTTCCAACTCCGATATGGAGGCATCCCGAACGTCAACCATAATAGGTTTAAAAAACGACAACAACATCTGAGTCCTACTTGAGGCCAACAACATCAAAGTTTAGAAACACAAATCACCGACCAAAAGATGTAGGGTAAAAGATAGGAACAAGTTGTAGAGAAAATGAATTAGAAAAAATGATAATCTAATCTCTATATCTATTATTTTCTTACTTATTCAACCAGAATAATTCAAGCTAAATTACCTAAACTCTTACATAATTTAATTAAATTCAAACCAACTACTCCGTATATATACTTTATTTTAATAAAATATTATTTTATACTCCTTTTTAAGGATTTATCTTGGAAATCTTGTTTGATTTGATTCATTATCGTTGTATCCGCATTATTCTCACCCTGTATATTTTGAAATCTATGTCGTATTGATGAAGCGTATATATGATTTTTTTTGAAACTGATCTTTGGTGAATTTGTATTGTAGGTCAAATTGGACGAGTTTATTACAAGTTCAACAACTTGGGAAGATGGTGGACGAAATGAAGATCTACCGGAGGGAAACAACTTTTTTTTTTCTTAATCAAATCATCTTCCTCGTAAGCATTTTTCTTCCACGATCTACCTATGATACTCTAGGATCCATTCTTCTCGTGTTTAATTATTTATTTCTACGTGGATGTGATTATTGGTGACATATATACCCATCTAATTTCCTATAATACAAATATGCGATCATCATCATCATCATCATCGTAAATTCTTCCTTTTGTTTCTTCACATGCGCATAAGTAACTTTGATTGACATGATTCATTTTTGCGAAAGCTCTCTTGAGACCCCGATAATGTTCTTTAGAAAGACGAAGCTTCTTACGAAGAGGAATCAACTCACCACCGTCATCATGATCCTCTATATCGGTGTTGGAAAATATGAAGACAAAATTCATGGCATCGTGAGATGGGTTTACTACATACTGTAAGTTTCTCTTTTTTGATTTCGTATTTCAGTTATTTTATGTCTTTCTTATGACCTCTTTAGTTTATTGCAATAATGATATTTTGATTTATAGAGAATGATCGAGTGATGGATCTCTTTAGTTTCACATGCGCATGAATTATTTGTTGTGGATGTTGTTTTTAGTCTAGATAACAAATTCGAACCTACTATCATATTCATTGATGAGGTTGATAGCTTTTTGAGGCAACGTCGCAACTCGGCTACAACCTTTGTTGATTTATCTCATAATTCTCACTATTTTCTTTTTATTACAAAAACACTTTTGTCCCTAAATATTGAATGTCCAATCTTTGTTGCCTCGGTTTGCCTTGATAAGGTCCGAAACTAGTCACAAACCAACATAAAAAAAGTATGACAAAATATATGGGAAAAAGTTGGTTATTCCTATAAAGGTTGTATCTTAGAAAAAATGATACAACCTCAAATGAAATAGACAACTTTTTCTCACATATTTTTTCATACTTTTGTTTATGTTTCTTTGTGATTGCTTTCAGACCTTACCAAGGAAAACTGAGGCGACAAAGATTGGACATTCAATGTTTAGAGACAGTGTTTTTGTAATAAAAAGAAAATAATGATATTTATGAGATAAATCAACAAAGGTTGTAGCCGAGTTGCGACGTTGCCTCAAAAAGCTATCAACCTCATCAATGAATATGATAGTAGGTTCGAGTTTGTTATCTAGACTAAAAACAACATCTACAACAAATAGTTCATGCGCATGTGAAACTAAAGAGATCCATCACTCGATCATTCTCTATAAATCAAAATATCATTATTGCAATAAACTAAAGAGGTCATAAGAAAGACATAAAATAACTGAAATACGAAATCAAAAAAGAGAAACTTACAGTATGTAGTAAACCCATCCCACGATGCCATGGATTTTGTCTTTATATTTTCCAACTCCGATATGGAGGCGTCCCGTAACGTCAACCTATAACAGGTTTCAAAAACGACAACAACATCTGAGTCAAAATTGAGGCCAACAACATCAAAGTTTAGAAACACAAATCACCAACCCAAAAGATATAAGGTAAAAGCTAGAAACAAGATGTAGAAAAAATGAAAATATAATCTCTATATCTATTATTTTCTTAATTATTCAACCAGAATAATTCATGCTAAATTAACTAAAATCTTACATAATTTAATTAAATTCAAACCAACTACTCCGTATATATACTTTATTTTAATAAAATATTATTTTATACTCCTTTTTAAGGATTTATCTTGGACATCTTGTTTGATTTGATTCATTATCGTTGTATCCGCATTATTCTCACCCTATATATTTTGAAATCTATGTCTTATCGATGAAGCGTATATATGATTTTTTTTTTGAAACTAATCTTTGGAGAATTTGTATTGTAGGTCAAATTGGACGAGTTTATTACAAGTTCAACAACTTGGGAAGATGGTGGACGCAATGAAGATCTACCGGAGGAAAACACCTTTTTTTATATTTGTTTCTTTATCAAATCATCTTTCTCGTAAGCATTTTTCTGCCATGATCTACCTATATTACTCTAGGATTCATTCTACTCGTGTTTGATTATTTATTTCTACGTGGCTGTGATTATTGTGACATGTATACCCATCTAATTTCTATAATACAAATATGCGATCATCATCATCATCATCGTCAATTCTTCCTTTTGTTTCTTCACATGCGCATAAGTAACTTTGATTGACATGGTTCATTTGTGCGAAAGCTCTCTTGAGCAACCGATAGTGTTCTTTAGAAAGATGAAGCTTCTTACGAAGAGGAATCAATCCACCATCGTCATCTTGATCCTCTATATCGGTGTTGGAAAATATGAAGACAAAATTCATGACATCGTGGGATGGGTTTACTACACACCGTAAGTTTCTCTTTTTTGATTTCACACTTTAGTTCTTTTATGCCTTTCTTCGGGCCTCTTTAGTTTATTGCAATAATGATATTTTGATTAATAGAGAATGCTCGAGTCATGATTCTCTTTAGTTTGACATGCGCATAAAATATTTGTTGTGGATGTTGTTTATAGTCTAGCTCACAAACTCAAACCTACTATCATATTAATTGATGAAGTTGATAGCTTTTTGAGGCAACGTCGCAACTCGGCCACAACCTTTGTTGATTTATCTCATAATTCTCACTATTTTCTTTTTACAAAAATACTTTTGTCCCTAAATATTAAATGCACAATCTTGGTTGCCTCAGTTTTCCTTGGTAAGGTACGAAACCAGTCACAAAGAAACATAAAAAAAGTATGACAAAATATATGGGAAAAAGTTGGTTATTCCTATAGAGGTTGTATCTTAGAAAAAATGATACAACCTCAAATGAAATAGACAACTTTTTCTCACATATTTTGTCATACTTTTGTTTATGTTTCTTTGTGATTGCTTTCGGACCTTACCAAGGCAAACTGAGGCAACAAAGATTGGACATTCAATATTTAGAGACAAAAGTGTTTTTGTAATAAAAAGAAAATAATGAGATTTATGAGATAAATCAGCAAAGGTTGAGGCCGACTTGCGATGTTGCCTCAAAAAGCTACCAACCTCATCAATGAATATGATAGTAGGTTCGAGTTTGTGAGTTAGACTAAAAACAACATCCACAACAAATAATTCATGCGCATGTGAAACTAAAGAGATCCATCACTCGAGCATTCTCTATAAATCAAAATATCATTATTGTAATAAACTAAAGAGGTCAGAAGAAAGGAATAAAATAACTGAAGTACGAAATCAAAAAAGAGAAACTTCCAGTATGTAGGAAACCCATCCCATGATGCCATGAATTTTGTCTTCATATTTTCCAACTCCGATATGGAGGCGTCCCGTAACGTCAACCATAATAGGTTTCAAAAACGACAACAACATCTTAGTCAAACTTGAGGCCAACAACATCAAAGTTTAGAAACACAAATCACCAACCCAAAAGATATAGGGTAAAAGATAGGAACAAGTTGTAGAGAAAATGAATTAGAAAAAATGATAATCTAATCTCTATATCTATTATTTTCTTACTTATTCAACCAGAATAATTCAAGCTAAATTAACTAAACTCTTACATAATTTAATTAACTTCAAACCAACTACTCCGTATATATACTTTATTTTAATAAAATATTATTTTATACTCCTTTTTAAGGATTTATCTTGGAAATCTTGTTTGATTTGATTCATTATCGTTGTATCCGTATTATTCTCACCCTGTATATTTTGAAATCTATGTCGTATCGATGAAGCGTATATATGATTTTTTGAAACTGATCTTTTTTGAATTTGTATTGTAGGTCAAATTGGAGGAGTTTATTACAAGTTCAACAACTTGGGAAGATGGTGGACGCAATGAAGATCTACCGGAGGAAAACACCTTTTTTATATTTGTTTCTTTATCAAATCATCTTCCTAGTAAGCATTTTTCTGCCACGATCTGTAACACCCCGAATTCTCAGAACTCGGAACGTTACTGGTTAGGACCTCACAATGGGTCCCGACCTCAGTTTGACAACAATATTACTAGGATCTTGCAACAAGACACAAATAAGAAAAACCGAAATTCATAAAAATGTATTTGAAAAAGGATGAATGCAACAAAGTCTAACAGCCTATCATACTTAAACAACGGAAAAGACTAACTGTCTTAACAAAAGGGAAAGACAACAAGCGATAACCCAAACCCCCACTCTAAAGAGTACGGAGACCCGGCTGACCACTACTTCCGGATCACTCAGCTGCTGTTCTAACCTGCTGTAAAACTAAAACCACAACAAAACAACCATTAGCTAGTTATCTAAACATTAGCAGAATAATAATAGCACACACACACATAAAACAATAAACACTCATCATGCTTTCAAACAATCCATTTATTATCTTCATTTAAGTCATTCACTCTAATGATACTTATTTTGTGACACGAGGGATTCCCAAACCTCGCCTCCGCCCCCGTGTACCCATCAAGAGTGGATCCGATGCATCTCACCGTGTACCTGTATGGTCTGGGTATAGAGAACCTCCCGGTCTCCTGGCAGAGCTGGGCAGTGATGTCACGGCCCGTTATACATACACTTGGGCCTTAAATACATAATAACAACGGTCGTCCTAACAAGTTGTTATTATAAACACACATCGCACACACCACCATTATCATACAACTAACATCCAGAAACCGGCTAAGTAAGTCGCATGGACTTACCTTGATCAAAAATCGCTTTCTCAAATCTCAACTCAGTCCAAACCCGTGGTAACTCAAACGCCTGTCAAATAAGGCATGTGAATCAAAATCACATCCAGATGTCCAACCTCATGCGAAGGAATTACGGAGAAAGCTCTCTTACGGTAAAAGACCATTTTACCCTTAGTGCCGAAAATTCTCAAAGTCTATAATTTAGTTCTAATATTTTCTTTTAGAACCTATGTCCATAATCTAGTTCTCATTGACAATGTTTGGTAAGGATTTAGTAAGGTTTTATAAAAGTTGCCCAACATTCTTAGTTTACACAAAAGTCGTCAAAGCTCGACTTTGGGTTCATATACACGGTTTGGATAAGGATATAAAATCCCGAGATAAAATCCTAGATCCTCTATGATATACATACTAAACCTAGGAGTAAAGATCTCTCAGAAATACTTACTCATAACTCTCCCATAATTCTCCGAAGTTGGTATAAAAGCTGAAAAATCCCATGCTTAGCCAAATTTTCCTCTGCTGTAAAAACAGCTCAAGTTCTCTACTTCGGGACCTTATAAAACCTAATCCGACCGTTAACTTTCTCCCAATTTTAAACACAAAAAACTTCATATTTCTATCTCAAACTTATTAAAATTTGAACGGTGGATCATCATTTTAAGGTATCGAAATATAATTCCCAACTATTCAGTTTAAGTGCACTACACAACATTTCAAGCAAGGGGTTTTCAGGTGGTCTTGAGTTCGATACTCATCCTCAGCCATTCTGGATAAATACTTGGATTTAAAACAACCTATTTCTAACTGCACTAGTAGGACAGTAACAGCAAGATCCTAGGGAGGCTTACCGACAGCAGTAGGACAGAACAACAAGATCATAGGGAGGCTTACCGACAGCAGACTGAGCCGATCCGGACTCCTGGTTGTGGGACTCGTAATCAAACGTACTGGCTTGGGGTCTGAATTCCGGCACGCACTACACTCGATGTTGTCAAGTAAGGATCATCTCAGGCGTTGTTATTACGTGCAAAACAGCGGGAGAAGAGGAGGGGTAGAGGGACGGCGTTTTGCTCACCTTGCTGCTGACGAAGGAGGTCGAGAAATTCCGGTGCTGGCTGCTAGCGGTGCTGAGATGTTCCCAATCGGTTGCGGTGTGGTCACGGCTTGAAGGCGGCTGTGCAGAGGCTGGTGCTGGTTCGACTGTACCCCCCACCGCGCACCACTCCTCCTGGCTCGTGACTGTACGTAGGACCGAAAAGTGACGCGATTTGCATTTAATACGGGAAGACAGAAGGGAAGAGATAGACGGAGGAGGGGCTCACCCAACGGTCGACAGAGACGGCGGAAGAGATCCGGTGGCTGCGGTGTTGCTGCAAGGCTCGCCGTCGGTAGCTGGTGGCGTGCAGAATCCGGCGTTGAGGGAGATTGGTGACTCCGGTTGTAGTCGAACGTGAAAGGCTGCTGGTGGTTACAGCCGGTTTTATCGTGCAGCGGCATAGCAGGTGTAGATTAGATTTAAGGTTAGGTTAGGGTAAACGTTTAATTAGTGAAGGGATTAGGGTAAGTTAAGAGAATGGGCCCAAAAAAAAGGACATTGGGCTAGTTAATTGGCCTGCTCATCAAATAAAATAAATGGGCTGAATGAAGGTTCGTTATTTGCCCGGAAACGTTAAAAATTACGGAACTTAACTTCGGAATTACTTACGGAATTATTTATTGTATTATATAAGTTATCATTTTATTTTATTTTATTTTATTATTATTATTATTATTATTTATTTATTTATTTATTTTTTTAAAAGGTACGGAATTATTTCCGGTTACATAATTTATCATTGTATGTGAATTAAGGTCACATAAAATGATAGAAATTAATCTCGTTTTATATTTATTTCGAAGGTAAAGGTTGGCGGATCGGAATCCGGTTAAATTCCGTATTAAACGAAGTTAAAAATTTTTGGTTATTACACGATCTACCTATAATACTCTAGGATCCATTCTACTCGTGTTTGATTATTTATTTCTACGTGGGTGTGATTATTGGTGACATGTATACCCTTCTAATTTCTATATTTTAAATATGCGATCATCATCATCATCATCGTCAATTCTTCCTTTTGTTTCTTCACATGTGCATAAGTAACTTTGATTGACATGATTCATTTTTGCGAAAACTCTCTTGAGCAATCGATAATGTTCTTTAGAAAGACGAAGCTTCTTACGAAGAGGAATCAATCCACCACCGTCATCTTGATCCTCTATATCGGAGTTGGAAAATATGAAGACAAAATTCATGGCATCATGGGATGGGTTTAGTACACACCGTAAGTTTCTCTTTTAAGATTTCACACTTTAGTTATTTTATGCCTTTCTTCTGGCCTCTTTAGTTTATTGCAATAATGATATTTTGATTTATAGAGAATGCTCGAGTCATGATTCTCTTTAGTTTCACATGCGCATAAATTATTTGTTGTGGATGTTGTTTATAGTCTAGCTCACAAATTCAAACCTACTATCATATTAATTGATAAGGTTGATAGCTTTTTCAGGAAACGTCGCAACTCGGCCACAACCTATGTTGATTTATTCTCATAATTCTCACTATTTTCTTTTTATTACAAAATCACTTTTGTCCCTAAATATTGAATGCCCAATCTTTGTTGCCTCAGTTTGCCTTGGTAAGGTCCGAAAGCAATCACAAAGAAACATAAAAAAAGTATGACAAAATATATGGGAAAAAGTTGGTTATTCCTATAGAGGTTGTATCTTAGAAAAAATGATACAACCTCAATTGAAATAGACAACTTTTTCTCACATATTTTGTCATACTTTTGTTTATGTTTCTTTGTGATTGCTCTCGGACCTTACCAAGGCAAACTGAGGCAACAAAGATTGGGCATTCAATATTTAGGGACAAAAGTGTTTTTGTAATAAAAAGAAAATAATGAGATTTATGAGATAAATCAGCAATGGTTGAGGCCGACTTGTGACGTTGCTTCAAAAAGTTACCAACCTCATCAATGAATATGATAGTAGGTTCGAGTTTATGAGCTAGACAAAAACAACATCCACAAGAAATAATTCATGCGCATGTGAAACTAAAGAGATCCATCACTCGAGAATTCTCTATAAATCAAAATATCATTATTACAATAAACTAAAGAGGTCAGAAGAAATGCATAAAATAACTTAAGTACGAAATTAAAAAATTGAAACTTTCAGTATGTAGGAAACCCATCCCACGATGCCATGAATTTTGTCTTCATATTTTCCAACTCCGATATGGAGGCGTCCCGAACGTCAACCATAATAGGTTTCAAAAACGACAACAACATCTGAGTCCTATGTAACACCCCAAATTTTACAACTCAGGAAGTTACTGGTTAGGACCGCACAGTGGGTCCCGACCTTAGTTTGACAACAACTTAACAAGATCTTACAACAAGGCACAAATAAGGAAAACCAGAAATCATAAAATAATTCTTAACAATGTATGAATGTGACCAGAACATCTAACAGCCGGAAAACGTAATATAACCAAGTACGGAAGGAACGAAAAGAAACAAGGTCCAACTGAAAATCCAGCAAATAAAGGAACTGCAAAACGTCCTAAAAGTACGACACCCCGGCTGACAACTACCATCCGGATCACTCGGCATCTGCTCTAACCTGTGGTAAGTCTACACAACATAACAACCGTTAGCTAACTATCCAAATATAAGTAGAATAACAACAGCACAAACACATGCAGAAAAATTATAAACAAACATCATGCTGGCACTCAACCGTTTATTATCTATTATTTAGGTGATTCATCTTATTCAATTTTACAGTTGTGGCACGAGAGCTATTAACAGTTCTCGCCTCCGTTCCTTATCCAACTAGGTGTAGGTCTAGCTGACCTCCGCCGGTAGCATCACTACAAACCGAGTATGGACTAGTCCCTAAAGAAACTGTAACACCCCGAATCCGCGGGACTCGGGATTTCACATTGGGCTAGGATCTCACAATGGATCCTGACCCTAGCCTGACAACAAGTTCACTGGACCTTACAACATGACACTGACAGATATAAAACAAATACATAAAACAGTATAAACTGTACGACCCAAAGTATACAACAACATATCCGAGTATATAAAACGACATCCTCACATAGGAGTTACAAAAGATCATCCTCACGTAGAAGGGGAAACACAACAACCCCAAACCAACCACCTAATGTACGAGAGTCCTCGGCCTGTCACCCTGCCAGATCACCCAGTAGCGCCTAACCTGTAAACATCTACAACACGGTATGAAACCGTTAGCTAACCATACATATATGAGGTAATGCATAAGCACAAGCACAATCATGAAAGATAAACACATCAGCATGCTATCACACATTTACCCATTTATTATCTTTATATAATAACCATTCACTCAAAAACCGTATATATATAGATAGATGAAAGTATGTGACACGAGGACCGATACATCCCCGCCTCTGAGTACAATGTCCAGCTGTACGAGTATCGGTCACACAATCCGTGTACCCTATGGGAGTGGATTGCGCCCTTCCTGTAAACCAGTCTGGCCCGACATCAGAGAACCTCCCAGAGTCCACGGCGGGATGAAAGGGAAAGGTTATCACAGCCACGCAGTGGGGCAGTCAATAGAACATAGGTCGATAAAAACGACAACTCATGATATCATAGCAAACATATAAAGCACACACCACTCATGCAAACACCCAATAGAGGGATGGTAGCTAAGTAAGTCCTACGGACTTACCTCAACCTCGTACAATCTCAACCACGATCACCTCTACACTGGAGGGACAACACGGCCTATAAAAAGGCATAAAGAGATATATCAACCTCTATTCATCAAAGGGGTCACACCTAGACCCAAAGGGATCCATAAGGATCATACTCAATCTATGAGTCTCACAACCAACTAAACCTCAATATCTCAGCATAATTCACAATTCCTCAAATCTCAAGGTAGTATCTAATCAACATTCCTCAATCTCAATTTTAATCCTAATTTAATTAATTAACCTTTAATTAATTAATTAGATTTCGCCAGAATAACGTTTTGCCCGCAGGAAATTTCTAAACCCCCTGTCATCATATTTCATCAAACAAGAACCCATAATCACCAGAATAATATAACGACCATTATGGACTTTCTAATTGTCCTATTTGACAAGCTTAAAGTCAATTTAGGCCAAATCGCAGTACGGAAAACGAATAAATTCATAACTTATTCGTTACTAACCCGATTGACGATCTGAAAGAAGATTCGGAATCACAACGACGCAGGCTACGCATGGACAGCATCAAATTCATCAGAATCTGAGTGTTCGCCCCTAGAGGTGTGTGCAAATAAGCTTTAAATTTATAAAACTAGAATCAAGCAGCGAACCCGCAGTGTACGGATCGAGGTAGCTAAGCAAGAATTCCAGAGTATCGAACACAGGGATTTGGGTGGGAACAAATTCGATTTCAGATTATCAAGCAGTAAATATGAGAGTTTTGCAAATATTGGGAAAACAACAATCCTAAAGATCCGGGTATTCAGTTGTGGCAATAGATTCAAGATATACTAATAATATAAAGACAGAGTAGGGATATGCAAAGGTACACTAATGTAAGGTAATCGTACGGTTGAGGTTCCAAAAACCTTATGTAACTCACCTAAAAGATACTCCTTATACAGGTTGTTGAGGCTCAATATAAAGAGGTTCTAAAAGCAAGGATTAGTATCAAATACCCGAACCTATAATCTAAAGGTCAAGACTAACTTATCCGATTGAGGTTGTTGAGGCTCACAATCGAGGTAGAGGTTGTTGAGGCTTCACTACCACCTAGAAAAGACAAGTCTAAACTAAGCTAAAGCAAATCTTTAACTTTGGATTAAGGTAAAAGCAAGGCTCGTAAACTCATGGAAATTACGGTTGGATCTTGAGATTCCACGGTCGTGGAACTCAAGAACAGCCCGTAATTTAGGGTTGTCGGCGACAATTCTCTAACTCT
>BSUD01000006.1:27831082-27876375 GCA_033239045.1 Fagopyrum esculentum
TTACCGGAATTTTGTTGATTGGAGCGCCAATTGTTGTTGTTCGAACCACGATTGTTGTTCCAATTGTTGTTGTTCCGGTTGTTGTTGTTTCCATTCCAATTGTTGTTCCGGTTATTGTTCCGGTTATTGTTGTTGCGGTTGGTGCTGTCACCGCCGTTGTTATTGCCCAAATAGCCAACATCCTTCTCTTGCTGCTTTGGAAAGTTGGTCTTGATAGCCTCCTTCAACTCTTTGATCTCATTGTTGAGGGAGAAAATCTGATTTTGAGCTTCATGTGTGAGCTTCGCTCCTTGCTCCACACGATTTCCCTCCATCTTCCGGTGGGAATACTTCTCTATGACTCTTGCTTGCTTCTCAATGAAGTCCCAAGCGTCATCTTCTCTCATGTCCATGAACGTTCCACATGAGAGGGATTGAAGGTTGAATTGCGTTCCCGCATCCAGCCCCTTGTAGTAAATTTCCAGCAAGGCAAGCTTGGATATGCCATGATGAGGGCAATCCAAGAGCAAATCCTGAAACCTTTCCCAAGATTGAAACAAACTTTCGTTAGGTCTCATAGAAAAAGCATTAATCTTACCTCTAAGTTCTGCCGTTTTGGAGGGCGGAAAGAATTTGGTGAGAAACTCTGCGGAGAGGTCTTCCCACGTCTCTAGCTTTCCACTAGGAAGAGCTTGGTACCAAGATAGCGCTTTCCCTTTCAAAGAGAAAAAGAAAGGTTTGAGCTTATAGCTGTTGGTAGTAGCGCTCTTTGGTCTCATTGTCTCCATCATGCACTCAAAGTTTTGCAAGTGTTGGTGTGGAGATTCAGCACTTGTACCGCCAAACTGACTTTGGCGAACTAGAGTGATAACTTGAGGGTTGAAACTAAACCCTTGTACGTCTTCAGCATCAAAGTTCACGCCCAAGCGGCGCGGTTGTTGTGTTGGATCCATCCGCTGGCCAAGAGTTCTTGGCTCATTATCCACACGTTCGACTCTCGCATTCCTAGGTGGAATGCGGCGGTTAGCAGCTCCTTGTGTGTTGAAAGGATTTATATTGATCGTGGGATCAATCTCTTCTAGCGCAGGCATGGAAGAATCACTATCATCAGCGGATGAATTACCTCTTCTTCTAGACCTTGTCCTTCTTCTTGAGGACTTCTTTCCTACCTTATCTTCAAGATCGCTCATCTTTATCTTCATTTGAACGATCATGTCTTGTAGACCGTTAACTTGAGTTTGATGACGATCCATCTCATCCTGGAGGAGATTCTCATTCCATCGGAGTTGAGCTTCCTTCTCCGCTAACTTAGTTTGAAGATCGTTTTCGTTTTCTTGAGTCATCCTCTTTTCTTTGCGTTTTTGTCTCAAGGTTTTCTCTAGCTCTTGATCAAGAGGTAAGAGATCTTCGGTGTTTCTAGACCTGCGCATGCACTCAAGAAGAATCAAATAACGAGAGCAAGCTCCCAAGCTTGACAACCGGTTACCGAATTCGGCCGAAACCAAATCCCCGGCAACGGCGCCAAAAACTTGTTCGCCCCTAGAGGTGTGTGCAAATAAGTTTTAAATTTATAAAACTAGAATCAAGCAGCGAACCCGCAGTGTACGGATCGGCGTAGATAAGCAAGAATTCCAGAGTATCGAACACAGGGATTTGGGTGGGAACAAATTCGATTTCAAGTTATCAAGCAATAAATATGGGAGTTTTGCAAATATTGGGAAAACAACAATCCTAAAGATCCGGGTATTCAGTTGCGGCAATAGATTCAAGATATACTAATGATGTAAAGACAGAGTAGAGATATGCAAAGGTATACTAATGTAAGGTAATCGTACGGTTGAGGTTCCAAAAACCTTATGTAACTCACCTAAAAGATACTCCCTATACAGGTTGTTGAGGCTCAATATAAAGAGGTTCTAAAAGCAAGGATTAGTATCAAATACCCAAACCTATAATCTAAAGGTCAAGACTAACTTATCCGATTGAGGTTGTTGAGGCTCACAATCGAGGTAGAGGTTGTTGAGGCTTCACTACCACCTAGAAAAGACAAGTCTAAACTAAGCTAAAGCAAATCTTTAACTTTGGATTAAGGTAAAAGCAGGCTCGTAAACTCATGGAAATTACGGTTGGATCTTGAGATTCCACGGTCGTGGAACTCAAGAACAGCCCGTAATTTAGGGTTGTCGGCGACAATTCTCTAACTCTCAGGGTCTATTCTGTTTGCGATCGATCTATCATCATCTAAGCCACAACTATCAACCCTTCACCTTAGAATTGTTAAGGGTTTTTAGCCAATAACAGTCATTTGATAGCAATTCAAGATTTATAAGATAAAAGATGGGAACTTTCAAGAACTTTCAATAATCTTCGAACGAATCTCAGAATCACAATCAAGAACAAATGTTTGTCAAAAGATTCAATTCGGAATAAACAATCACAATCTTAGGAAAGAAAGGAAACGGGATGTCAATCCGATCCTAAATCAAACCTAAGCAAGAAGAGGAGTTTTCTTGCAAAATCCTCCAAGAACTTCGATCTTCCTCAACGCGAAGATCACTAACAGCAATTCTCCAATCACGAACTTCGATCTTCAATGAGATCTCCCAAAATCACCTTCAAGAATGAAGGTTTGTGTGTTGCTAAGCTTGCGTTCTTGCCGCCAAACTTAGGTTTTTGAAAGGTCGTAAGCTAGACAACGAGGTAAAGCGAGGTGACGGAATCTTGCTTCATCCGTCCTTTTTATAATGCAGGGCAAAACGTCGGCCCGGCCCGATCTTCAAAAGATCATGGCTTCGAAACGTGGCGAAAGGATTCGCCAAGATCACGGTCGTGGAAGATTCCACGACCGTAATTCTGAGGCATGGAAACAAATACGGGTAGATTCCACGGCCGTAATATCCCCTGGAATGAACATCGAATTCTGCATCACAATCCACGGCCGTAATCTTGGGTCAAACCGTGATTTTTGCCTTCATTCGTGCATTCCTCAATCTAATACTCCAAATTGCTTCCAAAAGGTGTCCTTGATCTAGAGGTACATCAACTCAACTCTCCTTCGCTCGATTTCGTTCGGAAATAGCTCCAAATCACCTATAATCAACATAGAACTCGTGTAGACATCCATATCGACAATATAGGCAATACTAGCTCATATATGCATAAAGCTCCATCAAAGACTATCAATATGAATCAAATGCGATTATAAAACGTGCCTAAAATATCACAATATTTCATGCTAACAAATAACCCCATACTTAACACTTGCTTGCCCCTAAGCAAGGTCTTTCAAAAAGCTTTAAACAAGAGTTAGGATGAAATATGTGTACCTTCTTTTGGATGAAAGTGGCTTCTAAAGAATAGATCATTCTCAAACCTTGCTTCATTCGTTTTCAAACTTTCACGCACTTAATTAGAGAGTAAGAGGTAAAGAAAGCTCATGAAACAATTTAACTTCCAAGCAAGCATTATAACCTTCAAACATTATCAAAATCAATCATAAGAACTTCAATTTAGATCACCAAGCCATATAACATTCTTTTGATCTTAAGGACTTTTCAAAGGAAAAGGTCTAGAGCATGGAAGGGAAGGGAAACTTTAAGGGAGAGTGGTGCATAAATCCGGGAAAATGGACTACTACCTTCTTCTTCTTTTGCGGTTTCCGCAACTCTTCACTTAGAGCTTCGCTCTTACTTTTCATTTTTCGACCTTACTTTTGGAGTTATGGATAGAGGTGCACAAAAACCGAAGCCTAGGAGATTGGCGTTTCTCATTTTTGCGAGATGCCTCAAACCTTTAGCGCACATACCATAATCCGCTAGGAATATCGCTCAATCCGACTTTGGCAAGACACAAACACCCGGCTATGTGAATGGTGCCGAGTTACTCATCGTCATGATTGACTTCCCCAAACCTATAATTTCTTTCTATTCAATTGATTGCAAATATATGCTCTCATGGCCCTCCCACATCATACATGCCTTTTTCTCATTCACTTTCCAAGTTCCCGGATGGGTAAGGGAGGCTAGTATTTCAATGAGGAGTTAGATGATCAAAGGAAAGAAGAAAGAAAGTATCGAATTGCCTTAATCATTTCAAAAAGAAGCATAAGAACTTATAATGTGATTTCAACTTCGATTTCTTACATGATTTAGGTAACATTTTCACATTATAAAACTTGCAAAAGAGGTAAAATCTATTCATTCAATTTCTTTTCGAATTACTATCCTTTCAAGCATGCAATCGTTATCAACTTAATTCACAAGTAGTGTTTATCATGGAATTCATCTCAATTCATTAGAAACATCAAATTTTTCAAAAATTTTCAGTTTTTATGGGTTTTTAAAGTTCTTTTTCATGCGATGCAAGAATGAAACGTGTAACATATGATGAACATGCAATAATAGTCTCGGAATAGAAGCAACATATAGAGTAGAGTTATTACAAACATTTAGTACATCCCAATCAAGAATTACAAAAACTTGTTCGCCCCTAGAGGTGTGTGCAAATAAGCTTTAAATTTATAAAACTAGAATCAAGCAGCGAACCCGCAGTGTACGGATCGAGGTAGCTAAGCAAGAATTCCAGAGTATCGAACACAGGGATTTGGGTGGGAACAAATTCGATTTCAGATTATCAAGCAGTAAATATGAGAGTTTTGCAAATATTGGGAAAACAACAATCCTAAAGATCCGGGTATTCAGTTGTGGCAATAGATTCAAGATATACTAATAATATAAAGACAGAGTAGGGATATGCAAAGGTACACTAATGTAAGGTAATCGTACGGTTGAGGTTCCAAAAACCTTATGTAACTCACCTAAAAGATACTCCTTATACAGGTTGTTGAGGCTCAATATAAAGAGGTTCTAAAAGCAAGGATTAGTATCAAATACCCGAACCTATAATCTAAAGGTCAAGACTAACTTATCCGATTGAGGTTGTTGAGGCTCACAATCGAGGTAGAGGTTGTTGAGGCTTCACTACCACCTAGAAAAGACAAGTCTAAACTAAGCTAAAGCAAATCTTTAACTTTGGATTAAGGTAAAAGCAAGGCTCGTAAACTCATGGAAATTACGGTTGGATCTTGAGATTCCACGGTCGTGGAACTCAAGAACAGCCCGTAATTTAGGGTTGTCGGCGACAATTCTCTAACTCTCAGGGTCTATTCTGTTTGCGATCGATCTATCATCATCTAAGCCACAACTATCAACCCTTCACCTTAGAATTGTTAAGGGTTTTTAGCCAATAACAGTCATTTGATAGCAATTCAAGATTTATAAGATAAAAGATGGGAACTTTCAAGAACTTTCAATAATCTTCGAACGAATCTCAGAATCACAATCAAGAACAAATGTTTGTCAAAAGATTCAATTCGGAATAAACAATCACAATCTTAGGAAAGAAAGGAAACGGGATGTCAATCCGATCCTAAATCAAACCTAAGCAAGAAGAGGAGTTTTCTTGCAAAATCCTCCAAGAACTTCGATCTTCCTCAACGCGAAGATCACTAACAGCAATTCTCTAATCACGAACTTCGATCTTCAATGAGATCTCCCAAAATCACCTTCAAGAATGAAGGTTTGTGTGTTGCTAAGCTTGCGTTCTTGCCGCCAAACTTAGGTTTTTGAAAGGTCGTAAGCTAGACAACGAGGTAAAGCCAGGTGAAGCGAGGTAAAGCGAGGTAAAGCGAGGTGAAGCGAGGTGAAGCGAGGTAAAGCGAGGTGACGGAATCTTGCTTCATCCGTCCTTTTTATAATGCAGGGCAAAACGTCGGCCCGGCCCGATCTTCAAAAGATCATGGCTTCGAAACGTGGCGAAAGGGATTCGCCAAGATCACGGTCGTGGAAGATTCCACGACCGTAATTCTGAGGCGTGGAAACAAATACGGGTAGATTCCACGGCCGTAATATCCCCTGGAATGAACATCGAATTCTGCATCACAATCCACGGCCGTAATTTAGGGTCAAACCGTGATTTTTGCCTTCATTCGTGCATTCCTCAATCTAATATTCCAAATTGCTTCCAAAAGGTGTCCTTGATCTAGAGGTACATCAACTCAACTCTCCTTCGCTCGATTTCGTTCGGAAATAGCTCCAAATCACCTATAATCAACATAGAACTCGTGTAGACATCCATATCGACAATATAGGCAATACTAGCTCATATATGCATAAAGCTCCATCAAAGACTATCAATATGAATCAAATGCGATTATAAAACGTGCCTAAAATATCACAATATTTCATGCTAACACTGAGCGACGGAACCGTCTTGGTGACATATATGCTCGACCAGCCCTCCATATACTCGGAAATGCAGAAACTCAGTACCGTTATGAAGAGAATGAAGAGAGAAATCCAGAAACTCAAACGGAATTGAAATCGGATTAGAAACGGAGAGTAGATCTGAGTTTGAAGGTTGAGAGAAATCAGAGCTTTTACGAGGAAACGTGAAATGAAATGAATTAATAAAGGATTTTCCGCTATTTATAGTGAAGACGATAATTATCCTTTAGTAAAGTCGATAATTATCCTTTAACCGATCCAAAGGTGGGTCGAACCTCTTTCTCCAAACTTCTCGAGATTGGAACATTAAATCTAGAGTATTGTAGGGATAATTATTCCACAAATGCTTCGGAAAACGTGTATTTCTAAGCCGTCTTTATTAGCCGTTAAGAAACGAAATAGCGACTCTTTTGGCCGTTTTGCCTCTCCATGTTATTTCATATCTAGGACATATCCGATGTCCTGATCATTTCTCTCAACTGCATTTTTATTAATTGGAGCTCCCAAATGCTCCAAATAAGACCGGAGGGTAAAAATAATTACCCGGGGAAAAAAGTAAAAATTTCCCCAAACGTCCAAAATTACGCCAGGAACATAACGGTGGGACTCTTACTCATCACTTGCGAAGTCTTCGCGAGTTATATGTTAATTATTATCAACGATTAAGTTAATCAACATTAATTAGAATTCGAAATCCTAGCTATTACATCACACACCCCTTAAAAAAAGTTTCGTCCCGAAACTTGAACATTTCCCAAATCCTCTCGGACCCATACGCCGAGGTATAACTCTCACTCTTTCTATCGGAGGTATCACATCTCCGTTCAAAAGATCACAACCTATAATAATCTATAACCTCAAGTATAAACATGGAGGAATCATCATCTCCAGGAAACAGGGCCATAACGCTACCCAAAGGCGTAGAGGAATCACGTCTCTCGCCATACTACATCACAAGGCATAGAGGAAGCACATCTCTAGCCAAAACATATCACAAGCATAGAGGAAATACGTCTCTAGCCAACCCATAAACATATATATCGCATGGAGGAATCACATCTCCACTTAACTATGTCCATCAAGGTAGCATGGAGGAAAGAACCATCTCCAGCTGAATCCTAATCCCACTCAAATAGCATGGAGGAAAGAACCATCTCCAGCTATAAATATAATCATACTCGGGTAGCGTGAAGGAAGTAATCATCTCCATCTATAGCATACATCACGCTAGCACATCAAGATCTACTAAGATCATAAATCACATCACAACTAGCATAGAATAACATATCAAGGCATATAAGCACATAAGCACAACATTCATCAAGATAGCACTAAGATCTACTCGTGCTCCCACAAATGGGTATGTCCTAACATATACTCTGGATAGTTCCTCAAGACACTATCCTCAGTCTCTCACATAGCTTCTTCAGGTCTTCATCTCGACCATCATATCCTCAATATGGGCATGTCTTTCGAATGCAAGCGTTTCATATCTCATTCCAAGAATGTAATTGAATGCTCAACAAAAGTGTGGTTGGACTCAACCATCAAATCATCGTAACTCACAAGGTGTCTCGAGTCTGCTATATACTTCCTCAGTTGAGAAATATGAAACATTGGGTGGATATCCTCTAATCTTAGAGGCAAAGCTAAACATCATGCTACCTTCTCTGTACTGGTCGATCTCAAATAAACCATCATATTGGAAACTCAGTTCCCTTTCCATATTAACACGTCTAACGTCTCGCAACCGAGATACTTATAGCCGGACATGAACTCTCGTTTTAACTTTAGAGGTTAACGCCTCTTGTCTACATATAATATCTGGCGACTATGTACAACCAGCATTCTCCCTTCAATCAACGTTACTTGAACTATAAAATCCTGAATCTGGTCAGGTGTTATTCCACTACTACTGCTAGATCACTTCTAGCATAAGGATATACGACATCAATGTTTATATATATTGCCTCATAGGGCCATCCCAGAAAGATGCACGTCCTTCATTGTTATATAATAAACTCATTAATGGAAGGTAATATAACCCTCCACGTTTCCCATTCAACTTACAACTTATAATAGATCTTTAAGATCTAGATGATCCTCTCTAACTAAGCATTTGTCAGGGGGTGAAGTATAGTCATGAGGTACAAACTTGTCCCTAAAGCAGTCTGAATCTGTTGCCCACAATCTCAAAGTAAAAACATCCATCTCGATCAGAAATGATCGTTCTCGGTATACCATGGAGTCTCACTATTTGTCTAGTGTACTCCTCAACCAATTCATTCACTAGCCACGTCCTTCTGATAGAAATGAAACG
The DNA here is from genome assembly GCA_033239045.1 of Fagopyrum esculentum. Lineage (NCBI taxonomy): Eukaryota > Viridiplantae > Streptophyta > Magnoliopsida > Caryophyllales > Polygonaceae > Fagopyrum > Fagopyrum esculentum. Next base: position 27,839,666 of record BSUD01000006.1, read on the forward strand.
TGCCAGTTTCATTAATCTATTACCAACAATCCAAATAACATCAATCTTCTACAGGGTCACAATCCCATAACAAAGTCCATAAAGATGTCCTCCCAAATTCTACTACTGCACTGGTAGTGGGTGGGGGCTTATCTCTAGATCGGAAATACTCTATCTGGACCTGCTGACATGTCACACACTATATCACAAATCTGGTTATATCGGCTTCATACAATATAATCGTCTCATCTCGTGGTACATCTTACTCGTACATGAATGTACTGAATAAGGCGTACAATGGGTATACGTAATATTCTGTCTCCATCTGCATCAGCAGGAACACAAAAGCGGTCATGACTCTTCATTAGTCCATCTACTCCAATGGAGAACTATGGTGCCTCAGTACGAGACATCCTTTCTCTAAACCTTGTCAAGGCCCGACAGGTCTCCTGCTTCTGTTGGACCTCATCCAACAAACCAGGTAGAACCTCTAAGGTATAAATGGGTATCCTTGTAACACCCCGAATCCGCGGGACTCGGGATGCCACATTGGGCTAGGATCTCACAATGGATCCTGACCTTAGCCTGACAACAAGTTCACTGGACCTTACAACATGGCACTGACAGATATAAAACAAATACATAAAACAATATAAACTGTACGACCCAAAGTAAACAACAACATAGCCGAGTATATAAAACGACATCCTCACATAGGAGGTACAAAAGATCATCCTCACGCAGGAGGGGAAACACAACAACCCCAAACCAACCACCTAATGTACGAGAGTCCTCGGCCTGTCACCCTGCCAGATCACCCAGTAGCGCCTAACCTGTAAACATCTACAACACGGTATGAAACCGTTAGCTAACCATACACATATATAGAGTAATGCATAAGCACAATCACACATAGGGAAAGATAAACATATCAGCATGCTTTCACTCATTTACCCATTTATTCATCTCAATATAATGGTCATTCACTCAAATCGTATAGATATAGTATATATGAAACTAGGTGACACGAGGACCGATACATCCTCGCCTCTGAGCCTGCTAGCCAGCCGTACTAGTATCGGTCACACAATCCGTGTACCCTATGGGAGTGGATTGCGCCCTTCCTGTAAACCGGTCTGACCTGACATCAGAGAACCTCCCAGACTCCACGGCGGGATGAAAGGGAAAGGTTATCACAGCCACGCAGTGGGGCAATCAATAAAACATAGGTCGGTAAATACGACATCACATGCTATCATAGCAAACATATAAGGCACACACCACTCATACAAACACCCCATATAAGGATGGTAGCTAAGTAAGTCCTACGGACTTACCTCAACCTCGATCGAACTCAACCACGATCACCTCTACACTGAGGGATAACACGGCCTATAAACAAGGTATAAAGAGATGTCACATCTCTTATCAAACAAAGGGTCACACCTAGACCCAAAGGGATCCATAGGGATCATATACATCCTATAACCTCGAATAACATGCTAAACCTAAAAGCCACATCAGGGCATAAATCCAACTCATGATATCATCACCAAATAAAATCCCATAATTACCAGAATAATATAACGAGCATAAATGGAAATTCCAATTATCCATTTTAACCAACTTAAGGTCAATTTATACTAACCCGCAATACGGAAAACGAATAAATTCATAACTTATTCGTTACTAACCCGATATACGAACCGGAAGAAGATCCAGACTCCTAGCGATACGGGGAGTAAGAGCGCGGTATGAAACCTTACATTTGATGACTTGCGGTGGTCCGTCGGCGTTCTCATAGCGGTAAACGGAAGCTTAACCAAAAAGCTAGCAAACGGGAAATAAGTTTGTACCACGTTGAAGAGAACAAGGTAAGGGACTCGTTGGTACAACCGGATCTGAAAATGGATCAAGGATGAAAGGTGTTTGTACCACGTTGAAGAGAACAAGGTAAGGGACTCGTTGGTACAAACGGATCTGAAAATGGATCAAGGATGAAAGGTGTATCGATGAATGAAGTTTGTGCGGCGTTACGTTCTTCGCTCTCACTTTTCTTCCTCTGCAATTGAAATGAAAGTGAAATGGTGGATGCAGGTAATGGAGTATAGCCGCCATTCATTCTTCTATATATATATATATATATAATATATTATATTCATATGTATAGCTGAGGAAGTTATATTTATATATAATATATTATATTCATATGTATAGCGGAGGAAGCATAGCCGCCATTCCTTCTTTTATATATATATATATATATATATATATATAAAGTTTATCCAAATAGATTAATTTGGAACGCGGTTATAACTTTTCGGCCATTAAGCTTTATGAACTAGAATATAAAATCCGAAATTTGTCGGGATAATTAACCCATAAATATCTCGTAAAATGGGCATTCCTAAGCCACATTTCTTAACCGCTAAGAATCGGAATAGCGATTCTTTTGGCCGTTTTGCCTTTCCATATTATTTCATATGTAGGACATATCCGATGTCCTGATCATTTCTCTCAACTGTATTTTTATTAATTGGAGCTCCCAAATGCTCCAAATAACAGCGGAGGGTAAAATTAATTACCCGGGGGAAAAAGTAAAAATTTTCCCCAAACGTCCAAAATTACGCGAGGAACATAACGGTGGGACTCTTACTCATCACTTGCGAAATCTTCGCAAGTTATATGTCAATTACTATCAACGATTAAGTTAATCAACATTAATTAGAATTCGGAAATCCTAGCTATTACATCACACACCCCTAAAAAAAAAGTTTCGTCCCGAAACTTGAACAATTCCCAAATCCTCTCGGACCCATACGCCGAGGTATAACTCTCACTCTTTCTATCGGAGGTATCACATCTCCGTTCAAAAGATCACAACCTATAACAATCTATAACCTCAAGTATAAACATGGAGGAATCATCATCTCCAGGAAAAAGGGCCATAGCGCTACCCAAAGGCGTAGTGGAATCACGTCTCTCGCCATACCACATCACAAGGCATAGAGGAAGCACATCTCTAGCCAAAACATATCACATGCATAGAGGAAATACGTCTCTAGCCAACCCCTAAACATATATACCGCATGGAGGAATCACATCTCCACTGAACTATGTCCATCAAGGTAGCATGGAGGAAAGAACCATCTCCAGCTGAATCCTAATCCCACTCAAATAGCATGGAGGAAAGAACCATCTCCAGCTATAAATATAATCATAGTTGGGTAGCGTGGAGGAAGTAATCATCTCCAGCTATAACATACATCACGCTAGCACATCAAGATCTACTAAGATCATAAATCACATCACAACTAGCATGGAATAACACATCAAGGCATATAAGCACATAAGCACAAAATTCATCAAGATAGCACTAAGATCTACTCGTGCTCCCACAAATGGGTCTGTCCCAACATATACTCTGGATAGTTCCTCAGGACACTATCCTCAGTCTCTCACATAGCCTCTTCAGGTCTTCATCTCGACCATAATATCGTCAATATGGGAATGTCTTTCGAATGCAAGCGTTTCATATCTTATTCCAAGAATGTAATCAGATGCTCAACAACGATGTGGTTCAACTTAACCACTAGATCATTATAACTCACAAAGTGTTTCCAACCTGGTATATACTTCCTCAGTTGAGACACAGGAACACTGGGTGAACATCCACCAACTTCAGAGTGAAAGCTAAACATCATGTTGCCTTCACAAAACTGATCAAGATCTCAAGTAACCGACATATTGGAAACTCAGTTCCCCTTTCCATAATACACAACTAACGTCTCACAGCTGAGATACCTCCAGCCGGACATGAACTCTCACTTGAACTTTAGAGGTTAGCGTCTCTTGTCTACATATAATATCTGGCGACTCTGTAAAACCAGCATTCTTCTTTCAATCAACGTTACTTGAACTATAAAATCCTGAATCTGGTCAGGTGTTATAATACTACTACTGCTAGATCACTTCTAGCATAAGGATATACGACATCTATGTCTATATATATTGCCTCATAGGGCCACCCCAGAAAGATGCACGTCCTTCATTGTTATATAATAAACTCATTAATGGAAGGTAATATAACCATCCACGTTTCCCATTCAACTTACAACTTATAATAGATCTTTAAGATCTAAATGATCCTCTCTAACTAAGCATTTGTCAAGGGGTGAAGTGTAGTCATGAGGTACATACTTGTCCCCAAAGCAGTCTGAATCTGCTGCCCACAATCTCAAAGTAAAAACATCCATCTCGATCAGAAATGATCGTTCTCGGTATACCATGGAGTCTCACTATTTGTCTAGTGTACTCCTCAACCAATTCATTCACTAGCCACGTCCTTCTGATAGAAATGAAACGTTCCGGTTTCATTAATCTGTTACCAACAATCCAAATAACATCAATCTTCTACAAGGTCACAATCCCATAACAAAGTCCATAAAGATGTCCTCCCAAATTCTACTACTGCACTGGTAGTGGGTGGGGGCTTATCTCTAGATCGGAAATACTCTATCTGGACCTGCTGAAATGTCACACACTATATCACAAATCTGGTTATATCGGCTTCATACAATATAATCGTCTCATCTCGTGGTACATCTTACTCGTACCTGAATGTACTGAATAAGGCGTACAATGGGTATACGTAATATTCTGTCTCTATCTGCATCAGCAGGAACACAAAAGCGGTCATGACTCTTCATCAGTCCATCTACTCCTATGGAGAACTATGGTGCCTCAGTACAAGACATCCTTTCTCTAAACCTTGTCAAGGCCCGGCAGGTCTCCTGCTTCTGTTGGACCTCATCCAACAGACCAGGTAGAACCTCTGAGGTATAAATGGGTATCCTTATTAAGGAACTGATTGTCCAACTCTAGCCAAGCTAGATCTCTTTGAAGCTGAGGTTGAACTATCAGTCTCACAATCATCTTCTCTTGGAGCGTCTTTCCATTCAAGTTATCGGCGACAACATTCAACTTCTCTGAATGATATGAAATCTTCAAGTCAAAGTCTTGATCAACTTAAGCTCTTAATACTGGCGGTTATTCAACCCTGTTGCATAAAATATACTTCAGATTTCTATAATCTATAGAAATCTGACATGAAGATCACACCGGTACGGTCTTCAAAATTTAAAGGCTTGAACTACCACTACTAACTCTAAATCATGAGTCGAGTAGTTCTCATCATACGTTCTCAACTGTAAACACACATATCAATAACCCTACTCCTTTGTAGTAATACACATCTCAAACTTAGCTGGGATGTATCACCGTAAATCACGGGATCCCAAAAATCTTCTAACTACAATAGAATGGAAGCAGAGGTCAAATGCCTCCTCAACTCTTCAGAACATAGACACACTGCTTTCATCACGTAGTTATGGTGGTCTTCTCAAAAGACTCGCAAATGAATACATAATCATATAAAATCCTTTGTCAAAGCATTGGTAGCAATTGGCTGAGCCGAGAAAACTACGTATTCCTTAATGTTCATTAGTATCTCCCATGTTACAACATACTTAATTCTCGCCAGGTCAACCATGAACCCACTGGTGGAGACAACATGGCCTAAAAAGGCTACCACTGGCATCTCAACTTACACTTAGAGAGCGTAGCATACAATCCTCTATCTCTCGAAATCTGTAGAACGGTCCTCAGACGATCGGTCTACTATTCTCTGCTATGAGAGTATACCGACATGTCATCCATGGAGTCCACCACCAACTAATCAAGGAAGTCGATGAAGATTAGGAATGGAAATGGGTCGGTTTATGGGTGGAAGTTCCACTTCCACCAACTACCCATCTTACCTGAGCTCTCACCCACCCCGCCCACCACCCGCCTAACACTTCACCCGTCACCCACCCACCCATCACCCACCGGGTGTTCGGGTGGTTCGGGTGAAATAACCGGGTGTGTATTGTGCAGTATATATATCAGTTTTAAACATTTACATGTATAAAGTAAATTTATATTTTAAAGTAACACAAATATAAATCTACTAAATTACGGAACATTATCCAACATTACAAACCAACATGAAAAATGAATTCCAATTAGTACAAAACTATGCAAATAAACGCAATATTTTTGCATACAACAAACGTAAATCAGCATATCCTACAATCAAACTACTTTAGATCTCATATTTACAAAGATAACGAGTGTCTCCTGCAATCTTTCGTAAACAAAATGGTAAAATATCAGCTAGTATTGACCATCGGCCTGTCTACTCTCATATTCTAAAAGGTCCTAAAATTTCGGACTGGTATCATATAGAGAGACAATACGCACAAGCTCCCGCAAAATGTAATGACACCCATGGTTAACTAATGGCACAACTTTCAAATAAGTTGCCTTAATCCAAATTATGAAACTAAAACAGTAATTCAAACACATGGTAGAACTTAGAAGATGTATGAATCGTATAATTGACTGAACGGATGAAGTGAGTGTTGTGTTGAAGGGAGTGTGTGGCTCTAAAATCGAATATAGATATGAGGAAAAGATGGAGAGAAGGCACTAGTGAAGATTAATTATCTATTTAGAGAATCAAGCGAGCGTTGCGCTGAAGTGAGTGACCGAACAGGAGAGGGAGTGTGTGGCTCACCGGCAGCAAACTGACGTAGTGCGGTATAACGATTTGGCGAAGGACCGAAGGTTTTATCGAGTCTAGCTTCTAGAGATTTAGCGATCGATATAAAAAATTCAGATTGGGGAAGGGGTAAGGTGAATGGTGACGCGGCTGCACTCTTGATAATTTAGGGTTTTATGTTTTTATATTTTTAATAATTTATATGGGAATTTAGGGTTTTTATTTTAATTTTGTAAATAATTTATACGGGTGATGCGGGGCGGGTGGGGCGGGTGGTGGATGGTTCGGGTGGTGGGTGGTTGTACCTACACCCATACCCACCCCACCACCCGCCAATTCCACCCGTCAACCGCCCACCACCCGGAATTCTTCGGGTTTTCACCCACGAATTCGGGTCGGTTGACCGGTTGGATCGGGTGGTTGTGCACCCATTTCCATCCCTAATGAAGATACTATTCATCAACTCCATAAAAACTACTAAAACATTCGTCAACCCAAATGACATCACTACAAACTCGTAGTGTCCATAACGGGTATGGAATGCTATCTCATACACATGCTGCTCTCTCATCCATGACTAGGGATATCTTGAGCATAAAGGAATCCCGAAAACACAATTGCTTCTTGAAGTTAACTCGTCAGGTCGTCAATACGGAACATGGAACCCACTAGGGTAAACCCGTTTCAGTAAACTTTTCAAGTTATCTGTACAATATCTCAACAAGCACCATATAGTGTGGCTTTCCCATTCAATCTTGTATCATACTTCAACTCGAAACAATGTCCACACTCCGCTGAGGTGGCAACTAGACGGTTCAGTAACACGTCTATAAACTCATAAACAACTGGAATACCTGCAATTGTTGGACTATCTCGCTCCTTTATGGTATAAAACTAGAAGGCGTCACATCCCTGTGCTATCAGCTCGTTGCTCGTACAGTCCTGATGAAAAACCCGTCTCTTCAAAGGTCTTAACCTCAGAAGACCTCTATTTAACTCAACTCAGTAAAGACTATAATAGTCTTACTATTAAAAGCTAACACCACATGATATCTATTCATCCAAACCATACACATAATGACTTCCTCATGCACCTACGACATGACAAAGAAGTCTACAACCATACACGGGTCCCTGAAATAAGGGAACAAACACGCATCTCACGGGTATCTCAGACCCAAAAAGGTAATCTGGTAAAGGAAAATCCACCTTCTACTATATACAAAAAGTCAACCATTAACGCATGCATCGAAAGACATGAAGTGCATAACACTCACAACAAGCAAAACTCCACCAGGTAAACCATTAACGAGAATGGTACCTATAACAGCTAACACTCGTAGCTTCACTACATATCATCACTCAATGTCAGATCCATGCTCCTCGGGTATCACTGAGGTCATTACTATAGCCTCCACTTCCACTCTTTCTGCACCGGAAAGAGGAAGGTCTTGCTGGGAAGAAACACCACCGTGCTGACAGAAAGGGCCAGATGGCCTAGCTCACCACAAGTGAAACAAGCTATCAGTGCCAAAGGGCACACAAAACGTAAATGATCTGGATAGCCACAACTGAAACATAATCATCCCATCCTTGCAACCTGTGCAACTGAAGGGTAACTCGACCTTCGTTGTCCACCTGGAATGATCTCACTCTTGAAGGGAACCTGTAAAGGCAATGCCTTGCCCTGTCGACAAAACTTCGCTCTATGCCCTGCTTTACCACACGTAAAGCATATGATGGGAGCCTTTGGGCACACAGCTCGCCAGTGTCCCAACTTCCACACAATTAAAACACTGTAGTTCCTTGCCAGTCATCTTCATGGCCAAAGGATCACTAGATTGTCCTGATATCGGACTTGGTTCCCCATTCATCATCTTTGCTTCTCCAGTAACTGATTCAGTCCATTGCTTCTTTCCGGATCTAGAAGCTTTAGTTGATCTCACAATTGTTGGTAAATCTGGTGTCGATCTACCCGCTATCACCGCTTCATATACTTGTTACATATATTCTTGAAATTCGGATCCACTCATGGAGACACGATCAGCCTCTTCAAACTCGTTCTCTGCCATAGGCGAAACAACAGCGGAAACTGGTCCCTAACTTATCCCCACTGGAGGAAGAGGGGGGGGGTGTACCCCTACCTCATCCCACTACAGATACTACTCTAGTCTGAGTCATCTATAGGATATACGCACCTAATCTTATAAGGCTATATATATGCCATAGGTATCGATATATATATAATAAATCCACATAATCCATAGTACACACAGATATATATACATATCTACGCTGCAGAGATTCATGGCAGAGGTGACGACTTCCCGTACATTCTATCCCAAAACCACACTTAAAACCAAAACCTTTGAAAACGTCAGATCCCATGTGGGCTCTGTTTATTTTACCTATCAAACCCCATTGCAGGTAGCAAGTGCCATTGTTGTCAACCTGGGCTCTGATACCAACTCTGTAACACCCCAAATCCGCGGGACTCGGGATGCCACATTGGGCTAGGATCTCACAATGGATCCTGACCTTAGCCTGACAACAAGTTCACTGGACCTTACAACATGGCACTGACAGATATAAAACAAATACATAAAACAATATAAACTGTACGACCCAAAGTAAACAACAACATAGCCGAGTATATAAAACGACATCCTCACATAGGAGGTACAAAAGATCATCCTCACGCAGGAGGGGAAACACAACAACCCCAAACCAACCACCTAATGTACGAGAGTCCTCGGCCTGTCACCCTGCCAGATCACCCAGTAGCGCCTAACCTGTAAACATCTACAACACGGTATGAAACCATTAGCTAACCATACACATATATAGAGTAATGCATAAGCACAATCACACATAGGGAAAGATAAACATATCAGCATGCTTTCACTCATTTACCCATTTATTCATCTCAATATAATGGTCATTCACTCAAATCGTATAGATATAGTATATATGAAACTAGGTGACACGAGGACCGATACATCCTCGCCTCTGAGCCTGCTAGCCAGCCGTACTAGTATCGGTCACACAATCCGTGTACCCTATGGGAGTGGATTGCGCCCTTCCTGTAAACCGGTCTGACCTGACATCAGAGAACCTCCCAGACTCCACGGCGGGATGAAAGGGAAAGGTTATCACAGCCACGCAGTGGGGCAATCAATAAAACATAGGTCGGTAAATACGACATCACATGCTATCATAGCAAACATATAAGGCACACACCACTCATACAAACACCCCATATAAGGATGGTAGCTAAGTAAGTCCTACGGACTTACCTCAACCTCGATCGAACTCAACCACGATCACCTCTACACTGAGGGATAACACGGCCTATAAACAAGGTATAAAGAGATGTCACATCTCTTATCAAACAAAGGGTCACACCTAGACCCAAAGGGATCCATAGGGATCATATACATCCTATAACCTCGAATAACATGCTAAACCTAAAAGCCACATCAGGGCATAAATCCAACTCATGATATCATCACCAAATAAAATCCCATAATTACCAGAATAATATAACGAGCATAAATGAAAATTCCAATTATCCATTTTAACCAACTTAAGGTCAATTTATACTAACCCGCAATACGGAAAACGAATAAATTCATAACTTATTCGTTACTAACCCGATATACGAACCGGAAGAAGATCCAGACTCCTAGCGATACGGGGAGTAAGAGCGCGGTATGAAACCTTACATTTGATGACTTGCGGTGGTCCGTCGGCGTTCCGATAGCGGTAAACGGAAGCTTAACCAAAAAGCTAGCAAACGGGAATGTACCACGTTGAAGAGAACAAGGTAAGGGACTCGTTGGTACAAACGGATCTGAAAATGGATCAAGGATGAAAGGTGTATCGATGAATGAAGTTTGTGCGGCGTTACGTTCTTCGCTCTCACTTTTCTTCCTCTGCAATTGAAATGAAAGTGAAATGGTGGATGCAGGTAATGGAGTATAGCCGCCATTCATTCTTATATATATATATATATATATATATATATATATATATATATATATATATATATATATATATATATATATATATATATATATATATATATATATATATATATATATATATAAAGTTTATCCAAATAGATTAATTTGGAACGCGGTTATAACTTTTCAGCCATTAAACTTTATGAACTAGAATATAAAATCCGGAATATTGTCGGGATAATTAACTCATAAATATCTCGTAAATGGGCATTCCTAAGCCACATTTCTTAACCGCTAAGAATCGGAATAGCGATTCTTTTGGCCGTTTTGCCTTTCCATATTATTTCATATGTAGGACATATCCGATGTCCTGATCATTTCTCTCAACTGTATTTTTATTAATTGGAGCTCCCAAATGCTCCAAATAACACCGGAGGGTAAAATTAATTACCCGGGGGAAAAAGTAAAAATTTCCCCAAACGTCCAAAATTACGCGAGGAACATAACGGTGGGACTCTTACTCATCACTTGCGAAATCTTCGCAAGTAATATGTCAATTACTATCAACGATTAAGTTAATCAACATTAATTAGAATTCGGAAATCCTATCTATTACAATCCTTATCAAGGAACTGATTGTCCAACTCTAGCCAAGCTAGATCTCTTTGAAGCTGAGGTTGAACTATCACTCTCACAATCATCTTCTCTTGGAGCGTCTTTCCATTCAAGTTATCGGCGACAACATTCAACTTCTCTGAATGATATGAAATCTTCAAGTCAAAGTCTTGATCAACTTAAGCTCTTAATACTGGCGGTTATTCAACCCCTGTTGCATAAAATATACTTCAATCTATAGAAATCTGACATGAAGATCACACCGGTACGGTCTTCAAAATTTAAAGGCTTGGACTACCACTACTAACTCTAAATCATGAGTCGAGTAGTTCTCATCATACGTTCTCAGCTGTAAACACACATATCAATAACCCTACTCCTTTGTAGTAATACACATCTCAAACTTAGCTGGGATGTATCACCGTAAATCACGGGATCCCAAAAATCTTCTAACTACAACAGAATGGAAGCAGAGGTCAAATGCCTCCTCAACTCTTCAGAACATAGACACACTGCTTTCATCACGTAGTTATGGTGGTCTTCTCAAAAGACTCGCAAATGAATACATAATCATATAAAATCCTTCGTCAAAGCATTGGTAGCAATCGGCTGAGCCGAGAAAACTACGTATTCCTTAATATTCATGAGTATCTCCCATGTTACAACATACTTAATTCTCGCCAGGTCAACCATGATCCCACTGGTGGAGACAACATGGCCTAAAAAGGCTACCACTGGCATCTCAACTTACACTTAGAGAGCGTAGCATACAACCCTCTATCTCTCGAAATCTGTAGAACGGTCCTCAGACGATCGGTCTACTATTCTCTGCTATGAGAGTATACCGACATGTCATCCATGGAGTCCACCACCAACTAATCAAGGAAGTCGATGAAGATACTATTCATCAACTCCATAAAAACTACTAAAACATTCGTCAACCCAAATGACATCACTACAAACTCGTAGTGTCCATAACGGGTATGGGATGCTATCTCATACACATGCTGCTCTCTCATCCATGACTAGGGATATCTTGAGCATAAAGGAATCCCGAAAACACAATTGCTTCTTGAAGTTAACTCGTCAGGTCGTCAATACGGAACATGGAACCTACTAGGGTAAAAGAAGCCCGTTTCAATCAAATTTTCAAGTTATCAATACAATATCTCAACAAGCACCATATAGTGTGGCTTTACCATTCAATCTTGTATCATACTTCAACTCGATAACAATGTCCACACTCCGCTGAGGTGGCAGCTACACGGTTCAGTAACACGTCTATAAACTCATAAACAGCTAGAATACCTTCCAATGTTGGACTATCTCGCTCCTTCATGATATAACACTAGAAGGCGTCACATCCCTGTGCTATCAGCTCACTGCTCGTACATTCTTGATGACAAACCCGTCTCTTCAAAGGTCTTAACCTCAAAAGACCTCTAATTAACTCAACTCAGTAAAGACTATAATAGTCTTACTATTAAAAGCTAACACCACATGATATCTATTCATCCAAACCATACACATAATGAATTCCTCATGCACCTACGACATGACAAAGAAGTCTGCAATCATACACGGGTCCCTGAAATAAGGGAACAAACACGCATCTCACGGGTATCTCAGACCCAAAAAGGTAATCCTGTAAAGGAAAATCCACCTTCTACTATATACCAAAATTCAACCATTAACGCATGCATCAAAAGACAAGAAGTGCATATCACTCATAACAAACAAAACTCCACTAGGCAAACCATTAACGAGAATGGTACATGTAACAGCTAACTCCCGTAGCTCCACTACATATCATTACTCGATCTCGGACCTATGCTCCTCAAGTATCACTGAGGTCCTCACTATAGCCTGCACCTCCACTCTTTCAACACCGGAAAGAGGAAGGTCTTGCTGGGAAGAAACACTACCTTGCTGACAGAAAGGGGTCAGATGGCCTAGTTCACCACAGATGAAACAAGCTATCGGTGCCAAAGGGCACTCAGAACGCAAATGATCTGGATAGCCACAATTGTAACATAATTGTCCCATTCTTGCAACCTGTGGAACTGAAGGGTAACTCGATCTTCGTCGTCCACCTTGAATGATCTTATTCCGAGAGGGAACTTATAAAGGCAACGCCTTGCCCTGTCGACAAAACTTCGATCTATGCCCTGATTTACCACACGTAAAGCATATTATGGGCGCCTTTGGGCACACAGCTCGCCAGTGTCCCAACTTCCCGCAATTAAAACACTGTAGTTCCTTGCTAGTCATCTTCATGGCCAAAGGATCACTAGATTGTCCTGATATCGGACTTGGTTCTCTATTCGTCATCTTTGCTTCTCCACTAACTGATTTAATTCGTTGTTTTTTCTCTGATCCAGAAGCTTCAGTTGACCTCACAGATGTTGGTAAATCCGCGGTCTACCCGCTATCACCGCCTCATATACTTGTTGCATGTACTCTTGAAACTCGGATCTACTCATGGAGACACGATCAGCCTCTTCAAACTCGTTCTCTGCCATAGGCGAAACAACAGCGGAAACTGGTCCCTAACTTATCACCACTGGAGGAAGAGGGGGGGTGTACCCCTACCTCATCCCACTACAGATACTACTCTAGTCTGAGTCATCTATAGGATATACGCACCTAATCTTATAAGGCTATATATATGCCATATGTATCGATATGTATATAATAAATCCACATAATCCATAGTACACACAGATATATATACTTATCTACGCTGCAGAGATCCATGGCAGAGGTGACGACTTCTCGTACATTCTATCCCAAAACCACACTTAAAACCAAAACCTTTGAAAACGTCAGATCCCATGTGGGCTCTGTTTATTTTACCTATCAAACCTCATTGCAGGTAGCAAGTGCCATTGTTGTCAACCTGGCTCTGATACCAACTCTGTAACACCCCGAATCCGCGGGACTCGGGATTTCACATTGGGCTAGGATCTCACAATGGATCCTGACCCTAGCCTGACAACAAGTTCACTGGACCTTACAACATGACACTGACAGATATAAAACAAACACATAAAACAGTATAAACTGTATGTAACGCCCCATTTATTGGGCGCGTTTTCGATATTTACTTTCCGGCGGTTATCGATATTTTTAATATATTAAGTAGGTTTCACGAGTATTTTAAGTCGTAAATTTAATATTACTAGTACGTGTTTATATTAATATTTTAACGGTATGTTATTATTATTTCAATCTCGTAATTTATTTACGAAATTGATTTCTACGTTGCAAAGGATATTTTTGTGAATTTCTTTATATACTCGATCCACATCTATATTTCCCGTATATTTAGTTTCGGAACAGTTCCGAAAAGTCTTCCGATCCAGATTCCGTTCCGATTACTTTTCAATCGAGTTTATTCATCTCCGATTTCCAATTTTATTTATTTTATTTTTCTTGTATTTCCTTCTTTCTTTCTCTGTTTGTGTGTTCTGTCCTTCCTAAACTCTAGCCTTGCGCCAACCATAGCCTCCTGCATCTGCACTTCTGCAGCTATCCCCTAGCTCGAGCCCTACCTCCCCTCTGTCTGACCCTTCCGATACAAGCAACCCTTCCAATACAAGCAACTCTCTCTTCACACAGCTTTCAACTCTCAGCAAACTCCCTCTCACACTAAAACTCTCCGCCATTGATCCCGCTAGTCGGAAGCACGAGATCAACAGCCTCTTGGCCAAACTCTGCTCCAAGCCCTAGCCCAATCATGGCCGTCGACTCCTTGCAGCGCTGGATCCTCCCTCTCGTGCACTCGGATCAACCCTCCTCTCCTCTGTCAGCGCCGACGGAGAGAGAGCCTATCGGAGTCCCATAACTCCCTGCACTCGCGCTCTGCAACCCATCAACCCCTTCGATTCGACCTCACCCTCGAACAAGCCTAAAACAACAACATCACTCTTGCTCCTTCTCCTCTTCATTCTCTTGGTCGCTGGAGAAGAACAAAAGCACCAGGGAAAAACGCAACTGCCTCCTCCAGGAGAGCCATCTGGTACCTTCGCCGCCAGTACCGCCGGAACTTCAGAAGCAACATCAGCGCCGTCTTCCCTCGCCACCGGAGCCGCCGTCGAAGCCATCCGACGCAGGAGAAGGCCACTTTGTGCCTTCACAACTGTCTACCGGAAGTTTAGTGTAGCCGGCCCCTGCTTGCTTGCGGCAGCAATGTGGATGTTGAGTTTAATAGAAAACCCTATTCCTTATTTATATTCGGTCCCCCCCTCTTTGTGCTAATTACAGATTATGCCCACTGCTTTGAATTTTCATTAATGACCGTAATTTTTAGAAGTTGCATTTATGCCCTCTGCAGAGAATTAATTACATATATTGACCCGGTTTTACAAATTATCAATTATGCCCTTGTTGGATTTAATTTGGATTATGACCCTAAAAGATTTTAATTGTGGTTTATGACCCAGTTCCTATGTTCGTATAAATTGCATGGAAAATGTATTGTGGGTTTTTAATGTTGACTTTTGAAAACGAGTTTTACCTCAAATTAATATATCGTATATATATTATTATCAAATTTAGCGTATATGCTAAATTTGTTTAGCTTCGGTTTTAGGTACGGGAGAGCCCCGATAAAGGCCAACGAATTCCTTCTTGACATCCGAGGTTCGTTTTCCGCCTTTGAACTCGTGTGAGTACTTTCTTCCTCGATTTAGTTATGTTTAGTATTAGTATCATGCTAGGTCGGACCTAGCATAACCTAGTGAGAATACCAAGTAGTGGTTTGGACCTTAGGTGAGTTTTGAGGATTTATGATTGTTCTAAGGCTTGAGTTGGGTTGTTATCTTGTGAGGATTGTTAAGGATTTGTGCTATATGGTTGATCTTGTGAATCTTGTGACTTGAAGTGTTGATGTTATCTTGTGAGGCTTGTGAGGTTTGAGAAATAGAGTATATGGTTGATGAGTTTATGGGATAAGATATGCGTATCCTAGCGTAATGTTGTTACCATTGTGATCATGGAGACTAGGCATGTTATCCTAGTGGTGTTGGGAGTTATGATCTTGCCAGATCCGAGGGTTTAGAAGTCTTAGGACTTCTAGCTTGTGTTGAGTGTGATGTGAGTATGAGGGATTCTAAGATGCGGTCCTAGAATTGAGAGTAAAATGGTCTTGCGTAGATCATTTGTATAGAAGTCTAAGACTTCTATTGTGAGTGGGTTGTTGTTGATATAGTTATCTTCTTGTGAGCAGGTTACGGGCTTCCTCCCTAAGGAAGCGAGAGTGTTGTGAGTTGAGAGTGTGGTGACGAGGTAAGTCTCCGGACTTACTTAGCTTGTATTCCTTGTATTAGCATTGATGTGTGTTTGGTGGTGTGTGTTTATTCTTTATTGTTTATAACAACTAAACCGGAAATAGGACCACCGACCTTTATACTATTTGGCCCAAGTGTATGATAACGGGCGGTGACATCACTGCCTAGCTCTTGCGTAGAGCTAGGAGGTTCTTGGCGACTAGCCCGTGTGGTTAGACGGTCGGAGGCATCCACCGTTCCATGCGGTAAGTGGGGACCGAGGCGAGTTTCGGGAGATTCTCGTGTCACAAAAGAAGTTGAATTAGAACGGGATACGACTTAATAATAAAAAGATAATAAACCGGACTTGTGTGATTTGGTGTACATTGTGTGTTATGTTGATTTACTTGTGTTTGTGCCTTTCACCTTGATTCTAATGCTTCGAATATTAGCTAACGGTTTTATACCGATTGTTGTAGATTGCCTTGCAGGTTAGGATTGCGGCCGAGAGATCCGGAAGAGTGGGCAGCCGGGGTTCCGTACATTTTAGGAATGGGTTTTGGTTAGAGTCGAGTTTGTCTATTATTCATGTATATTGTATATCGTGAGGTGGCATTTGGCCCTTGGTGTTTCATATCGGCTGAAGTCTTTTGTTGTTTCCTTTCGGGTTTCCTTTCATTGCATAAAAATGTATTTCAGTTTTGGCCTTTATTTGTGCCTTGTTGCAAGGTCCGGTGAAATTGTTGTCAAGCTAAGGGTCGGGACCCATTGTGAGGTACCAACCTGTAGCGCCCTGAGTCCCGCGGATCCGGGGTGTTACAAAAGTGGTATCAGAGCCCTAGGTTGACAACAATGGCACTCGCAATCTTCTAAAGGCCGAATAAGGAATAAACAGAACCCTGCGGGTTTTGAGTTTTTGTTTTCAAAATTCACATGCATGAGTCGGGGTAGAATGTACGGACCACCACTCCTTCCGCGGATCTCGGAAGCTTAGTTTATTGGACTTGGTATTTATATGTATATATATATATATAGATATGGATATGAGGGTTGTAGTTATGCATGATGGAATTGATGTGTATCTTGGTGGATTGTAGTTGCATGATGGATATGAGTTATGTGTATAGTTGTATGTGTGGACTATTATATGTTTTAGACCTTGTATTGATATGATGGCATGTTGGATATGTATGTTAGTAGAGTTATGGACATAGGATTTATATAGTTATGTATATGTAGACTTATACGTATAGTAGTATGTAAAGCTATAGGACCTTGGAGCTAAGATGATGATACGATATCATCACCTTTAAGACGATGATGTAGCTTATGATGACGTTCATAAGTAGAAGAAGACACTCAAGTATCGAGTTGGGCATTTTGTGCTAACGAACACCGTAGCGTTCTCGAATTCCTTTAAAGGATGTCGAAGAGGAGGATTGAAGATGACGTAAACGAAGGACAACCAAGTAAAAGAAAACTCGAGACAACTTAAGTGAAATTGAGATGGGGAACATACAAGAAAAAGGAGTAACACAAAGGCGTGGAAGTGATTACAAAGAAGTCACGATTAGAAAGACAACGAGACCAATGGGGATAATAAACATAAGTTCTTCTAGAAGACGCATGGACATCTAAAGATGCGAATCGAGGAGGAGAAGAATACATTCTAAGAAGGTTAAAGGTGACATTCCATTAAGATGTGAAGCTTTCTTTAGACGCTCCTAAGCATTCGAGTCAAGGCAAGAAGAGTGATTGAACCATTTGCTAAAGATTTAAGGTACCGTAAGTTAAGCTTACTAGAGTTATGAGAAGAAGGGCATGGAGGGGCTTCACGTGGAGTTGACCGATTTCAATTATGATGATAATACTAAGAAACGCCAAGAAGGAGGAAGTGTGTAAAATGATGACCCCAAGAAGATGAAAGATGAAACGAAGAGCTTTGATCGAGAGACTTAAGATGCCAACCAAGAGGAACGCGAATGGATGTTAGCTAGGGCTATAATATCTGGGAAGGTGCTCTTGAAAGACATCAATGAAGAATTGTTAAGTCTATGAAAGAGAGTTATATTTAAAAAAAAAACAAACAAAGGCAAAGAAGATATAGTTACCTTATAACGAAGAGGAAGCATGGAATGAAGAAAGAATTAACGGAGTTTAAAGTAAAGTACCCCGAGGAGGGTAGACTTCATGAGAATGGTAGCATGAGAACTGTAGTAGGATAATAAGTCGTTGACT
The DNA here is from genome assembly GCA_033239045.1 of Fagopyrum esculentum. Lineage (NCBI taxonomy): Eukaryota > Viridiplantae > Streptophyta > Magnoliopsida > Caryophyllales > Polygonaceae > Fagopyrum > Fagopyrum esculentum. The sequence continues at coordinate 27,858,337 of BSUD01000006.1, forward strand.
TCGGAGACGGTCAAATACAAGTTAAGCAGCGACAACTAAGAACGCACATGTGCGAGTTGTCTATTGGTGAGTGTAGAGGGGATGAGTAAACAAGATTATGGGCATGTAGAGGATCGACAACAAGAGCTTAAAAGTATTTGCGGTGGATCAATGTCAATGGTAAGTAGTGAGGAAGTATGCCAACTAAGTACAATTATCTTAATCAAGTAACATTGCATGGGATCAAAGCGAGTGAATGTATCATACCTCCCGGGGAGTGATTGTAATGATCCTGTGCGACTTTCTTAGGTCATGGGATTGCCATATGGGGAATGACACGGATCAAACTTTTAAAGTACGATTGGGGCAAAGGAAACTAGAAGAACCAAGAGGAAAGTGAGGCTTCTTTTGTTGTTGTGCGTAAAGGGGATGCATAGTATGTTCGTTCTGAATGAAATGAAGGTTATGTTTTGCGAGTAAAAGCTGAGTTAGATGTTTCAGACTCACACGGAAGAGCCTTGATTGCTATGGCGTGAAAGGGAGGACCTAGATTAGGCAACACTGCAAGCTTATAATTTATGATGTTAATGCTTGGGAAGTAATGAGTGGATATTTCAGTGATGCTGGTAGGGAGGGCCAAGATTAGCGATCTTCACAAGGCATACCGGTACGGTTGTGAAGTTGTTTTTGGAATTCCCAGAGATGTATAAGGTGACCAACAAGAATAGGAGAATATTGAAGTTTTGAAGTTTGTTGTCGATATGAGGCGTACCAGAAGTATACGAAAGATTGAGGTTAGAGCCTTTACGGTCGGCTTGACGTTACATAGTGAAAAGAAGTGTAATTTCTACGCCTACTCGAAGAAAGGATGTCTATGGTGTAAGGTTATGTAGAATACGATGAGCTTCTCCCATATGTTGGGATGTCAGTGAAAGCGAAAAAGTTTATGTCATATTGTTCTAAGGCATGATTAAGTCTTGTTGTAAGTACCTTTGTGATTGAACACATGCGCGAGATCAAGAGAGGTTATTATTGATGTTCTTTTAAAGTGAGAAGAGGAAGTAAGCTGAATTATTGCTTAACTAAGGCTTCAAGAGTCGGAAAAGTAGAGCAAGTCTCTCGAGTTATGTAGATGAAGGATCTATGGAAGAGGACGGTGAACATTGTAGCTAAAGATGGAGCAATATACGTGTTTAAGGGACGTCAACTCAACAGATTGGGGTAGATCAATTGTGTCATGACCACTTGTAAAGTGATAAGACAAGATTGTGTCAGTTATTACGATATGTGACGGGGAGAGAAAAGATGCAACCGAGATATCACGGATTCCAATACGTCAAAATGTGGAATTTCCCACTAAGGTCGAGCTTGATTTAATTCCGATGTCTAAGGTGCCGTATGACGTAACACTTGTGCAGAGACATGAGTTGTGGAAGCGATTGGATGAGTAATTGCAAGAACTTATTGATAAGACTTCATTAGAATTAGTGAAATGCTATGGAGAACTTCGAATGTTATCTTGAGCTTTTAATTTGAAGTTCATATTGGAATATATCTTAAACTCTTGATTTGGAGTTGTTATGGAGAACACCAGCTTGTGAAAAGAGAGAAGATTACCTCCGTTTGTACATCGATTACCGTGAGCTGAACAAAATAACAATGAATAACAAGTATCCCTCACCATGGGTAGATGATCTACTCGACCAATTGCAAGGGTTAGTAGTCTCTTCTAAGAATGATTTAAGATTTGTTGTCACCAATTGAGAATTCAAGATTTGGGATATTGCAAATGTGGCATTCTAGACAAACCATGGTCACTAAGAGTTGTAGTGATTCCATATGGGATTACTAATGTCCTGAATGAGATATTTTGGTCTACTCTTGAAAAAGGGAGAAGCGGTATGACAAGTTGTCTCGGGATGGCAAACCCCGAAAGAGGTGTTACCAGTTCTCTTAGATGTACTAAGCCTTACCAGATTTGTGAAGAGAAAAGTTGTATAACACCAATTATGGTAACCCACTCCGGATCACAATGAAGTATTAACTGAGATGAAGAATTGTCAGTAGAGTTGATTAGAGTTAAGAGGGGATTCATTGGTGCAATTGTTTTGGTTTACCTTGAGGTATTATGAGTTTGAAGTGTACAAAGTGATTCTTCAAGACAAGATCTTGATTGAGTATTGAGGAACGGTGTAAAAGTTATAGCACACGTGTCTCGTTAGTAGGAGCAGTGTGAATGAAAGTACTTCCTTCATTACTTGGAACTTACAACAAGAAGTGAGAAAACGTAACATCAAAGTTTGGTGTGACAAGAACCAAAACTAATGGTGTAATTTAAAAGTTCGATCTTCTTTGATAGAGAAATCAAAGAGAAACCTAGTGGAAATGCTGTATTGAGAAAGACCCGAGAGGGAAGTTGAGTTTCTGATATATCGTACCTTTTTGAAATCTTAGTGCAAGTTGGAGAAGTGGCTTACAAGTTGGCGTTGTCACCCGGTGTTTCATGTGTATCAATCGAGAAAGTACATACATGACTCGAGACGTGTGGTCCGTCATGATGATCTAGTCGAGACTAGGAACCGATGAGGCTAACTGGAAGATGGAGGATAGTATCTTTGGTTGAGTTTTACGCTGAGCTAGTGGCATCGATAGAATCAACGGTTTAGACCTAATTCTTTCCTGGGTTGAATTATATGCATGTGTGATGTTATGTGTAGTTTGTGCCCCGTGCGAGAATGTGCTATGTGACGTGTTATATCTTGCGGTGGTAGTTTGAATAGATTGTGTGTATAAGGTTTAAGCCTTCTTAGTTTGAGAGTTCATGCATCGGCCTTAGGGACCGAGAAGTTCGACGTATAAGTTTCGGGACGAAACTTGTTTTTAGGAGGATCTAATGTAACGCCCCATTTATTGGGCGCGTTTTCGATATTTACTTTCCGGCGGTTATCGATATTTTTAATATATTAAGTAGGTTTCACGAGTATTTTAAGTCGTAAATTTAATTTTACTAGTACGTGCTTATATTAATATTTTAACGGTATGTTATTATTATTTCAATCTCGTAATTTATTTACGAAATTGATTTCTACGTTGCAAAGGATATTTTTGTGAATTTCTTTATATACTCGATCCACATCTATATTTCCCGTATATTTAGTTTCGGAACAGTTCCGAAAAGTCTTCCGATCCAGATTCCGTTCCGATTACTTTTCAATCGAGTTTATTCATCTCCGATTTCCAATTTTATTTATTTTATTTTTCTTGTATTTCCTTCTTTCTTTCTCTGTTTGTGTGTTATGTCCTTCCTAAACTCTAGCCTTGCGCCAACCATAGCCTCCTGCATCTGCACTTCTGCAGCTATCCCCTAGCTCGACCCCTGCCTCCCCTCTGTCTGACCCTTCCGATACAAGCAACCCTTCCAATACAAGCAACTCTCTCTTCACACAGCTTTCAACTCTCAGCAAACTCCCTCTCACACTAAAACTCTCCGCCATTGATCCCGCTAGTCGGAAGCACGAGATCAAGAACCTCTTGGCCAAACTCTGCTCCAAGCCCTAGCCCAATCATGGCCGTCGACTCCTTGCAGTGCTGGATCCTCCCTCTCGTGCAGTCGGATCATCCCTCCCCTCCTCTGTCAGCGCCGACGGAGAGAGAGCCTATCGGAGTCCCATAACTCCCTGCACTCGCGCTCTGCAACCCATCAACCCCTTCGATTCGACCTCACCCTCGAACAAGCCTGAAACAACAACATCACTCTCGCTCCTTCTCCTCTTCATTCTCTTGGTCGCTGGAGAAGAACAAAAGCACCAGGGAAAAACGCAACTGCCTCCTCCGGGAGAGCCTACTGGTACCTTCGCCGCCAGTACCGCCGGAACTTCAGAAGCAACATCGGCGCCGTCTTCCCTCGCCACCGGAGCCGCCGTCGAAGCCATCCGACGCAGGAGAAGGCCACTTTGTGCCTTCACAACTGTCTACCGGAAGTTTAGTGTAGCCGGCCCCTGCTTGCTTGCGGCAGCAATGTGGATGTTGAGTTTAAAAGAAAACCCTATTCGTTATTTATATTCGGTCCCCCCCCTCTTTGTGCTAATTACAAATTATGCCCACTGCTTTGAATTTTCATTAATGACCGTAATTTTTAGAAGTTGCATTTATGCCCTCTGCAGAGAATTAATTACATATATTGACCCGGTTTTACAAATTATCAATTATGCCCTTGTTGGATTTAATTTGGATTATGACCCTAAAAGATTTTAATTGTGGTTTATGACCAAGTTCCTATGTTCGTATAAATTGCCCGGAAAATGTATTATGGGTTTTTAATGTTGACTTTTGAAAACGAGTTTTACCTCAAATTAATATATCGTATATATATTATTATCAAATTTAGCGTATATGCTAAATTTGTTTAGCTTCGGTTTTAGGTACGGGAGAGCCCCGATAAAGGCCAACGAATTCCTTCTTGACATCCGAGGTTCGTTTTCCGCCTTTGAACTCGTGTGAGTACTTTCTTCCTCGATTTAGTTATGTTTAGTATTAGTATCATGCTAGGTCGGACCTAGCATAACCTAGTGAGAATACCAAGTAGTGGTTTGGACCTTAGGTGAGTTTTGAGGATTTATGATTGTTCTAAGGCTTGAGTTGGGTTGTCATCTTGTGAGGATTGTTAAGGATTTGTGCTATATGGTTGATCTTGTGAATCTTGTGACTTGAAGTGTTGATGTTATCTTGTGAGGCTTGTGAGGTTTGAGAATTAGAGTATATGGTTGATGAGTTTATGGGATAAGATATGCGTATCCTAGCGTAATGTTGTTACCATTGTGATCATGGAGACTAGGCATGTTATCCTAGTGGTGTTGGGAGTTATGATCTTGCCAGATCCGAGGGTTTAGAAGTCTTAGGACTTCTAGCTTGTGTTGAGTGTGATGTGAGTATGAGGGATTCTAAGATGCGGTCCTAGAATTGAGAGTAAAATGGTCTTGCGTAGATCATTTGTATAGAAGTCTAAGACTTCTATTGTGAGTGGGTTGTTGTTGATATAGTTATCTTCTTGTGAGCAGGTTACGGGCTTCCTCCCTAAGGAAGCGAGAGTGTTGTGAGTTGAGAGTGTGGTGACGAGGTAAGTCTCCGGACTTACTTAGCTCGTATTCCTTGTATTAGCATTGATGTGTGTTTGGTGGTGTGTGTTTATTCTTTATTGTTTATAACAACTAAACCGGAAATAGGACCACCGACCTTTATACTATTTGGCCCAAGTGTATGATAACGGGCGGTGACATCACTGCCTAGCTCTTGCGTAGAGCTAGGAGGTTCTTGGCGACTAGCCCGTGTGGTTAGACGGTCGGAGGCATCCACCGTTCCATGCGGTAAGTGGGGACCGAGGCGAGTTTCGGGAGATTCTCGTGTCACAAAAGAAGTTGAATTAGAACGGGATACGACTTAATAATAAAAAGATAATAAACCGGACTTGTGTGATTTGGTGTACATTGTGTGTTATGTTGATTTACTTGTGTTTGTGCCTTTCACCTTGATTCTAATGCTTCGAATATTAGCTAACGGTTTTATACCGATTGTTGTAGATTGCCTTGCACGTTAGGATTGCGGCGGAGAGATCCGGAAGAGTGGGCAGCCGGGGTTCCGTACATTTTAGGAATGGGTTTTGGTTAGAGTCGAGTTTGTCTATTATTCATGTATATTGTATATCGTGAGGTGGCATTTGGCCCTTGGTGTTTCATATTGGCTGAAGTCTTTTGTTGTTTCCTTTCGGGTTTCCTTTCATTGCATAAAAATGTATTTCAGTTTTGGCCTTTATTTGTGCCTTGTTGCAAGGTCCGGTGAAATTGTTGTCAAGCTAAGGGTCGGGACCCATTGTGAGGTCCCCACCCGTAGCGCCCTGAGTCCCGCGGATCTGGGGTGTTACACTGTACGACCCAAAGCAAACAACAACATAGCCGAGTATATAAAACGACATCCTCACATAGGAGGTACAAAAGATCATCCTCACGCAGGAGGGGAAACACAACAACCCCAAACCAACCACCTAATGTACGAGAGTCCTCGGCCTGTCACCCTGCCAGATCACCCAGTAGCGCCTAACCTGTAAACATCTACAACACGGTATGAAACCGTTAACTAACCATACATATATGAGGTAATGCATAAGCACAAGCACAATCATGAAAGATAAACACATCAGCATGCTATCACACATTTACCCATTTATTATCTTTATATAATAACCATTCACTCAAAAACCGTATATATATAGATAGATGAAAGTATGTGACATGAGGACCGATACATCCCCGCCTCTGAGTACAATGTCCAGCTGTACGAGTATCGGTCACACAATCCGTGTACCCTATGGGAGTGGATTGCGCCCTTCCTGTAAACCAGTCTTGCCCGACATCAGAGAACCTCCCAGACTTCACGGCGAGATGAAAGGGAAAGGTTATCACAGCCACGCAGTGGGGCAGTCAATAGAACATAGGTCGATAAAAACGACAACTCATGATATCATAGCAAACATATAAAGCACACACCACTCATGCAAACACCCAATAGAGGGATGGTAGCTAAGTAAGTCCTACGGACTTACCTCAACCTCGTACAATCTCAACCACGATCACCTCTACACTGGAGGGACAACACGGCCTATAAAAAGGCATTGTTTGGGGGTAAAATTTCGCATATATTAAATTTGATGAAATAAAAAAAACGATTAATTACTCAAAATTTCGCATGAAGCTAAAATTTTATCATCAAAGTTATGGACATATTTTTTTTTATATATAAAAAATGTGTCACAAACATTAAGTGTGAATCTAAGTCATTAAACATTATGGTTCAAACATAGCCTACTCCTAATGTGTATCAATTTAGTATGAAAGCTAATTATACTAATTAGCTGATAATATACTAAATTAATAAAAAAAATATAAAAAAAAGTCCTTCTCTGTCAAGTTGAACACAAATATACTTGATAAAGAAAAAGTTATATAAAAGAAAAAGGTTAGTGAGAGGTTAATGGGTATAACTTCTCTAAACCACGTAACTTTTCTTCAACTGAAGTATAAGTGGGGAACAGGACTTTTAAAAATAAAGAAAGGGGAGGCTAACCTGGAGCAAGAAAAAAAGAAGAAAGAGCAAAACTAAATACAGAGAGAGGAGGCTCCATTTTTTTTTTGTAAGAAGATGAGCCTACAATTCTCAAACTAGCCTTCTTTCAATTTGTACATGGAGAGTTACAAATAATGAGGATCTTCTTTCTAGCCATCTACAAAAAGAGGAGCAACGGAAAAGAAGAACATCAACCGGAAATGAAGTACCCCGATGGAGACGAAGAAGCCTTAGCATCTCAAAAGAAAGGTTTCGATCGGAATCAAATCGCATATTAGTTTGAAATCAAATGGTTTCACTATTGCGATAGGGATCGTAGTGGGATTGAAAGAGAATTCTTTTGCCCCTATAATCACATGTAGATCGAAATCAACTTCGAGTCAATTTCGATCTCAGTTTCAAAATATATAACGGAATCGCCGTTCTTCTTCTTCTTTACAAAATACAAACACAAAAAAATTGTAGTTGGTTGAAAGTGCTCACTTTCGATCGCTATTCTCGTAGTTGGTTGGAATCAAACGATTTCACTACTACAAAATCCATGGTTGGAATCAAACGATTTCACTACTACAAAATCCATGGTTGGAATCAAACGATTTCACTACTACAAATCCAGATTCGATTTCGCTAGTATCGATATCGAGTCTTCGCCACTACCGCCATAACTGAAGCTTGTTGGCCATGGATGATATCCGTAAACTTTCTACAAAAGCAAAAAGAAATCCAGAGAAAGGCAAAGAAGAGAAACTCACAGGAGGAAGAAAGAGAATTAACAATTAATAAAGAAAGAAATATAAAAGGAAATATAATGGGATAAGAGAGAAGCAACCATTGTTCTTTTACTCTTCGGAACTCTCCAAATCCATTTGTGAAAAAATATGGGAAAGTTTAATTTAAAGAATAGAAGAAATGGGAAATTTCAACTTCACATTGGGACCCACATTCCATTTTCATGAGAATAAAGATTACGTAGCAATCTCCTCTTGCAAATAAAAAAACTCAGTGAAGAAGAAAGATAAAATAATTTTTTTTTAAAGGAAAAAGAAAGCATATAAAAAGAAGGGAATAAAAGGAAAATAAAAAATACCTTCCTTTTTTTTTATTTCTTCTTTCCATTTATAAAGATTCGATATCCATCTAAATAGGTGGGTAGAATTCAACTCCTTTTTAATAGGAATTAATTAATCCATTTAATTGGTGGTTAATTTATATCCATTTATTATTAAGGAGGGATAGTTGGATTACCTTAAACATCCCGGAATATTTTGGTACCTATAATACAAGAGATCAATATTTTAAAATGTATCTCAATCAAAATTAGGTTCTAATAAATCGTGATGGTTTGATTTTAAGGGGTTTTAAGCTTAAAGAATATTTAGAACTACGTAAGGACTTGCGCCACTCAAATGGCTACGTAGGTAACCCGATACTAAGTTTAAAATATTATCGGGTACAGTCGCAAATCAAATCCAACTTATCTTTCATTGTAGAACTACGTAAAGATTTGACGCCATTTTAAAAGGCTACGTAGGTAACTCGATATTAAGTTTAAATTATAGTAGAACATATCAAAATTTGGGATAAATCCAGTGAGTGGTTTAGGAGTTATGATTTTTTTTCAAAGTGTACTCAGATTTTAGCTAAGTATAGAATTTGTAAAGGGAGTAGTCAACTTTAGGAATTTTTATAAAACTGTTGAATGAACAGTTTGGAGAAATTCTTTCTCCTAAAGTTAGACAGGACATCATAGATAATCTAGGGATTTAAGTCGGAATTTTTATAAGCGGTTACGAATTTTATATATTTGGAATCGAAGTTAGACCTGTACGATTTCCCGGAAAATAGTAACATAGGAAAAATGTTAGCTTGGAACCAAACGAAGCTTTGGGAGTTAGAAATGATTTTAGAATCTCAAATAGGAGTTTAGACATGAATTTTAGAATTTTCGGGAATTTCGGGACCAAGGGTAAAATGGTCATTTTACCCTAAATTAATACTGCAACTAGTTATGTCTTAATATATTATTCTATTTTAGAAGTCTTAGACTTCTAACTACGTAGGAGTGTGCTAATGCACTTATCTCCTTTGACAGGCAACTGAGTTGCTACAGTTTACAGAGCGAGTTGGTTTACAGAGAGTCGAGCGTTATATCAGGTAAGTCATTTGGGCTTACTTAGTTGACTTCTAAATATGAGTATAAATGATGATGGTGGTGTGTGATTGAAATGTTTATGGAGATAGGTTGTGATATATAATTACCGACCTATATTTTGGCCTAAGAGTAACGGGCGGTGGCATTCTGCTCAGTAGCTTGCGGGCGCTGGGGGTTTCTTTCGGGACTAGTCCATACGTGGTTTGTAGTGATGCTACCAGTGGAAGTCAGCTAGACCTACACCAGTTGGATAAGGAACGGAGGCGAGAACTAACAATAATTCTCGTGCCACAACTTAAATTGAATAATGTGAATCACGTAAATAATAGATAATAAACGGTTGAGTGTCAGCATGATGTTTGTTTATTTTGTTTCTGCTTGTGTTTGTGCTGTTATCTTTTTTTGCTTATATTTGGATAGTTAGCTAACGGTTTATCCGTGTTGTAGATCTGTAGAGATAGACAGTTGCAGAGAGATCCGGAACGGATGGTCAGCCGGGTCCACGTACTCATTAGATGGGGACGGGGGAGTCTTCCATACGTCATGCATGTTGTGTATCTTTATATATGTTTGTAAGGCTGTCACATGTGTACGTTTATACCATTAAAAATATTATGTTTTAGAAATTGTTTTAAATACATTTGTGCCTTGTTGTAAGATCCAAGTAATGTTGTTGTTAAACCAAGGTCGGGACCCATTGTGAGGTCCTAACCAGTAGCTCCCCGAGTTCCGAGAATTTGGGGTGTTACAAAAAAAAAGAAGTTCCCAAAAGAACTACGAAAGGCTTGATCCCTCACAAAGGGGGTACATAGGCAATCTAGCTAATCAAAATGCTAGGTGCAGCCACAAAAACAAAAAATATATATATAAAAAAAATCATCAGTTCCCAAACGAACTACGAAAAGCTTGATCCCTCACAAAGAGGGTACGTAGGCAATCTAGCTAATCAAAATGCTAGGTGCAGCCACAAAAATCAACAAAACATTTTTTTTCTTTGTTAAAAAGAAAAGAGAATAAGCAAAATACGTCTACGAAAGATGAAAAGTTGAAGACTTCTATGCCTAAATTGCTCTACTTTGAGGATCATCCTCAAGTTTGATGGTTAATCCCAAATTCTTCCTAACAAAATCTCCTTTCAAGGAATAAAATTTTAAATTTTCCCAAATATTTGATCAAATTCACAATTGCTTCGCAATGTGAATTTTCTCATACCCTCAAACAAATAAATAATATTCTTCCAAACTCCTTTATTTTTATCTCAAAGAAAGAGATATAAATCAAGTTGACTAACGTCATCAAACTATTTGATTAATAAAGCCTCCCAAAACTTAAAAGAGATATCTACAAAGTCTCTAAATCAATGACACAAAGCTTTCAAAACTAAACGCTTGTCCATCACAAAAAGGCCTCAAGCAAAATATCAAATATCAAAAACAAATTAAAAAAAATGCTATAAAGCTCAAAGTTTTTATACCCATAGATCATATTGTTGACCAAGTGACTATGGGTAAATTTTATATCCAAACAAAATACCATTGGGACTATTCAATATGTTCCTCATTCATGCATGCATAAATGAAACCAAATGGTTTCAAATGCGAAGCATCTTACAAGAAAAAATCTTGAACTTTAAACATGTTTGATTTCTCACATGCATAAAGTTCGGGGGGCAACTGTTTGGGGGTAAAATTTCGCAAATATTAAACTTGATGAAATAAAAAAAACGATTAATTACTCAAAATTTCGCATGAAGCTAAAATTTTATCATCAAAGTTACGGACATATTTTTTTATATATATAAAAAATGTGTCACAAACATTAAGTGTGAATCTAAGTCATTAAACATTATGGTTCAAACATAGCCTACTCCTAATGTGTATCAATTTAGTATGAAAGCTAATTATACTAATTAGCTGATAATATACTAAATTAATAAAAAAAAATATAAAAAAAAGTCCTTCTCTGTCAAGTTGAACACAAATATACTTGATAAAGAAAAAGTTATATAAAAGAAAAAGGTTAGTGGGAGGTTAATGGGTATAACTTCTCTAAACCACGTAACTTTTCTTCAACTGAAGTATAAGTGGGGAAGAGGACTTTAAAAAATAAAGAAAGGGGAGGCTAACCTGGAGCAAGAAAAAAAGAAGAAAGAGCAAAACTAAATACAGAGAGAGGAGGCTCCATTTTTTTTTTGTAAGAAGATGAGCCTACAATTCTCAAACTAGCCTTCTTTCAATTTGTACATGGAGAGTTACAAATAATGAGGATCTTCTTTCTAGCCATCTACAAAAAGAGGAGCAACGGAAAAGAAGAACATCAACCGGAAATGAAGTACCCCGATGGAGACGAAGAAGCCTTAGCATCTCAAAAGAAAGGTTTCGATCGGAATCAAATCGCATATTAGTTTGAAATCAAATGGTTTCACTATTGCGATAGGGATCGTAGTGGGATTGAAAGAGAATTATTTTGCCCCTATAATCACATGTAGCTCGAAATCAACTTCGAGTCAATTTCGATCTCAGTTTCAAAATATATAACGGAATCGCCGTTCTTCTTCTTCTTTACAAAATACAAACACAAAAAAATTGTAGTTGGTTGAAAGTGCTCACTTTCGATCGCTATTCTCGTAGTTGGTTGGAATCAAACGATTTCACTACTACAAAATCCATGGTTGGAATCAAACGATTTCACTACTACAAAATCCATGGTTGGAATCAAACGATTTCACTACTACAAAATTCAGATTCGATTTCGCTAGTATCGATATCGAGTCTTCGCCACTACCGCCATAACTGAAGCTTGTTGGCCATGGATGATATCCGTAAACTTTCTACAAAAGCAAAAAGAAATCCAGAGAAAGGCAAAGAAGAGAAACTCACAGGAGGAAGAAAGAGAATTAACAATTAATAAAGAAAGAAATATAAAAGGAAATATAATGGGATAAGAGAGAAGCAACCATTTTTCTTTTACTCTTCGGAACTCTCCAAATCCATTTGTGAAAAAATATGGGAAAGTTTAATTTCAAGAATAGAAGAAATGGGAAATTTCAACTTCACATTGGGACCCACATTCCATTTTCATGAGAATAAAGATTACGTAGCAATCTCCTCTTGCAAATAAAAAAACTCAGTGAAGAAAAAAGATAAAATAATTTTTTTTTTAAAGGAAAAAGAAAGCATATAAAAAGAAGGGAATAAAAGGAAAATAAAAAATACCTTCCTTTTTTTTTATTTCTTCTTTCCATTTATAAAGATTCGATATCCATCTAAATAGGTGGGTAGAATTCAACTCCTTTTTAATAGGAATTAATTAATCCATTTAATTGGTGGTTAATTTATATCCATTTATTATTAAGGAGGGATAGTTGGATTACCTTAAACATCCCGGAATATTTTGATACCTATAATACAAGAGATCAATATGTTAAAATGTATCTCAATCAAAATTAGGTTCTAATAAATCGTGATGGTTTGATTTTAAGGGGTTTTAAGCTTAAAGAATATTTAGAACTACGTAAGGACTTGCGCAACTCAAATGGCTACGTAGGTAACCCGATACTAAGTTTAAAATATTATCGGGTAGAGTCGCAAATCAAATCCAAATTATCTTTCATTGTAGAACTACGTAAAGACTTGACGCCATTTTAAAAGGCTACGTAGGTAACTCGATATTAAGTTTAAATTATATCGGGTACAGTCGCAAATCAAAGTGTCAAATATTTAACTCGATATATAACATCTGCTCATCGAGTTTAACCTCACAAAAATCCAAACTATATATTTTTTTTTATCCAGAACTACGTTATGACTTGATGCTCTTTCCGAGCTACATAGGAAATCTGATATTAAATTGGATTCAGTCGCCCCGTCCGAGTCAAGTAAATTTTGATATAAATCTCGGACATAAATCAAATGTCTCTTTATAAAATAAACTTGTAGAACTACGTAAGGACTTGCGCCACTCAAATGGCTACGTAGGTAGCTCGATATATTATTGGGTACAGTCGCAAATCAAATTTAAACATTACTTGATTAAACGAACTACGGGTGGTTTGATCTCTTTCATAAGAGTACGTAGGAAACTCGACTAATAAACTGTCGAGTTCAACCGCAAAAATAAAATTAACTTTTATGTAAATGTAAAAGTCAGAAAAGAACTACGTATGATTTGATTCCGTTTTCTTTTACGGATACGTAGGAAATTTGATACAAAATAAAAACGTATTAAATTCAATCACAAATATATATATTTTGACTTTTATATGAAATGAAAGTCATAAACTTAAACTCCAAATATTTCATTAAGAACTACGTACGACTTGATTCCTAATAAAGGATACGTAGGAAATTTGGTAAACTAAGGACCAAATTCAGTCACAAAAAAATAAAAATAAAACAAAGAACAAACTCTCACTAATCTTGATCATGCACGTGATAGCGGGATAAATTAAGCAACCCTTCCTAGAAGGTGGGTTTAGTTTAATCTTATGATGCATGGTCGAGATATAAATACCATGCAAATGATAGTAGGATCATTGTCTAGGCAACCCTTCCTAGAAGGTGGGTTTAGACTTTGATTCTCTGATGCATGAAAACACCAAACGGAACTACGTGAGACTTGATCCTCTTTAAAGAGGTACGTAGGCAACCCGCCCAAAAACGGGTGCAGTCCAAATCACCAAAACCAACCAAATATCGGTATTTATATAACTTAGAATCAAAAGGTCAAAAAGAGAAGGTCGAACTCAAATTGAAAAAAATAAATAAAATGTGTTTTGTAAATTTGTATTCGAATAAAACATAAAATGTGTTTTGTAAATTTGTGTACATTTTTACTCAACAGGCATAAAGAGATATATCAACCTATTCATCAAAGGGGTCACACCTAGACCCAAAGGGATCCATAAGGATCATACTCAATCTATGAGTCTCACAACCAACTAAAACCTCAATATCTCAGCATAATTCACAATTCCTCAAATCTCAAGGTAGTATCTAATCAACATTCCTCAATCTCAATTAATTAATTAATTAGATTTCGCCAGAATAACGTTTTGCCCGCAGGCAATTTCTAAACCCCCTGTCATCAGATTTCATCAAACAAGAACCCATAATCACCATAATAATATAACGACCATAATGGACTTTCTAATTGTCCTATTTGACAAGCTTAAAGTCAATTTAGGCCAAATCGCAGTACGGAAAACGAATAAATTCATAACTTATTCGTTACTAACCCGATTGACGATCTGAAAGAAGATTCGGTCGGAATCACAACGATGCAGGCTACGCATGGACAGCATCAAATTCATCAGAATCTGAGCGACGGAACCGTCTTGGTGACATATATGCTCGACCAGCCCTCCATATACTCGGAAATGCAGAAACTCGGTACCGTTATGAAGAGAATGAAGAGAGGAATCCAGAAACTCAAACGGAATTGAAATCGGATTAGAAACGGAGAGTAGATCTGAGTTTGAAGGTTGAGAGAAATCAGAGCTTTTACGAGGAAACGTGAAATGAAATGAATTAATAAAGGATTTTCCGCTATTTATAGTGAAGACGATAATTATCCTTTAGTAAAGTCGATAATTATCCTTTAACCGATCCAAAGGCGGGTCGAACCTCTTTCTCCAAACTTCTCGAGATTGGAACATTAAATCTAGAATATTGTAGGGATAATTATTCCACAAATGCTTCGGAAAACGTGTATTCCTAAGCCGTCTTTCTTAGCCGTTAAGAAACAAAATAGCGACTCTTTTTGGCCGTTTTGCCTCTCCATGTTATTTCATATCTAGGACATATCCGATGTTCTGATCATTTCTCTCAACTGCATTTTTATTAATTGGAGCTCCCAAATGCTCCAAATAAGACCGGAGGGTAAAAATAATTACCCGGGGGAAAAAGTAAAAATTTCCCCAAACGTCCAAAATTACGCCTGGAACATAACGGTGGGACTCTTACTCATCACTTGCGAAGTCTTCACGAGTTATATGTTAATTATTATCAACGATTAAGTTAATCAACATTAATTAGAATTCGAAATCCTAGCTATTACAGAAACCCCCAGCGCCCGCAAGCTAACTGAGCAGAATGCCACCGCCCGTTACTCTTAGGCCAAGTATAGGTCGGTAAATATCTATCATAACCTATAACTCTTAACATCTCAATCACACACCACTATCATCATTCATACTCATATTTAGAAGTCAGCTAAGTAAGCCCAAAGGACTTACCTGTTATAAAGCTCGACTCTCTGTAAACCAAACTCGCTCTGTAAACTGTAGCAACTCAGTTGCCTGTCAAAGGAGATAAGTGCATTAGCACACTCCAACGTAATTAGAAGTCTAAGACTTCTAAGATAGAAGATCGTAATAGAACATAACTAATTATAGCTCTAATTTAGGGAAAAATGACCATTTTACCCTTAGTCCCGAGACTTCCAAAATTTCCGACATTCATGTCTAAACTCCTATTTGAGACTCTAAAGTCATATTCCAACTCCTAAAGTTTAGTTGGGTTACAACTGTCACTTTTCTTATTTCCCTATTTTCCAAAAAGGTCGTAAATGTCTAACTTCGGTTCCAAATATAAAATTCGTAAAAACTTATAAAAATTCCGAAATAATTCTCTAGATCATCTATGATGTTTCATCTACCCTCAGGAGAAAGAATTTCTCAAAACTGTTCATCCATTATTTTTATAAAAATTCTCAAAGTTGACTACTCCTTTTACAATTTCTATACTTAGCCAAAATTCTAATGTTTACAAAAAAAAACTGCTTAACTACCCTACTTTGGAAGCTTATAACTTCTAATCCTACCGTTCAGTTCTTCTCAAATTTTAATATACTAAACTAGATATATCCATCTATCATCTATTAAAATTTCAACGGTGGATCTTCATTCAAACTCTCAAACATTGGTCGACAAAATGGGAAGTCTCTAACTTATAAACTGAAGGAAAAAGTGTTACATTTACAGCTGTAACACCCCGAATCCGCGGGACTCGGAGCGCTACGGGTTGGGACCTCACAATGGGTCCCGACCCTTAGCCTGACAACAATTTCATCGGATCTTTCAACATGGCACAAATAAAGGCAAAACCAAAATTCCTTTTAATGCAAATGATAAGAAACCCGAAGGAAAACAACAAAAGACTTCAGCGATCATCAACACCAAAGATCAAAACGCCATACACACGGCATACCAACATAATAAACGAAGAATAAAACACAACCCGACTCCAACCAAAACCCGCTCCTAAAATGTACGGAACCCCGGCTGCCCACTCTTCCGGATCTCTCGGCCGCTTTCCTAACCTGCAAGGCAATCTACAACAATCGGTATAAAACCGTTAGCTCATATTCGAAGCATTATAATCAATGCGAAAGGCACAAACACAAGTAAATCATCATAAACACACAACATTCTCAAAGCACACAATTCCGGTTTATTATCTTTTTTATTATTAAGTCATATCCCGTTCTAATTCAACTTAGTTTTGTGACACGAGACCACCGTGGTCCCGCCTCGGTCCCTACTTACCGGCATGGAACGGTGCGGATGCCTCCGACCGTCTAACCAGCACGGGCTAGTCGCCAAGAACCTCCTAGACTCTCGCAAGAGCTAGGCAGATGATGTCACCGCCCGTTATCATACACTTGAGCCAAAATAATATATAAAGGTCGGTAATCATATTTCCGGTTTAGTTGTTATAACATAAACAATAAACACACACCACCAAACACACATCAACGCTAATACAAGGAATACGAGCTAAGTAAGTTCGGAGACTTACCTCGTCACCACACTCAACTCACAACACTCTCGCTTCCTTAGGGAGGAAGCCCATAACCTGCTCACAAGAAGATAACTATATCAACAACAACCCACTCACAATAGAAGTCTTAGACTTCTATACAAATGATCTACGCAAGACCATTTGACTCTCAATTCTAGGACCGCATCCTAGAATCCTTCATGCTCACATCACACTCAACACAAGCTAGAAGTCCTAAGACTTCTAAACCCTCGGATCTCGCAAGATCATAACTCACAACGTAACTAGGATAAGCCAAACCTAAACTCCAAAAAGCCACAAGATCATACAACCCCACCTCGAGCCTCAAAACGCTCACAAGATCAACCATATAACTTAAATCCATAAACAACCTCACAAGATAATATCAACCCCTCAAACCTTACAACATTTCACAATCCACAAAACTCACCTAAGGTCCATAACCACTACTTGGTATTCACTCTAAGTTATGCTAGATCCAACCTAGCATGATACTAATATTATACATAACTAAATCGAGGTAAGATCATAAGCTCGGGGGAGAGGGTACTCACATGACGTCAAAAGACGGAAGACGATCTAAGGATGCCGATAATGGATTCGTTGGGCCTTTATCGGGGCGCTCCCGAACCTAAAACCAAAGCTAAACAAATTTAGCTTATACGCTAAATTTGAATGGAAGATTTAACGTTTATAAATCTAAGAAAAACTCGCTTTCAAAACCAAGGTTAATACCCACAATAAAATCTTTGTCATAAACCGAGATTAATCCAATAAAGGCATAATATAATTTGTAAAACCGGGTCAATATATGTAATTAATTTTCTGCAGCGGGCATAAATGAAATAATCCATAAATATGGGTCAAAATTGTAATAACAAAACATTGGGTATATTCTGTAATTATACCAAAATTGAGGGGGCCAAATCAAATAACCCAAAAGGGTTTTCTCTCTCGCTGGAATAGGACGCAGGCTGGGAAAGAGAGATT
>BSUD01000006.1:27876434-27893368 GCA_033239045.1 Fagopyrum esculentum
CTGGGCTAGGCTCGGTTCGACAGAGGAGCAGAAAAAAAAAAAAGGCGCGACGAAGGAGGCGGTTAGGGCATCGACGGCGAGACAAGGCTCATCCCGGCGACCTCGGTAGGGGCTTCTCCGGAGGTGCTCCTCGATGGCAGTGACACTACAGGCGGCAGAGAGGTGCTTTCGGCGTGCCAACTCGACAGAGGATGAGGGAAAACAGAGCTCGAGCGGATGGAGGAATGAGGCTGCAGACGGCTCCCGGGCGGCAACTATCGGCTCTCGAGGCGGCAATAGGAGGTGATGGTGGCGGTTGAAGAGAGGGTTGCTCTCCTTGTGTTGGTGATGTAACGCCCAAAATTTTGGCGCGTTTTCGATATTCATTTTTGTTCCGACTTTTATCGATATTTTAATAACTTAAATATTTTATGAGTATATTTACATATATTTGATTTCCATATTTTCGTAAATTGTTTTACGAAAAAGTTCAGAATAAGTTTCCGATTTAAAAGTCCCGTTCAAGTGTATTTCGATTGAGTTAAATTATTTATTTATTTATTTATTTATTTACTTTATTCCTTCTTTCCCGACCTTTTCTTTTCCTGTGACCCTTGGCTGACCAGCCTTCGTGTGACGCTTGGCTGACCAACCTTCCTTGTTTCGCCTCCTCATTGCCCCTGGTGCCGCCCAACCTACACGGCCACACTTGCGATAGCTTGCACCTAGTCTACTCCCTCACCTCATACATCATCTCTACCTC
This sequence comes from Fagopyrum esculentum, assembly GCA_033239045.1. Taxonomy (NCBI): domain Eukaryota; kingdom Viridiplantae; phylum Streptophyta; class Magnoliopsida; order Caryophyllales; family Polygonaceae; genus Fagopyrum; species Fagopyrum esculentum. The sequence continues at coordinate 27,877,177 of BSUD01000006.1, forward strand.
TCCATCTTCACGCAGTAGCAGCCTCTGCTCATCCCTCCTCCCTTCAGCTTCCTATGCCCTCAACCACACCGTTTCTATGGGCTCTCGCAACTCATGAACCATGCTCTCTCTCTCACTTGTGCTTTCCTTCTGCTTCCTCTGATCGGCATCCAATGACGCCCCACCACACCAGCGATGATGACCACCCTCTGTTTCTCAGCAACTCTTTCTCTCTCCTTACCTTTCTTCATTTGAACCGTTGTGGACGCCACCTGCAGGCCATCGGAATTTGCCGGAGAAGGAGCCCAGAAGCCGTGAAGTGCCTAGCCGCCGCCCTCGACAGCATCGGTCGGTACCTCCCTGCAACGCTCACCATCGAGCCCTAATTGTCGCACCTCCACCAACTGCCAGAGAAGATTCTCGCTTGCTAGGGCCACCGGAGAAGCTCCTGTCCAGCCCGCTGGACCCGCCGGAGCCTGCGCAGCCAAGCGCCCCTGCGTCGTCTTCCTTGCGCTACCTCTCTCGCCGCCAAGGACCAGCCCTGCGCAGTCGCCGCCGCCTCCCTTGCAAACTCCTCTCCTTCAACGTGCTGTTTAGGGTTGAAGATGACATTTTTAACAAATTAAACCGGGCCCCTATATTTTGGTATAATTGCAGATTTTACTCTATGTTTTGTATTTGCAGTTTTGGCCCATGTTTATGAGTTTATGCAATTATGCCCCTGTTGGAATTAATTACAGATTTGACCCAGAAAATTAAATTACGAATAATGTCCCATATTTATAAAGTTGTATTATTGGCGGAAAATGTATTTATGGGTTTTAAATTTGGGATTTACTTGAATTATATCCTTATTTATATATACCATATATGTTATGCTCATGTTGAATTCGGGTTATGACTCAAAGATTAAATTACGGGATTTTAACGTTGACTTTGAAAACGAGTTTTACCTTGAATTTATGACGTTATACAATTTGCCCGGAATATATATATTTACGGTTTTTAACTCAGGTTTTAAAAGTGGTGTTTTCCTTAGATTTATATATGTTATTCATTCCGTTCAAATTTAGCGTATAAGCTAAATTTGTATAGTTTTGGTGTTAGGTTCGGAAGCGCCCCGATAAAGACCTAACAAGTCCAAGTCGACATCCGTCGAACGACTTCCGTCTTTTGACGTCGTGTGAGTATTCTTTCCCCTCGATCTAGTTATGTTACGTTTTAGTATCATGCTAGGTTGGATCTAGCATAACCTAGTGAGAATGCCAAGTAGTGGCTTTGAACCTTAGGTGAGTTTTGAGGATTTGATATTGTTTGATGGATTGATGTTGTTTTAAGCTTGAGGTGTTGGTTATCTTGTGAGGTTGTTGTAAGGTTTTAAGTTATATGGTTGATCTTGTGAGCGTTTTGAGGCTCGAGGTGGGGTTGTATGATCTTGTGGGATTTTGGAGTTTAGGTCTTACTTATCCTAATTGCGTTGTGAGTTATGATCTTGCGAGATCCGAGGGTTTAAAAGTCTTAGGACTTCTAGCTTGTGTTGAGTTGAGTGTGATGTGAGCATGAGGGATTCTAGGATGCGGTCCTAGAATTGAGAGTCAAATGGTCTTGCGTAGATCATTTGTATAGAAGTCTAAGACTTCTATTATGAGTGGGTTTTTGTTGATATAGTTATCTTCATGTGAGCAGGTTACGGGCTTCCTCCCTAAGGAAGCGAGAGTGTCGTGAGTTGAGTGTGGTGACGAGGTAAGTCTTCGGACTTACTTAGCTCGTATTCTTTGTATTAGCATTATTGTGCGTTGGGTGGTGTGTGTTTATTATTTTACTGTTTATAACAACTAAACCGGAAATAGGATTACCGACCTTTATATTATTTGGCCCAAGTGTATGATAACGGGCGGTGACATCACTGCCTGGCTCCCCGTGAGAGCTAGGGGGATCTCGGCGACTGGCCCGTGCTGGTTAGACGGTCGGAGGCATCCGACCGTTCCATTGCCGGAAGAAGGGACCGAGGCGAGTTTCGGAGGATTCTCGTGTCACAAAAGAAGTTGAACTAGAACGGGATATGACTTAATAAATAAAGATAATAAACTGGATTTGTGTGCTTTGAGTATGTTGTGTGACTATGTTGAATTAATTGTGTTTGTGCCTTTCCCTTTAATTCTAATGCTTCGAATGTGAGCTGACGGTTTTATACCGAATGTTGTAGTTTGCCTTGCAGGTTAGGAATGCGGTCGAGAGATCCGGAAGAGTGGGCAGCCGGGGTTCCGTGCATTTTAGGAGGGGTTTTGGTTAGAGTCGGGTTGTGTTTTGTTCTTCGGTTTTTTTTGTGTTTTGTATGCCAAGTGTATGGCGTTTAGTCTTTGTTTTGTATCTCGGCTGAAGTCTTTTGGTTGTTCGGTTTCGGGTTTCATTGCATTGCATAAAAATGTATTTCATTTTGGCTTTTATTTGTGCCTTGTTGCAAGATCCGGTGAAATTGTTGTCAGGCTAAGGGTCAGGACCCATTGTGAGGTCCCAACCCGTAGCATCCCGAGTCCCGCGGATTCGGGGTGTTACAAAAGTGGTATCAGAGCCCTAGGTTGACAACAATGGCACTCGCAATCTTCTAAAGGCCGAATGAGGAATAAACAGAACCCACACGGGTTCTGACTTTTCGTTTTCAAAATCACATGCATGAGTCGGGGTAGAATGTACGGACCACCACTCCTTCCGCGGATCTCGGCAGCTTAGTTTATTGGATATTGGTATATATATGTAGATATGTATATTATATGTGGATTGTAGTTATGCATGATGGAGTTGATAGGTATCCTTGTGGATTGTACGTACCCATGTATGATGGACTTGTTATGTATAGTAGTGGCATGACCTTATATTGATATATGCTTATATATGTGGTATGATAGGATCTTATTAGCTTTGGAACCTTGTATTGTTGTAATGTATTTTCTGGATTTGGCATATTAGTAGTGATATGGACATAGGACCTATATAGTCGTTTATGCGGATTCTTATTATATATAGTAGCATATGGAGATATGGGACCTTTTAGTTGAGATGCTATTATGATATCATCGCCCTTGGACGACGTCGTTTTACATAGGATAGTGTACATACGAGGACGAATATGCTCAAGTATCGAGTTGAGAGCTACGTTCGGGCGAACACCTTGGAGTTCTTGTACTCCTTTAAAAGGATTTCAAAGACGAGGAGTAGAGATGACATAAAGAAGGACGAACAAGTAGAAAGAAGAACTCGAGACGAATAAAGAGAGGTGGAGATGGAGCAATACAAGTAAAGAGAGCAACGTTAAAGTGTAGAAGCGGTTCTAAAGAGGCCATGATCGAACGACGACGAGACCAAGGGAGAGAACGAACTTAAGTTCTTCGAGAAGAAGCGTGGACAACTAAAGAGGTAAATCGAGGAGGAGATGAGTACGTTCTAGCAAGGTTAAGGTGGTGTTCCATTAAGATGCAAAGCTTTCCTTAGACGTTTCTAAGCATTGGAGTTAAGATGAGAGAAGTGAACGAAACATGTGAGAAGGATTTAAAATACCGTAAGTTAAGCTTATGAGGTACCAAAAAGTAAAGTTAAAACATTTCTAAAGTTATGAGAAGAAGGGCATGGTGGGGATTCACGTGGAATTGACCGATTTCCATTATGATGATAAGACTAAGAAACTCCAAAAAGGAGGAATTGGATATAAACGATGACCCCAAGAAGATGAAAGACGAAACGAAGAGCTTTGATCAAGAGACTTAAGATACCAACCAAGAGGAACGCGAGTGGGTGCTAGCTAGGGCTATAATCTTTGGGAAGGTGCTCTTGAAAAACATCAAGGAAGAATGGTTAAGTCTATGAAAGGGAGTTATATGAAACAACAAGGCAAAGAAGATATAGTTACCTTATAAAGAAGAGGAAGCATGGAATGAAGAAAGAACTAATGAAGTTCAAGATAGAGTACCCTGAGAGGGAGCCTTTAGGAGTATGGTAACATGGAGGGTAAAAAGAATAGTAAGTTTTGACCTTGGAAAAGGTCATTTATGAGCTAATCAACGACAATAGAGAACGCAGAGGTGTGGGTTGTCTATTGATGATTGTAGAGGGAATGAGTAAACAAGACTATGGGAAAATAGAGGTCGGCAACAAGATCTTAGACAATGGTAAGGAATTAAGTACATCAACGGAAGCGCAATTGTCTTAACCTAATAATGTCGAAGGAGTTCGAGCAAGTAGATGTTACAAACCTCCTAGGGGAAGGATGGAGATGACCCTTTGCGACCTTCTTAGGTCATGAGAACGGCATATGGGAGAACGACCCAGAGTAGAAGTTTTAAGGTTTGATAATGGTAAAGGGAACTATTAGATCAAGAGGAAGGTGGGATTTTCATTGTTTGTGGTAAGTAGACGGGAGTATAAAAGGAGGGTGCATAATATGTTCGTTCTAACGAAGTGGATGGTATGTTTTCGCAAGCAAAAGTTAAGTCAGATGTTTCAAACCCACACGGAAGAACTACGGTGGTTATGGCGTGAAAGGGATGACCTAGATTAGGGCAACACTGCAAGCTTAGAGTTTAGGATGTTAGTGCTTGGTGAAGTGATGAGTGGATCTTTCAGGGTTGTGGTTGGGAAATTTAGCCTAAGGGCATACTAGTACGGTTGTGAAGATTGTTCATGAAATACCAAGAGATGCTTAAGGTGACCAACAAGAGAAAGAGAAAACTAAAGTTTTGAAGTTTGATGTTGATTTGAGATGTACAAGAAGTACATGAAAGAATGAAATTAAGATAAAGGAATACTTAAATAAGGCTACAAGAGTCAGAAGACTCGAGCAAGTCTCTTGAGTTCAAAAGATGAAGCATCTCGAAGAGAAGACGGTAAACATTGTAGCTACAGATGGAACAATATACGTGTTTAAAGGATGTCACCCCAACAGATCGGGGTAAATCATTAGTATCATGACCACTTGAAAGTGATAAGACAAGATTGTGTCGGTTATTACGATTTGTGACAGCATGAGAAAAGATGAAACCGGGATATCACGGATTCCAATACGTCAGAATATGGAATTTTCCACTAAGGTCGAGCTTGATTTAATTCCGATGTCTAAGGCACCGTATGAAATAACACTTGTGCAGAGACATGAGTTGTGGAAGCAAGTGAAGGAGGAATTGCAAGAACTTAGTGATAAGATTTCTTTAGAATTAGTGAAATGCTATGAAGAACTTCAAATGTTATCTTGAACTCTTGATTTGAAGTTCATATTGGAATATATCTTAAACTCTTAATTTGAAGTTGTTATGGAAAACACCAGTTTGCGAAAAGAGAGACGGTTATCTCCTGTTGTACGTACTTCGATTACTATAAGTTGAGCAAGACGACCATGGAGGACAAGTATCCTTATAACAAATGGGAGATCTACACGATCAGTTGCAAGGGACGATAGTCTCTTCTAAGATTGAGTTAAGATTTGATGGTCAACAGTTGAGAATTCGAGACTGAGATATTGCAATTTCGGCATTCCGGACCAACCAAGGTCAATTGAGTTGTAGTTATTCCGTATGGGCTTACTAATGTCCCCGATAAGATATTTTGGTCTACTCTCGAAGAAGAGAGAAGTTGTATGACTACTTTTCTCGGGATGGCAACCCCCTAAGGATGTGGAAGAATTTACAAGTTTATTGGATGTGCTGGTCATTACCAGATTTGTTGAGAGATTCTCCAACGCAACACCATATATGGCAAACCTACTCCGGATGACAATGAAGTATTGAGTAGGACGAAAATTGACAATGTAGATGTTGAGAATTAAGAGGAGATTCATTGGTGTGACTGTTTTGAAATGGTTTTGAGGTATGATCGGTTTTAATAGTACAAGTGATCCTTCAAGACATGGTCTTGATTGAGCATTGAGGAACGATGTTAAAGTAATAACATGCGTGTCTCATTAGTGGAAGCGGGATGAAGTAAAGTACTTCCTTCCTTGTTGAAGACTTACATCAAGAATGGAAGAAACGTAACATTAAAGTTTGGGTTGACAAGAACCAAGTCAACTGTGTAAATGAGAAGATTTGATCTTCTTTGTTAAGGAAATCAAAGAGAAACATAATGGAAATGATGTATTGAGAAAGACCCGAGAAGGAAGTTGAGTTCCGATATATTGACCTTTTTGAGATCTTAGCATGAGTTAGAGAAGTGTCTTATACGTTGGCGTTGCCGCCAAGAGTAGAGAGTGATCAACCGGTGTCTCATATGTATCAGTCGAGAGGGTACATGCATGCTTCGAGACGTGTGGTCAGTCATGATGATCTAGTGGTAGTCGAGGAACTGATAAGGCTAATAGGAAGACGGAAGATAAAATTTTTGTGTGATTTCTACGTTGAGCTAGTAGTTTCGATAGATTCGACGGGTTAGACCAAACTCTTCCCTTAAGTGAGTTGTGTATATATATGTGATGCTATATGTGGTTTGTGCCCCGTGCGGGAATGCGTTTTACGACCGGCTATATATATATTGCGTTGGTGATGTAAGCAGTTTGAGTATATAGATTAGCAGGTCTAGCCTTCTTAGTTTGAGAGTTCATACCTCGGTCTTAGGGACCGAGAAGTTCGACGCATAGCAAGTTTCGGGACGAAACTTGTTTTTAGGGGGATCTGTTGTAACGCCCAAAATTTTGGCGCGTTTTCGATATTCATTTTTGTTCCGACTTTTATCGATATTTTAATAACTTAAATATTTTATGAGTATATTTACATATATTTGATTTCCATATTTTCGTAAATTGTTTTACGAAAAAGTTCAGAATAAGTTTCCGATTTAAAAGTCCCGTTCAAGTGTATTTCGATCGAGTTAAATTATTTATTTATTTATTTATTTATTTACTTTATTCCTTCTTTCCCGACCTTTTCTTTTCCTGTGACCCTTGGCTGACCAGCCTTCGTGTGACGCTTGGCTGACCAACCTTCCTTGTTTCGCCTCCTCATTGCCCCTGGTGCCGCCCAACCTACACGGCCACACTTGCGATAGCTTGCACCTAGTCTACTCCCTCACCTCATACATCATCTCTACCTCTCCATCTTCACGCAGTAGCAGCCTCTGCTCATCCCTCCTCCCTTCAGCTTCCTATGCCCTCAACCACACCGTTTCTATGGGCTCTCGCAACTCATGAACCATGCTCTCTCTCTCACTTGTGCTTTCCTTCTGCTTCCTCTGATCGGCATCCAATGACGCCCCACCACACCAGCGATGATGACCACCCTCTGTTTCTCAGCAACTCTTTCTCTCTCCTTACCTTTCTTCATTTGAACCGTTGTGGACGCCACCTGCAGGCCATCGGAATTTGCCGGAGAAGGAGCCCAGAAGCCGTGAAGTGCCTAGCCGCCGCCCTCGACAGCATCGGTCGGTACCTCCCTGCAACGCTCACCATCGAGCCCTAATTGTCGCACCTCCACCAACTGCCAGAGAAGATTCTCGCTTGCTAGGGCCACCGGAGAAGCTCCTGTCCAGCCCGCTGGACCCGCCGGAGCCTGCGCAGCCAAGCGCCCCTGCGTCGTCTTCCTTGCGCTACCTCTCTCGCCGCCAAGGACCAGCCCTGCGCAGTCGCCGCCGCCTCCCTTGCAAACTCCTCTCCTTCAACGTGCTGTTTAGGGTTGAAGATGACATTTTTAACAAATTAAACCGGGCCCCTATATTTTGGTATAATTGCAGATTTTACTCTATGTTTTGTATTTGCAGTTTTGGCCCATGTTTATGAGTTTATGCAATTATGCCCCTGTTGGAATTAATTACAGATTTGACCCAGAAAATTAAATTACGAATAATGTCCCATATTTATAAAGTTGTATTATTGGCGGAAAATGTATTTATGGGTTTTAAATTTGGGATTTACTTGAATTATATCCTTATTTATATATACCATATATGTTATGCTCATGTTGAATTCGGGTTATGACTCAAAGATTAAATTACGGGATTTTAACGTTGACTTTGAAAACGAGTTTTACCTTGAATTTATGACGTTATACAATTTGCCCGGAATATATATATTTACGGTTTTTAACTCAGGTTTTAAAAGTGGTGTTTTCCTTAGATTTATATATGTTATTCATTCCGTTCAAATTTAGCGTATAAGCTAAATTTGTATAGTTTTGGTGTTAGGTTCGGAAGCGCCCCGATAAAGACCTAACAAGTCCAAGTCGACATCCGTCGAACGACTTCCGTCTTTTGACGTCGTGTGAGTATTCTTTCCCCTCGATCTAGTTATGTTACGTTTTAGTATCATGCTAGGTTGGATCTAGCATAACCTAGTGAGAATGCCAAGTAGTGGCTTTGAACCTTAGGTGAGTTTTGAGGATTTGATATTGTTTGATGGATTGATGTTGTTTTAAGCTTGAGGTGTTGGTTATCTTGTGAGGTTGTTGTAAGGTTTTAAGTTATATGGTTGATCTTGTGAGCGTTTTGAGGCTCGAGGTGGGGTTGTATGATCTTGTGGGATTTTGGAGTTTAGGTCTTACTTATCCTAATTGCGTTGTGAGTTATGATCTTGCGAGATCCGAGGGTTTAAAAGTCTTAGGACTTCTAGCTTGTGTTGAGTTGAGTGTGATGTGAGCATGAGGGATTCTAGGATGCGGTCCTAGAATTGAGAGTCAAATGGTCTTGCGTAGATCATTTGTATAGAAGTCTAAGACTTCTATTATGAGTGGGTTTTTGTTGATATAGTTATCTTCATGTGAGCAGGTTACGGGCTTCCTCCCTAAGGAAGCGAGAGTGTCGTGAGTTGAGTGTGGTGACGAGGTAAGTCTTCGGACTTACTTAGCTCGTATTCTTTGTATTAGCATTATTGTGCGTTGGGTGGTGTGTGTTTATTATTTTACTGTTTATAACAACTAAACCGGAAATAGGATTACCGACCTTTATATTATTTGGCCCAAGTGTATGATAACGGGCGGTGACATCACTGCCTGGCTCCCCGTGAGAGCTAGGGGGATCTCGGCGACTGGCCCGTGCTGGTTAGACGGTCGGAGGCATCCGACCGTTCCATTGCCGGAAGAAGGGACCGAGGCGAGTTTCGGAGGATTCTCGTGTCACAAAAGAAGTTGAACTAGAACGGGATATGACTTAATAAATAAAGATAATAAACTGGATTTGTGTGCTTTGAGTATGTTGTGTGACTATGTTGAATTAATTGTGTTTGTGCCTTTCCCTTTAATTCTAATGCTTCGAATGTGAGCTGACGGTTTTATACCGAATGTTGTAGTTTGCCTTGCAGGTTAGGAATGCGGTCGAGAGATCCGGAAGAGTGGGCAGCCGGGGTTCCGTGCATTTTAGGAGGGGTTTTGGTTAGAGTCGGGTTGTGTTTTGTTCTTCGGTTTTTTTGTGTTTTGTATGCCAAGTGTATGGCGTTTAGTCTTTGTTTTGTATCTCGGCTGAAGTCTTTTGGTTGTTCGGTTTCGGGTTTCATTGCATTGCATAAAAATGTATTTCATTTTGGCTTTTATTTGTGCCTTGTTGCAAGATCCGGTGAAATTGTTGTCAGGCTAAGGGTCAGGACCCATTGTGAGGTCCCAACCCGTAGCATCCCGAGTCCCGCGGATTCGGGGTGTTACAGGTGAAGAACCAGATTTGAAGGGAGGCTCATCCCCATCCTTGTTGTTCAGCAGGTAATGAAGAAAGAAGTTTGAGTGAGGGTGAGACAGACAGAGGGTAAGGCGGACAGAGGGTAAAGAACGAGGGGTCGGGGCTGCTCAAATCGAAAAGTCGGGGAGGATGCGCATCTCATCAGCAAGTAGGAGAGAGGGGAAAAAGAAAAGAAATAAAGAAAGTGGTATAAAGTGAATCCGATCAAAACGCGTTCGGAAACGAAATTTCTGAACCGTGAGAACTTTCGATTTGAAATAAAATATGGAAATATGTATGTATCAAATAAATAAAATAATAAAAAAAAACTCGGGAATAAATACTTTACGCCGTAAAAATACTTTAAATAAAATATTTAATCTAATAAAAAAAATCGATAGAAGTAGGAAAATCAATATCGGAAACGCGCCAAAAATTTTGGGGCGTTACATCAGATCCCCCTAAAAACAAGTTTCGCCCCGAAACTTGTCACACACCAAACTTCTCGGTCCCTAAGGCCGAGGTATAAACTCTCAAACTAAGATGGTTTAAACCTTCTAATCTATATACTAAAACTAGTCCAACCATCATCGCAATATAACTATAACCGGTCATAAAACTCATTCCCGCACGGGGCGCAAGCAACATATAACATCACACATATACACAACTAAGGGAAGAACTAGGTCTAACTAGTTGGTTCCATCGATTCTACTAGCTCAATGTAAACTCCACCAAAAATATTATCCTCCGTCCTCTATTTAGCCCCATCGGTTCCTCGTCTGCAACTAGATTCTCATGACTAACAATATGTCTCAAGTCATGTATGTACTTTCTCAATGGATACACAGGAAACACCGGTTGGCAACACCAACTTGTAAGCCACTTCTCCAACTCACGCTAAGATCTCAGAAAGGTCCGATATATCGGAAACTCAACTTCCTTCTCAGGTCTTTCTCAATGCGGCATTTCCATTATGTTTCTCCTTGATCGTCTCAAACAAAGAAGATCGAATCTTCCCATTTACACTGGGCTTTGGTTCTTATCAAACCAACTTTGATGTCACGTTTCCTCAATAATTGTTGCACGCTCCAAGTAAGGAAGGGAGTAAATTACTTCCCACTACTTCTACTAACAAGGCATGTATGTTGTTACTTCTCACTTTTACATCAGTACTTAACCCAAACCTTGTCTTGAAGAATCACTTGTAAAACACAAAATCCATCATACCTCGAGGCAATGTCAAAACAATTGCCCAACGACTCTTTTATTAACTCTTAACATCACGGGTTCTGACTTTCCTTTGTCAAAACTCCCTTGTTTTCCAAAGTAGGTTAGCCATTTATGCTATTACTTTGGAGGATCTCTCCACAAATTCGGGAATGACCGGCACATCCAAGAAAGCTTGCAACTTCTTTCACATCCTTTGGGGTTACCATCCCGAGACAACTTGTCATACAATTTTTCTCTTCTTCGAGAGTAGACCAAATTATCTTATCCGGGGCATTAGTATGCCCACATGGAATCACTAAAACTCGTAGTGACCATGGTTGTCTGGAATGCCGTTTTTGCAATATCCGAGTCTCGAATTCTCATTTGGTGACAATTAGCCCTTAACTCAATTTAGAAGAGACTACCAACCCTTGCAACCAATCAACTAGATCATCCCTCCGTGGTAAGGGATACATGTCCTTTACCATAATCTTTCTCGACTCACGGTAATCGATGTACAAACGGTGGTACTCGTCTCTCTTTTTGCAAACTGATGTTCTCCATCACCACTTCAAATAAAGAGTTTAAGATATATTCTAATATGAACTTCAAATCAAGAGTTCAAGATAGCATTCGGAGTTCTCCATAGCATTTCACTAAATCTAATGAACTCTTTTCAATAAGTTCTTACAATTGCTCCTTCTCTCGCTTCTACAACTCATGTCTCTTCACAAGTGTCATTCTATATAGCGCGTTGGATATCGGAGGTGTGTCAAACTCAACCTTAGTGGCAAAATCCACGTTCCGATTTATTGGAATCCGTGATATCTCGGTTTTTGTCTTTCCTTATTTCGTCTCATAACATAAGACCGACACAACCTTGTCTTAACACTTGACAGGTAGTCATGGTATTAATGATCTCCCCCGATCTGTTGGGGTGACGTCTTTCAAACACGTGTATTGCTTCATCTTTAGCTACAATGTTGACCGTCCTCTTTCAAATATTCGTCTTTTCTTGAATTGGAAAGATTTGCTTGCGTATTCTGACTCTTGTTTTCTTATATAAGTATTCTCTTAACTTAATCCCATTTTCCCTCTTAAATGACATGATTCTAAAAAACTTCTAATATTTCTCACTTATGTACAACCATAAGGGTCTAATCGGTATGACTTAACCGTGTTTCAAAACAATTGACCTTATCTTCTTCACTTTCTGCGACATCCCAACATATGGGAAACGCTCCTTGCATTGTACGTAAGCTTGCACTATAAACATCCTTTCTTCAAGTAGGTATAGAAATTTATACTTCATTTCCTTATGTAACCTCAAACCGACAGTAGAGGCTCTAAACTCAATCTTTCATGTACTCCTTATATATCCCATATCGATATAAAACTTTAAAACCTCAGTCTTCTCTTACTCTCATTGGTCACCTTATGTATCTCTTGGTATCCATGAACAGCTTCACAACCGTACTAGTATGCCTTCAGGCAAAAATCCCAACCATAATCACAAAAAGATCCACTTATTACTCCACCAAGCACCAACATCGTAATTCCAAGCTTGAAGTGTTGCCCTATTCTAGGTCCTCCTTTTCACGCCATAGCCACCGTGTCTCTTACATGTGAGTTTGACGCCTCTATCTCATCTTTTGCTCGCGAAAACATACCCTCCATTTCATTAGCACAAACATACCATGCATCCTCAACATACCACACATCCTCTTTATGTATTCCCTATTTCGTACATCAACTATAGAAGACTCACCTTCCTCCTTATCCTTCCAATTTGCTTACCTTGATCCGTGTCATTTCTCCACATAACAATCCCCATGACCTAAGAAAGTCGTACCAGATCATTACAATCCCTCCGCAACATACATTATCATCACTTGTTAGAATCGATAAGATGTTACTTGATTAAAATGTTTATGCTTCCGTTAATGCACCTCCTATTACTGACATTCAACCACCACGAATGTTCACTTCTTGTTTCCCCTTCTTCATGATCTCACATCCTGGGTTACTCTTCCCTTCTACAGTCACCAGTATATAACCCGCACTTGTGCACCCTCCGTGGTCACCGATTAACTCATTGAAAACCCTCTCTAAGGTCAACGACTTACCCTGTTACCATGCTTCCCTGTTACCATACTCCTGAAGGATACTGTCTCGGGGTACTCTGTCTTAAACTTCATTAGCTCATTTTACTCTACTTCCCACTCCGTTAGCTCCTATTAAGCTCCCCTCTTCCTTCCGCTTCTATAAGATAACTATACCTCCCCAACTCTTTCATGTCATATGACCCAACTTCATAAGCTTAACTGATCTTCATAGTATCTTGTAAATGCATCTTCCCCACACCTCTATCGTTAGTAACCACTCTCTCTTCTCTTGGTTGGTAGCTTGAGTCTTTCAATCCAAACTCCTTGTTTCAGCTTTCATCTTCTGAAGATCATCATCTACACACACTTCCTCCTTCTTGGCGTTTCTTAGTCTTATTATTATAACGGAAATCAGTCAACTCCACGTGAAACCCCACCATGCCCTTCTTCTCATAACTCTAGTAATGTTTTAACTTTACTTTTTGGTACCTCGTAAGCTTAACTTACGGTATTTTAAATCCTTCTCACATGTTTCGTTCACTTCTCTCATCTTAACTCCAATGGTTGGAAACGTCTAATGAAAGCTTTGCATCTTAATGGAACACCACCTTAACCTTGCTAGAATGTACTCATCTCCTCTTCGATTTGCATCTTCAGTTGTCCACGCGTCTTCTTGATGAACTTAAGTTCGTTATCTCTATTGGTCTCGTTGTCATTCAATCATGGCTTCTTTAGAACCACTTCTGCACTTTAATGTTACTCCTTTTTCTTGTATGTTCCCCATCTCAATTTCTCTTAAGTTGTCACGAGTATTCATTTACTTGATTGTCCTTCGTTTATATCATCTCTAATCTTCCTCTTCGATCTTCTCTTAAAGGAGTACGAGAACTCCGAGGTGTTCGCCTGAACATAGCGCTCAACTCGATACTTGAGCATATTCATCCTCGTATGTACACTATTCTATGTCAAACAACGTCGTCCATGGGTGATGATATCATAAAATCATCTTTTCTATTAGGTCTCATAATTCAATATGCTACTACTATATATAATAAGAATACGTATACATAACTATATAAGTCCTAAGTCCATATCAGTGCCAATATAACACATCAACATTTCATCCACAATATAAGGTCTCATAACATATAACCATCCATATATATAACTATACACATATATTCATTTCATCATGCAACTTACAATCACAAAGATACACATCAATTCCATCATGCATAACTACAAACCTCATATCCATATCTATATATACATATATATACATATCAAAATCCAATAAACTAAGCTGCCGAGATCCGCGGAAGGAGTGGTGGTCCGTACATTCTACCCCGACTCATGCATGTGATTTTAAAAACGAAAAGTCAGAACCCGTGTGGGTTCTGTTTATTACTCATTCGGCCTTTAGAAGATTGCGAGTGCCATTGTTGTCAACCTAGGGCTCTGATACCACTTTTGTAACACCCCGAATCCGCGGGACTCGGAGCGCTACGGGTTGGGACCTCACAATGGGTCCCGACCCTTAGCCTGACAACAATTTCATTGGATCTTTCAACATGGCACAAATAAAGGCAAAACCAAAATTCCTTTTAATGCAAATGATAAGAAACCCGAAGGAAAACAACAAAAGACTTCAGTCGATCATCAACACCAAAGATCAAAACGCCATACACACGGCATACCAACATAATAAACGAAGAATAAAACACAACCCGACTCCAACCAAAACCCGCTCCTAAAATGTACGGAACCCCGGCTGCCCACTCTTCCGGATCTCTCGGCCGCTTTCCTAACCTGCAAGGCAATCTACAACAATCGGTATAAAACCGTTAGCTCATATTCGAAGCATTAGAATCAATGGGAAAGGCACAAACACAAGTAAATCATCATAAACACACAACATTCTCAAAGCACACAATTCCGGTTTATTATCTTTTTTATTATTAAGTCATATCCCGTTCTAATTCAACTTAGTTTTGTGACACGAGACCACCGTGGTCCCGCCTCGGTCCCTACTTACCGGCATGGAACGGTGCGGATGCCTCCGACCGTCTAACCAGCACGGGCTAGTCGCCAAGAACCTCCTAGACTCTCGCAAGAGCTAGGCAGATGATGTCACCGCCCGTTATCATACACTTGGGCCAAAATAATATATAAAGGTCGGTAATCCTATTTCCGGTTTAGTTGTTATAACATACACAATAAACACACACCACCAAACACACATCAACGCTAATACAAGGAATACGAGCTAAGTAAGTCCGGAGACTTACCTCGTCACCACACTCAACTCACAACACTCTCGCTTCCTTAGGGAGGAAGCCCATAACCTGCTCACAAGAAGATAACTATATCAACAACAACCCACTCACAATAGAAGTCTTAGACTTCTATACAAATGATCTACGCAAGACCATTTGACTCTCAATTCTAGGACCGCATCCTAGAATCCTTCATGCTCACATCACACTCAACACAAGCTAGAAGTCCTAAGACTTCTAAACCCTCGGATCTCGCAAGATCATAACTCACAACGTAACTAGGATAAGCCAAACCTAAACTCCAAAAAGCCACAAGATCATACAACCCCACCTCGAGCCTCAAAACGCTCACAAGATCAACCATATAACTTAAATCCATAAACAACCTCACAAGATAATATCAACCCCTCAAACCTTACAACATTTCACAATCCACAAAACTCACCTAAGGTCCATAACCACTACTTGGTATTCACTCTAAGTTATGCTAGATCCAACCTAGCATGATACTAATATTATACATAACTAAATCGAGGTAAGATCATAAGCTCGGGGGAGAGGGTACTCACATGACGTCAAAAGACGGAAGACGATCTAAGGATGCCGATAATGGATTCGTTGGGCCTTTATCGGGGCGCTCCCGAACCTAAAACCAAAGCTAAACAAATTTAGCTTATACGCTAAATTTGAATGGAAGATTTAACGTTTATAAATCTAAGAAAAACTCGCTTTCAAAACCAAGGTTAATACCCACAATAAAATCTTTGTCATAAACCGAGATTAATCCAATAAAGGCATAATATAATTTGTAAAACCGGGTCAATATATGTAATTAATTTTCTGCAGCGGGCATAAATGAAATAATCCATAAATATGGGTCAAAATTGTAATAACAAAACATTGGGTATATTCTGTAATTATACCAAAATTGAGGGGGCCAAATCAAATAACCCAAAAGGGTTTTCTCTCTCGCTGGAATAGGACGCAGGCTGGGAAAGAGAGATT
>BSUD01000006.1:27893725-27939758 GCA_033239045.1 Fagopyrum esculentum
CGGAGACTTACCTCGTCACCACACTCAACTCACAACACTCTCGCTTCCTTAGGGGAGGAAGCCCATAACCTGCTCACAAGAAGATAACTATATCAACAACAACCCACTCACAATAGAAGTCTTAGACTTCTATACAAATGATCTACGCAAGACCATTTGACTCTCAATTCTAGGACCGCATCCTAGAATCCTTCATGCTCACATCACACTCAACACAAGCTAGAAGTCCTAAGACTTCTAAACCCTCGGATCTCGCAAGATCATAACTCACAACGTAACTAGGATAAGCCAAACCTAAACTCCAAAAAGCCACAAGATCATACAACCCCACCTCGAGCCTCAAAACGCTCACAAGATCAACCATATAACTTAAATCCATAAACAACCTCACAAGATAATATCAACCCCTCAAACCTTACAACATTTCACAATCCACAAAACTCACCTAAGGTCCATAACCACTACTTGGTATTCACTCTAAGTTATGCTAGATCCAACCTAGCATGATACTAATATTATACATAACTAAATCGAGGTAAGATCATAAGCTCGGGGGAGAGGGTACTCACATGACGTCAAAAGACGGAAGACGATCTAAGGATGCCGATAATGGATTCGTTGGGCCTTTATCGGGGCGCTCCCGAACCTAAAACCAAAGCTAAACAAATTTAGCTTATACGCTAAATTTGAATGGAAGATTTAACGTTTATAAATCTAAGAAAAACTCGCTTTCAAAACCAAGGTTAATACCCACAATAAAATCTTTGTCATAAACCGAGATTAATCCAATAAAGGCATAATATAATTTGTAAAACCGGGTCAATATATGTAATTAATTTTCTGCAGCGGGCATAAATGAAATAATCCATAAATATGGGTCAAAATTGTAATAACAAAACATTGGGTATATTCTGTAATTATACCAAAATTGAGGGGGCCAAATCAAATAACCCAAAAGGGTTTTCTCTCTCGCTGGAATAGGACGCAGGCTGGGAAAGAGAGATTCACAGGTTGGCGTGGAAGAGCTATTGGCGGCCTCCGATCTCCGGCGACGGGAAGTGGCCCAGGCAACGGTGGTCTACGATTCCTGTGGTTGTAGATCCCTTGGCGGATCTGACTGGGCAAGGCTCGGTTCGACAGAGGAGCAGAAAAAAAAAAAAGGCGCGACGAAGGAGGCGGTTAGGGCATCGACGGCGAGACAAGGCTCATCCCGGCGACCTCGGTAGGGGCTTCTCCGGAGGTGCTCCTCGATGGCAGTGACACTGCAGGCGGCAGAGAGGTGCTTTCGGCGTGCCGACTCGACAGAGGATGAGGGAAAACAGAGCTCGAGCGGATGGAGGAATGAGGCTGCAGACGGCTCCCGGGCGGCAACTATCGGCTCTCGAGGCGGCAATAGGAGGTGATGGTGGCGGTTGAAGAGAGGGTTGCTCTCCTGTGTGTTGGTGAAGAACCAGATTTGAAGGGAGGCTCATCCCCATCCTTGTTGTTCAGCAGGTAATGAAGAAAGAAGTTTGAGTGAGGGTGAGACAGACAGAGGGTAAGGCGGACAGAGGGTAAAGAACGAGGGGTCGGGGCTGCTCAAATCGAAAAGTCGGGGAGGATGCGCATCTCATCAGCAAGTAGGAGAGAGGGGAAAAAGAAAAGAAATAAAGAAAGTGGTATAAAGTGAATCCGATCAAAACGCGTTCGGAAACGAAATTTCTGAACCGTGAGAACTTTCGATTTGAAATAAAATATGGAAATATGTATGTATCAAATAAATAAAATAATAAAAAAAACTCGGGAATAAATACTTTACGCCGTAAAAATACTTTAAATAAAATATTTAATCTAATAAAAAAAAAATCGATAGAAGTAGGAAAATCAATATCGGAAACGCGCCAAAAATTTTGGGGCGTTACAACAGCAGTCCTTTGTTTCTATCATTATGTTTATACAACTCAGCAGCTACCCATTACCAACTTATTCCATGTTCAAAGCCAAACTACAACAACACATCAATCCAGCCTTAAAGAATCGGTGCACATACATAAGATCATACATTAGCCTTCCCATTACCTCTATACAGAAGACTTTCTAAAGCTGCTGCACTTGTTGTTTAAGCAAGGTTCTATCTCGTTCTACTCTAGGATCTCTAGTTCGAAACTTACAGGCCTCAGTCCAAGCCTACATTAAACTAATCAGAAACCTATGTAAATCCAAGTATAGCCTCTTACCGGGTTGCAGCTGGAAGGATAAGTTGTTGTTGGTTCCGATCTGCACCACTGATCCGGGAGTGTTGGTTGATCTCACTGCTGCAATAGTTGGGGATTTGATCGACATAAAAAGGGAGGGTGATGAGTCATTGTAACCATGACATCAAGGAGATACCAGATGGGGAGAGGATTGGTCTTACCAGTAGGGACAAAGGGAGGCGTGGCTCGTTCGATCGCTGAGGGTGAGGCAAGACTCGTGTTAGGGACGACGGTCTGGATGGGGCGGTACTTGCACGGTTCCAGCGTCCGGTGCTAGTGTTGGGTTTCTCGTCCTGCTGTTGACACTAGTGAGGCGCTATGGTTAACGACAAACGTAACAGGAAGGTATGAAGATAGGAAGGAGTGAGATGATGCGTATATTTCGGAGATATCAGGATAGGAGAGAGAGCAGTTAAGAGGGAAATTAAATGATCGTAACAGTCGGCTTCTGTTGTTCCTTCCTGTGGCTGGGCCGAAGCAAAGCTGCTTCGTTGTCTCCTCCAGCAGTTGGGCTGACGCAGGGTTCTGGGCTACGCATTGGGCTGAAGCAGTCAAGGCAGTGGGCTGGAGAAGGCAAGCTGAAGTAGATCACGGACTGGGCTGGACAAGGCAAGGCAGTGGGCTGGAGAAGGCAAGGCAGCAGGCGGCTGCTGGGCTGAGACTGGCGCTGGACTTCCTGGCAGGCTGCTGCTGGGCTGCAGAAGCTGGCGCTGGGCTCCCTGGCAAGCTGCTGTTGGGCTGCAGAAGCTGGGCTAGAGCTGGCGCAAGGGTGAAGGGAGCAGCAGCCCGGTGCTAGCTGTAGTCCGGAATCGAGATCCCGACAATGAATGCACGGAATAAACGGATACGGATTATGTTACAGTTTAGGATTGGTTATAAGAACCCTATCATTTTATGTGAAGGTAAGCTACATAAAATGATAAACTTATAAAAGATTCTATCATTTTATGTTAAGGAGATCTACATAAAATGATAAATTTTATAACAATGTGTCTAACTAAGTAGACGGATATGGATCAACTGATCGAGATCGGGTTTGTTACAGAAATAAACGGAATAAAAATTCCGGATATTACATCCTACTTGAGGCCAACAACATCAAAGTTTAAAAATACAAATCACCAACCCAAAAGATAGAAGGTAAAAGTTAGGAACAAGTTGTAGAGAAAATGAATTAGAAAAAATGATAATCTAATCTCTATTTCTATTATTTTCTTACTTATTCAACCAGAATAAGTCAAGCTAAATTAACCAAACTCTTACATAGTTTAATTAAATCCAAACCAACTACTCCGTATATATACTTTAATTAAACAAAATATTATTTTATACTCCTTTTTAAGGATTTATCTTGGAAATCTTGTTTGATTTGATTCATTATCGTTGTATCCGCATTAGTCTTTCTCTATATATTTTGAAATCTATGCGTATCGATGAAGCGTGTATATAATTTTTTTGAAATTGATCTTTTGTGAATTTGTATTGTAGGTCAAATTGGAGGAGTTTATTACAAGTTCAACAACTTGGAAATATGGTTGCGCAATGAAGATCTACCGGAGGGAAACAACTTTCTTTATTTGTTTCTTAATCAAATCATCTTCCTCGTAAGAATTTTTCTTCCACGATCTACCTATAATACTCTAGGATCCATTCTACTCGTGTTTGATTATTTATTTCTACGTGGGTGTGATTATTGGTGACATGTATACCCTTCTAATTTCTATAATTCAAATTTGCGATCATCATCATCGTGGTCAATTCTTCCTTTTGTTTTTTCACATGCGCATAAGTAACTTTGATTGACATGATTCATTTTTGCAAAAGCTCTCTTGAGCAATCGATAATGTTCTTTAGAAATACGAAGCTTCTTACAAAGAGTAATCAATTCACCACAATTATTGTAACACCCCAAGTTTTCGGAACTCGGGGAGCTACTGGTTAGGACCTCACAGTGGCTCCCGACCTTAGTTTGACAACAACTTAACTAGATCTTACAACAAGGCACATATAAGGAAAACCAGAAATCATGAAATGTTTAACAATGTCGTGAATATGACCAGAAACTCTAACAACCGGTAATAATAATATCTCACAATCTGAGAATATGAAAAATTCATAACTGAAAGACCAACATAAAGAAAGGACTGCAACCCGTCTAAAGAAGTACGACACCCCGGTTGACCACTACCATCCAAATTACTCGGAATCCGCTCTAACCTATGGCAAGTCTAAACAACGATAAAACAGTTAGCTAACTAATCAAATATAAGCAGGATAATAAATAGCACAAACACACATAAGGAAATATTAGTTTCCATGTGGTAGATCCGTGTAGACTGGGCAACGAAGGAGGCGTCATACATGTGTACCGACTGCGCTGAACTTCTGGCGTGCACCTGTCTGTTGTGGGTGACGGCTTCAGCACTCTACTCCGGAGGCGATCGAGGGGAAGAGGCGGAACCAGTCGGCTAGGGTTGTGAGAATGAGAGCGGGATAGGGCGATTGATTTGTGTGATGAGAATGATCTGCTGCAGAAGGAAGGAATGGGGAGGCAATGTTGAATGTGGACGGAAGGTGGGGAACGTGAGGCTGCACCACTAAGGAAGTAACGTTGCTGCGTGATTTGCGGGAGCCGTTACATTGAAGATCTCTCCCTGCTCCAGCTCAGAACACATCGATCACAAGCAAGGAAGGAGGAGGAGGCCCGTCTGTTCTGGGCTGCGCGTCTTGGGCTGGAGCGACAGAAGCTGCTGTGGATTTCTAGGCTAGCGAGATGTCTTCAACAAGCAAATAGACAAGGGAGTTGAGCTGTCAAAAGTTGTCAGGGCCTAGTCACAAGGTTGTCATGGCCTTGTCACAAGGCTATCGGGCTTCGCCCCAGCTTTGTCATGGTCTCGTCAAAAGACGTCGATATAAAAACAACTAGGGTTTGTTATGTATATCATCATTTTACGTGAGTTTTAGTTTACATAAAATGATAAGATTTGCGGTGATAGAACATTAGGTGTCATGTACACGGATCATCGGGTCGAAAATTCGGTTTGACTCGGAAGTAAACGGAATTAAAATTCCGGATATTACAGTCATCGTGATCCTCTATATCGGTGTTGGAAAATATGAAGACAAAATTCATGGCATCGTGGGATGGGTTTGCGGTGATAGAACATTAGGTGTCTCTTTTTTGACACTTCTCCCAAGTCAAAACGAGATTAGTGTCTTCACAACGTTGTAGCACTAGAGAAAGGTTAGATAAGCAATTATCAAAAGAGGAAACCATACACCGAAAAGTCATCCATGAATACCTCCATGATTTCCTCTATGTACTCCGAAAATATAGCCATCATGCAGCGCTGCAAGGTAGCGGGTGCATTACATAATCCAAACGGCATCCTCCTATAAGCGAACGTCCCCCATGGACAAGTTAAAGTGGTCTTCTCTTGATCATCCGGATGGATAGGAATCTGAAAGAAGCCACTATAACCATCTAAATAGCAAAAATGAGAATGTTGGGCTAACCGTTTGAGCATTTGGTCGATGAAGGGAAGTGGAAAATGGTCCTTCCGAGTGACCACGTTCAACTTCCTGTAATCGATGCACATCCTCCAACCCGTAACGGTCCTAGTTGGAATTAACTCGTTGTTCTTATTCGTCACAACGGTCATCCCTCCTTTCTTCGAAACTACATGCACTGGGCTCACCCACTTGCTATCCGAGATAGAAAATATGATACCTGCATCCAACAACTTAAGAATCTTCTTCTTCACAACCTCTTTCATGATCGGATTTAACCGTCTTTGAGGTTCCCGTGAAGTCTTATGATCATCTTCCATTAGTATTCTATGCATGTAAAAAGAAGGCTTAATACCAATAAGATCATCAATAGTATATCCCAAAGCCTTTGATGTTTCCTCAGGACATGCATCAGTTTAGACAATTCAGTTTCGGAAAGGGAAGCACTTACGATAACGGGATATGTAGAATCTGGTCCAAGGAAAACATGCCTCAAGTGACTTGGAAGCGGTTTAAGCTCCACAACTGGGGGTGCTTTCTGAGGGGGATCCGTGCTTCCTCCATCCAGTGAAGTAGACTTAGATCGAAGAACTAGACTTTCAGAAGTCTCAGTTGACATCATCTCGCTTGCGACATCGGTCGAGGTCCAAGGTGGGTGACCGAGATGTTCTTCAGATAAGAACACCTTGCTTGGTCCAGAAAGTGCCTCGGTTGAGGTACTGTAACTGGGACCGAAACTTGATTTTCTCCTCTCCTGGATTAGTTTCTCAATCTTAGCTCCTGGATCTGCTTCCAATGCCTTTAAGCTCCGTATATCTGCATCACAAGAAACATCTATACCTTCCTCCATTAAACTAGAACTAATAACTCTTTCAAGAGGGTCATTAATAAGGATAGATCTCACCAATTCTCTTGATTCTTCTTCATCATATATGTTGAAGATATCATCCTCCAGCGGCTCTCCTTTCATTGCAGCAAGCAATGCAAATTCCACTTGATCTCCACCAATGTTGAATTTCAACTTGGCGTTCTTGCAATCCACATTGCAACCTGAAGTTGCTAGAAATGGTCTCTAGAGAATGATAGGGACTGGATAATCTGCGGGTATATCAAGTACAACAAAATCTATAGGTAAATAGAAGTTACCTAACTTGACGGGAACGTCTTCCAAAATACCCACGGAATGGGTAATGGAGCGATCCGCCATGTACAACCTTATCTTCACCGGCTTGGGCTCTCCAAGTCCGATCTTCTCACAGAGCTCCACCGGGATGATACTCACGCTGGCTCCTAGATCACACAACGCCTCACAAGTTACATCCCCAACTTGAATGGGAATGCAAAATGAGTCGGGATCTCTCAATTTGGGTGGCATCTTCTCTTTCATGATTTGAATGAGCTCCGCGGACTTAGATGTCATCCTAACTTCTCCAAAGTCTTCCAGCTTCATCTTCCATGATAAAATTTCTTTCAAGAACTTCCTATAGGCGGGCATCCCTAGAATAGCATCAAGGAAAGGGATGTTAATGTGTGGTTTATTCATCAAGTCAAGAAACTTACCAAAATGCTTGTCTAGATGTGCTCTGGCCCTTGACTGGGGGAATGGAAGTGGTGGTTTATAATCAGGAGGTGGGACATAAACTTCAGATTTGTCCTTCGCTTCTTGGGACTCCACCTCGGATGGCACCTCGACCGAAGTGTTCCTCGTCTGATCCTGGACCGAGGTGTTCTTCGTCTACACTGGCACCGACTGAGGTACTGGATCTGCAGTTTTTAGTCCACTTCTCATCGTTATTGCCGTAATCTGTCCTTTGGGGTTGCTCTATGTCCTTGTTGGGAGCTTCCCTAGATCTCTTGGCGCTTCATTCGCCTTATTAAAGAATTGTTGCTCTAAGGCTTTTTGTGCCTTCGAAAATAAAGTCATCGATGTCTCCATAGCACTGAGCTTGATCAAGATTGCCTCCAGAACTGCATCTTTCTTTTCTGGCTGGGACGAACTCGATCCAGGCTTCTGGCTCTTCAATGGAGTAGAAGAAGAAGAGGAGGGGTTAAAATCATTATTAGCATGAGAATAAGGGTTACCCGGATTTTGTTGATTAGATCTCCAATTGTTGTTGTTGGAGCCTCTATTGTTGTTGTAATTGTTGTTCTGTGACCCTTGGTTGTTGTTTCTTCCTTGATATCCTCCATCTTGCTCCTTCTTCGTGTGAGCTACCAAAAGCTCCTTCAATTGCTTCACATCATTTTTAAGCGAGGTAAGTTGATTTTCATTTGATGAAGTGTCCTGGAAACTAACTCTCCTTGCTCCATTCTCGGTTCCTTGATGGGAGTACTTCTCCATATGTAAAGCTTGCTTTTCAATGAACTCCCAAGCTTCGTCTATCAGCATATCCATGAATGTGCCGGCGGAAAGTAGTTGGAGATAGAATTGAGTAGCTCCATCCAATCCCTTGAAGTATATCTCCAGCAACTCTATCTTTGGAATCCCATGATGTGGGCAATACAATAGAACATCTTTGAATCTCTCCCATCACTTGGACAAACTCTCCTTGTCCTTCATGATGAATGCGTTAATCTTCCCTCTCATTTTAGCGGTCTTGAAGGGAGGAAAGAACTTTGTTAGAAACTCCGTTGTCATCTCTTCCCAAGTGTTGATCTTTCCGGGTGGAAGAGATTGATATCAAGCAAGCCCTGTCTTTCAAAGAAAAATAGAAAGGCCTTAACTTGTAGATGTTATTTTCCAGCCTTGAAGGTCTCAAGGTCTCCATTAGAATCTCGTAGTTTTGCAAATGTTGATGCGGAGACTCCCTCTCTAAACCTCCAAATTGACATTGGCGGATCATAGATAGAACTTGCGGTCGAAGTTCGTAATCATGCTCAGCTGGATCACCTAGGTTGACTCCTGGACGCCTCACTTGCTGATTAGGGTCCATCCTCTGTCCTAGGGTTTGTGGAACTCCAGCAAAAAGAACATCTCGGACAGGCATCCGAGGTGGATGTATCTCGGCCGGGGCAACATGAACTAGGTCTTGCCTCGGTCGAGGATCTGGGATCGGTCGAGGCGAAAACTGGGCCCTTAGAGCGGCCATATCTGCTTCGATCTCTTCAGTTCTTGCGCAAGTCTGCTCTTTCTCTCGCTGCAGTTCTTCTTGATTGAGGCGTAGCTGTTCCAGCGCCTCCTTCAATTCGGCTTCAAGATCACGATTGTCTTGATTGGCCATCTTATCTTCTTTCAATCGTCGTTTGTATGTCTTTTCTGGTTCGGGATCGTAAGGAACGATTTCCTTCCCAACTCGGGTTCTTCGCATAAACCAAAGAAAAAGATCCTACGAAAACACTCAAGTAGAGTGGTTAATAGCAACAAGGGCAACTGCTCCGAAAGACAACCGCAACCGGCTCGGTCTAGACCAAGTCCCCAGCAACGGCGCCAAAACTTGTTCGCTCCAAACGGTGTGTGCAAGCTTTAAATTTATAACCCAAGAAATATGCTTGAACAAATATGCGAACCCGCAGTGTACGGGTCAATTGTAATAAAAGCAAGAATTCCAGGGGTCGATCACAGGGACTTAGGTGAAACAAAGCACATAATCGGTTGTCAAATATTGCAATTAACCAAAAGCAATTAAAGAAATCAAATATGATATAAAAGTCAAGTAAGGGGAAATGCGGATTCTAGGGATTAAAGCATCTAGTTGTGGTTCCGACTCAAGATCTCAAAGGATAACGCGGACAAAGCTGAGGTTTGCAAAGGGAAGGTGTTTCTAAGGTGGGAATAGATCACTGGGTAAGTCTCACTACTCACTATCCCAAACCAAAGCTTCTATTACCGGGTAGGTCTCAAGGTACTAAGGAAAGGAACTATAATCTCAAACCAACACACCACCCAAGGGAATAGAATCAACCTTTACCGGGTAAGTCTCAAACTAACTCACAAAGATGGGATGAAGGCACACTCAAACCCCAATAAAGGATAAACCTCTATTACCTACACTTATGATCTTGGGTAAATAAACAAAGAAATCACCGGGTAAGTCTCATCCTAGGCTTGCATTGAACCAGGAAAGATGTACTAAGGATAGGATTTGGCAAACTAGAACTCTTAACTCAGAATAGGTTCAGGAAAGGTTCACCTCATTCAGTCAAGTTCCACCCCGGCCGAGATGTTCTTCGACTGAGCGAGGTGTTCTAGGGTTAAGGTTAAAGAATTGAGCTTTCAGGGTCCTGTTGGGATTAAGATCATTCTATCATCGTCTTTCCCACAACTTTCAGCCAATCACCCTAGAATCGCATAAGAAACTTAGCCAACAATCATCATGATAACAATAATCAAATATATGGAAAGGAAATCAATATTCGAACAAGAAAACCTTAAGAAAAAGTTCTCAATAACTGAATCAAATATCAAACAACCAGCGTTCCTCAAATCACAATTAGCTAAGACAACAAACCAAAAGGGAATCTAAGAAAGTCTTACAAACTCCCTCAAAAGCTAATTCTAAACTATGAATCCTTCCTTCCTTGATCTTCAATCCTTCAATCCTTCCTTCAAATCTTCAAAAAATACTCCAGAAAATCCCTTAATTGATGGATGTTCTCAGCATGTAAGCATTCGAAGATCCGAAGGTGGCTGGATTGTAGAAAATCTAACCCTTTATATAGGAGAATTATCTTCCAAAGATAATATATCTTAAAAAGATAATTTCCTATAAAATATACCATATCTCTAAAATAGATCTCCCAAAAAATAATATCTTCCTTCCAGAAATCCAGCCCAAAAATATAAGATATCTTCTTTCCAAAAATAAAAAATATCAGCCAAAAATATGGATCTCGCCGGCGGCAGGGTATTCGCCTCGGTCGGGACGCTCCTCAAGATCACCTCGGTCGAGGTGACACTGTAGCTGACCGAGGTGAATCTCAACTGAATGTGAAATCTCTCGAATCTGGTCCAAAGTAAATCTCTTTATCATTTTCATGTTTCCTGAGTTCTTTCTTAATCTCCAGAATGTAGCTCCAATGACTCCTTAGCTCCTTAGCTTCATATTAATCCAAAACGTGTCATTTTACCTACAATTACAACGAAACTAGGTGTAAACCTCGATTCCCGCAAAGGTAGATGAAACAACAATATAATCACATAATATACATCCATACATGCAGATTATTGAAGATAAAACGTCTAAACCATCCCCAAAATATAGACTATAATACATGCTATCAAGGAGCTAAAAGAGGTACATAAAGAAGAGTTCGAAAAATTCTATGATGGCTCGGAAAACAGAAGAAACCACGGCCAGTCGTGCTATTCCACGGCCATGGTTCCACAAATTCAACCCATAGAGTGTTATTTCGAGAACATCAGAGACTTCCACGCCCTAAACCACGGCCATGGAAGTAACAGGTGTGCCGTGGTTTTGGGAATTTCTGAGAACAATTCCGTCTTTCCTACAACCAATCTTGATTCTTCTTCCACTACTCCCACATCCTTAGAGACTTCTAAGGAAGCATCGAGCACGCCTCAAGACACATCAAAGGCATCAATAGCTTTGAAATTGAAGACACTTCCCACACATCTTCGGTATGCTTTTCTTGGAACTAATTCTACCTTTCCCGTTATTGTTAGTTCCGATTTAAAGGAAAATGAACATGAGAAACTTATGGATGTTTTGAGGAAACATAGGAAAGCTTTAGGCTATCCAATAGAGGATCTTGTAGGAATTAAACCATCTTTATGTATGCACAAGATTCTAATGGAGGAGGATTACAAGCCTTCACGACAACCTCAAAGACGGTTAAACCCGGTCATGAAAGAGGTCGTGAAGAAGGAAATCCTCAAGTTACTTGACGTAGGTATCATCTATCCTATCTCCGATAGCAAGTGGGTGATCCCCGTTCAAGTCGTCCCAAAGAAGGGAGGAATGACCGTTGTCACCAACAAGAACAACGAACTCATTCCAACGAGAACCGTGACGGGTTGGATGATGTACATTGACTACCGCAAGCTGAACAATGCAACTAGGAAGGATCACTTCCCACTACCATTCATAGATCAAATGCTTGAAAGGTTAGCACAACACTCCTACTTTTGTTACCTTGACGGTTATAGTTGTTTCTTTCAGATTCTGATTCACCCGGATGATCAAGAGAAGACCACATTCACGTGCCCATGGGGTACGTTTACTTATAGAAGGATGCCATTCGGACTTTGCAACGCTCCAGCCACCTTTCAAAGGTGTATGATGGCCATCTTCTCGGAGTATATTGAGGAAATCATGGAGGTTTTTATGGACAATTTTTCAGTTTATGGTTCCTCATTTGACAATTGTCTTGCTAACCTTTCTCTTGTTTTGCAAAGATGTGAAGACACTAACCTTGTTCTAAATTGGGAGAAGTGTCAATTCATGGTAAAGGAAGGCATTGTGCTAGGACATTTGATCTGTAATAGAGGGATCGAAGTTGACAAGGCTAAGATAGAGACGATAGAGAAGCTTCCTTCTCCATCATCGGTGAACGGGATAAGAAGTTTCCTAGGACATGCAGGGTTTTATAGGAGATTCATCAAAGACTTCTCGAAAATTTTGAAACCACTAACTAATCTATTGATGAAGGATGTTGTTTTTAATTTTTCGCAGGAATGTTTAGATGCTTTCTATAAGATTAGAGAAGCTCTCATCTCAGCACCGATAATCCAACCTCCGGATTGGAATCTTCCATTCGAGGTTATGTGTGATGCAAGTGACGTAGCTATTGAAGCGGTGCTTGGACAAAAGAAGGAAGGCCGCACTCATGCCATCTACTATGCTAGCAAGACGCTAGACGAAGCGCAGCTCAACTACGCTACAACTGAAAAAGAATTTTTAGCCGTTGTATATGCTTTTGAAAAGTTTCGCTCTTATCTTGTAGGAGCGAAGGTAATTGTATACACGGACCATTCAGCAATACGGTATTTGCTCGCCAAGAAGGATGCAAAGCCAAGGCTGATTAGATGGATTCTTCTTCTTCAAGAATTCGATCTAGAGATTCGGGACAAGAAAGGTTCTGAAAATTCTATTGCGGATCATCTAAGTCGTCTACCACACACTGACGGAGACGACCTACCCATTGATAACTCCTTCCCAAATGAGCACTTACACATCATGGAAGAGTGTATCGACAAGATTTCTAGAGGTAACGAACCTTGGTTTGCTGATTTT
Organism: Fagopyrum esculentum; assembly: GCA_033239045.1. Taxonomy (NCBI): domain Eukaryota; kingdom Viridiplantae; phylum Streptophyta; class Magnoliopsida; order Caryophyllales; family Polygonaceae; genus Fagopyrum; species Fagopyrum esculentum. The sequence continues at coordinate 27,906,663 of BSUD01000006.1, forward strand.
GTAAATTACTTGGTTTGCCAAGAAATACCTCCCGGACTATCCTATGCACAAAGAAAGAAGTTCTTTAGGGATGTCCGGCAATACTTTTGGAATGAACCTCTACTCTTCAAGAGAGGTCCCAACGGCATCATTAGGAGATGTGTGTTGGAAGACGAAATGCAAAGCGTCATTCGTCATTGTCATTCACTACCTTGTGGAGGACACGCTAGTTCCAATAAAACTAGCGCTAAGGTATTGCAATCCGGATTATTTTGGCCTACTTTATCTAATATGTGCAAACCTTTGTTTCTTGTTGCGATGCATGTCAAAGAACAGGAAATATCTCTAGGAGAAACGAGATGCCTCTCAACAACATTCAAGAGGTGGAAATCTTTGACGTTTGGGGAGTTGATTTCATGGGACCATTCCCATCATCTTGCGGAAACCAATACATACTTCTCGCTGTAGATTATGTTTCGAGATGGGTTAAATCTATTGCCTCTCCAACTAACGATGTTATGGTGGTTGTCAAGTTCTTTAATAGAACTATTTTCCCAAGGTTTGGTACACCACAAACCATCATTAGTGACGGAGGTTCACACTTCATAGCCCGACGATTCGAAGCTCTACTAGCTAAGTATGGGGTGACTCACAAGATCGCCACTCCCTACCATCCGCAAACAAGTGGACAAGTGGAGATTTCAAATAGAGAGATCAAGGGTATCCTTGAGAAGACGGTGTCAAAAACAAGGAAAGATTGGTCTTTAAAACTAGATGACGCGCGTATAGGACAGCTTACAAGACTCCCATCGGTACAACACCATACAACCTTGTGTATGGGAAGTCTTGTCATCTCCCGGTAGAGCTGGAACACAAGGCGTATTGGGCTGTGAAGTGGTTGAACTTCAGCATGAAAGAAGCGGGCGAGAAGCGTCTCTTGGACCTTAACGAGCTAGAAGAACTCCGCTTGAACGCTTATGAGAATACCAAGATCTACAAGGAAAGGGTGAAGCGTTGTGAACGAGGATATTTCCTTAGGTCGTTTATATCCTATCAAAGTAATTTCCGAACTCAATACTAAAGCTAGTGATTAAGTAAGGGTTGAACCCAAGAGAGTTTGTGTTATTTTTATTAAATTTAATAATTGATTATGGGACAAAGTAACAAAAAAGGGGGGTTTTGGAATGAATTGATGCACACAGAACTAAAAAGCAAGTAGATGAGATTGATAAGATGATGATGAGTGGATCTACACTAGGTTGATTCTTAGCATGGGGTTACTACTTTGGTGAGTTTCTTTTACAAGTTTCAAGTAATGTTCCCGTCTTGATCATATGTATGTGTTGAGCCAACCGGCATCAACACAACTTAACAAGTTAGTGTTCCGTAAACCTACAAGAACAAGTCACAAGTTAGCTTTCAAACAAAGACTAAGGATATAAAGAGAAGATTAAAACCGTTAAACTAATCTTTATAATTGTGCTTCTTTTCCTTCAAGCAATTACAACCCGTTATTACTTAAAAGTTACTACTAGACTAAAGATCCGAACCCGGAATCTATTAATCATAGTTGTTTGCATGCACTTAGGACCTAAGGTGATCAATCTTAAGTGATAATGAAAACATGCAATTTAGATAATTGAAGCTCAAGAAACAGAAAACATTACTGAATAAAACTTATATAAAAAGGGAACTTACAACCAAAGAAATAATGCAGCCTCAAATCAACTCAATGTAGCAAGGACACTTAGAAGCTCATCACAAAGGAAGCAAAAGAGAATAAAAGTGGGAAAATGATGGATCATTCTAGCAATCAACCACGGGTCTATTTATACTATAAATGGCACTAAATGGGAGTAAATGGCTTGCCAAAATAGTCACCTTTAATGTCATAAAGGTGGTGTAAACAGCCGGAGTAAATCTCTGTCGCTGAACCGCAGGGGCGGCCTTCAGATCCGTAGGGGCGGCCTTCAGATCCGTAGGGGCGGTTCAGGCGAAAACGTTTGATCTTCTTCGTGGCTGCAGGGGCGGCATGGCAGTTCCGCAGGGGTGGATCATTAATGATCTTCAAAACGTCTGACTCTTCAACTTTATGTCGCTTCAGATGCCGAGCCGCAGGGGCGGCCCTGCGTCAACACAGGGGCGGTGACACTGACTCTTCAGCTTCACAGCTCCCACAGGGTGAGACGTAGGTAGAGGCGCAGGGGCGTCGGTCTTCACTTCTTCAGGATAAGTCACCGCAGGGGCGCTAGGGAGTGACGCAGGGGCGGCGACAATCATCGTTCCTGGCGCTGGCGAAGGCGCGGGCTGCGCTCCGGAATGTGGTGTCACCCCCAGGGGCGGTGACACTGCTCCGCGGGGCAGTGAGGCCACAGAAGCTTTGCTTCGTACATGGTCTTCAACTCCCAAGTGCTAAAACTCCTCTTTTATCTTCTTTTAGTCTTCTTCTTCTGGATCAAGGAGTTAGTAGCATAAACCGACACTAATGTGATAAAAAGACTCTAAAAACTAACCTAAATGATAGTGATTCCATCACCTTTCAAACTCCCCCATACTTAGACCTTTTACTCGTCCCGAGTAAAACACATGACAACAGTTTTTAGACTCAAAGGCCTTAGGAAGCATGGGTAAGAGGCATAGACAATGGAAAAGGAAAGCCAAGAAAGAAAGAAGGAAAAAGAGAGAAATTGTGGGAAAATGGTGAGAAAACTACCACCCTTATTGCTCCAAGAGTGACCTACCCGAACAACCTCCTTATGACTCCCCTTCTTATGCCGCCAAATGCCGGAAAGGGAACCTACACTCGGTGCCGCTCATTTTGCCAAGGTGCCCTTTCGGGTTTTCACCTTGCCACTCTTCTTCTTTTCTTTGATGATCTCACTTGGAACTCACATCCCTCAAGTCCAATTTTGCACCAACCTAAGGTTGGTCGGACTATCTTCTTTTTGCCTAAACCACCCTTTCGGGTTTCGGTTTATCCAAAGATTTTCATGCCTTTTTTCATTTTCTTTGGCTTTTTCTTCTCTTTTTTTTCATGACTTTCAAACTGAATTTTAAACTACAACTCAAAGCAAACACACTTAAAAACAAACTATACATGCAAAGATATTTCCTCCCCCATACTTGAAGCACACTTTTCCCTCAAAGTGGAAAATGAAAGCAAAGATAAATGTGGAGAATGAATAAGGGATGATACCACTAAGGGGATGGTCCGGCTGGACCCTTCTCCGGTGGGTATGGGAAGTGGCTGAAGAAGTGCTCCTGCCGGCGGTAGAGCGTGTCGATGCGGGCCTCCTGAGCATCCATCCTCTGCCCAAATGAAGTCTCAAAGCTGGCTTGCCAAGCCAGCTGTTGAGCCTCTAGTTGCTGCTGATGAGCCGTCTGCCAAGCATCTTGACGGCGGTCAAAATGGGTGGTCATAGAGGAAGCGAAGCTGGACTGCTACGCCTGCTGCTGCTCAAGCATGGACCGCTGATACTCGGTCTGCCATGCCTGATGTTGGGTGGTCAAGGCTACCATCTGATAGTGATTCCATCACCTATCACGTTGGCATGATAAGCATATCATTCCAAAAGACCTCAAAGAAGGAGATCAAGTTCTCCTCTTCAATTTCCGACTTCGACTCTTTTCAGGTAAGCTTAAATCTCGTTGGACTGGACCTTATGTGATTAAACGTGTTTTTCCCCATGGCGCAATTGAAGTATGCGGTGAGAAGTGCGGAAGTTTCAAGGTGAATGGTCAACGACTTAAGAAGTACTCACCGGAGCTCCAAGTTGAGAAAATCGCTCCAATTGTCCTCATTTGAACATAGGAATGGTCTAGCTACAGACCCAAAACAAAGCGCTTCTTGGGAGGCAACCCAAGGTATTGCATTATCGTTTTTGTTTTCTTTCTTTCTTAGGTTAGTTTAGGTTAGATGTCGTTTTTGTTTGTTTCCCCTCGATACCCTCCGGTATGTTGTGTTTTGGATGTCAGGAATAAGGAATGGGCAAGAGAAGAGAAGAAAAGACGGAAAAAAAAATTTTTACGAAACTTGGATTTTGGCACAGATCAGAGAGTTCCACGGTGTCCGTACAAAACCACGGCCGTGGAACACCCCGACTGGCCGTGGTTTTCCAAGTTTTTGGCACAAATTAGAGAGTTCCACGGGTGTCCGTACAAAACCACGGCCGTGGAACACCCCGACTGGCCGTGGTTTTCCAAAATTTTACGATCACTATATATTTCCCTCACCTTCACAAAAACACACTCTTCTTCCCCAAACCACGCCCCAAACCATGTTCAAAGAGCCAAAAATTGCCCATTCTCGTGATTCCTCATCCGGAGACCGATTTGAACGATTCTTCAACCAAAAGTGGAGCAAATCGAATCCTTTACAAGATCCCATCAACAAACTCAGCAAACAATCAACATTTGGGAAGGATTTTGGATTTTTTCAAATCCAAACCCTAGGTTTTCTCTCTCTCTCTTCTTGGTTGATTTGGTTCGTTTTTCTTGCAAATTTCTAGGAGAACTGGACGAAATTGGAATTAAAAGTAGTTTAGGGCTGAAATTGCTGAGTTTGTTGTGCATTTACTGAGTTTTTGAGGAATTTCAGAGAATTCCACGGGTCCGTACAGTTTCAAGGCCGTGGTTTTGCCAAGAACAGACCGTGGTTTTTTCTGTTTTGAGTGAAAATATTTAGGAGGAAGTCTAGTAGAAACAAGAAGCAAAAGGGTGATGGTTCTTCTTCTTCTTCCCAACCCCCTCCCAATGAACCACCATCACCACCATCCCCTAGGATTCCTAGAATCCATGAAGATTATAAAAGAGCCATGGATAAAATTTCTAAGAGAGCTGTGATAGGACCTAGATACATTGTTGTAGAGGAACTTGAAGAGCTGAATGTTGTTAATGACTTGACTTGGCTATTAGATAGAGCGGGATTGATCATATTCTCCGCCTTCAGGGAGGATGAATATGAAGAGATCACAAGGGAGTTCATAACTTCCTTCAAGCATAGTGCCATTAGAAAGGTATCATTTAGGTTGATGGAGCGTAACTACGAGTTCTCCATAGTGCAGTTTTGAACCTTCTTTGGGTTTCATGAAACCTTCAATGGAAGATTTTGTAACACCCCGAATTCTCAGAACTCGGAACGTTACTGGTTAGGACCTCACAATGAGTCCCGATCTCAGTTTGACAACAATATTACTAGGATATTGCAACAAGACACAATTAAGGAAAAACCGAAATTCATGAAATAGTATTTTTAAGGTAATGAATGCAACACAGACTAGCAGCCTAAAGTACCTAAACAAGGGAAAACGAACAACTATCTTAACAAAAGAAAGAATGACAAACACAACCCCAACCCCCACTCTAAGGAGTACGGAGACCCGGGTGACCACTACTTCCGGATCACTCAGCTGCTGGTCTAACCTGCGGTAAATCTAAAAACACAACAAGAGAAACCATTAGCTAGTTATCTAAATAGTAGAAGAATAATAATAGCACACACACACACATAAAAGAGTAAACACCCATCATGCTCTCAAACAAGTCCATTTATTATCTTAAGTTAAGTTACTCATTCACGCTAATGATACTTAGTTTGTGACACGAGGGATTCCCAAACCTCGCCTCCGCCCCCGTGTAACCATCAGGAATGGATCCGATGCATCTCACCTTGTACCTGCCTGGTCTGGGTATAGAGAACCTCCCAGTCTCCTGTCAGAGCTGGGCAGTGATGTCACGGCCCGTTATACATACACTTGAGCCTTAAACATAATAATAACGGTCGTCCTAGCAAGTTATTATTATTAAAAACACGCACATAGCACACACAACCACTATCACTCAACTAATATCCAGAAACTGGCTAAGTAAGTCGCAAGGACTTACCTGAGTCAAAACACACTCTAACACGTCTCAAACAGTCCGTACTCGTGGTAACTCAAACGCCTGTCAAATAAGGCATGTGGATCAAAATCACATCTAGATATCCAACCTCATATGAAGGAATTACGGAAAAAATCTCTCTTACGGTAAAAGGCCATTTTACCCTTAGTGTCAACATTCTCAAAGCTTATTCTTGAAATCTACTAATTTCTTTTAGAACTTATTTTTCCATGATTAATTTCCAACTCTACTTTTAGAGCCTAAATTCATATTCCGGCTCTACGGAAGAATTTAGTACCACAATACAGGAGTTACACAAATCCTAGATTTTCATAAAGCAATCATTTTTAAGTTCGATTCTAGTTAAGATCTAAGATTTAGATTAAAAGTTTAAGGATTCCGGGAACACTCTCTAGTTCCTCTAATATACCTATCGATCATAGGGGCAAGAGTTTCTCAAGAAGAACAACCATAATTTCCATATAACCTCTAAGGTTGAACTAGAAGCCAAAATCTATACTTAGTCAAATATTTTTCCTGTTTAAAAACAGCTCAAGTGCTCCACTTTGGGACTCTATAAAACTTAATCCGACCGTTAACTTCCTCTCAAATTTTAATACATCAAACTATATATATCCACCTACAACATATCAAAAATTGAACGGTGGATGATCATTCTAAGGTATCAAAATTCATTCCAAAAGTCAGCAGTTCAAGACATCATTCCAGAAAATTAAAAGGGCACATTAGGTCCTAGGTTCGATCCCTACCGACAGCAGAACCTGGGATAAATCCTAATTACACATCCTAAGATCAAAGCTCACTAGCAGCACCTTTTCCCCCTTGTTGGTACGCAGATTAACAAACAGGTGAGTCAAGGCACCTATTCTTCTCCCTCATATATGTACATAACGAAAGACACAACAACACACGCACCTACTTCGGACCTGCTTTGGCAATGGAGGTAAACTACTGCACCCCTACACATGCGTGAAGACGGTGGTCCTGGTTCACTTTTGTCGCTGGTGGTGACGTGTTGCAGGAAGGAGAAGGATTCCTGCCTCCACTGTTGTAGTGCTGCCGAGAAGAACCCAGGGCGGCGAGGTTGGTCGGTTTGCGCTGAAGACGAAGGGAGCCCAGATTGCCGCCTTTCGCCGGAGTGGACGAGGGTACCAGTGGCTGGCCTAGCGTGCAACGATCCACAGAGGTAGGGGTCGATGATACGGTGCGCTCGTTGCCAAGCGATCGAGTTCGTCCTGGGAGGCCTGGCTGACTGGCTTCGTGCAGGGATGCGTCTGGTGAGGGATGACGAGAACCAAAGGTGTTTTAGGGTTGACGGTTAGGGAAGATGTATGTGGACACAAAAAGGGGGAGGTGGGTTCCTGTCAAACGCAAAAGGTAGGCGTGAATCTCGGGCTGGTTTAAGGAAGGAAGTACGTGCAGATCGTATAGAGGATAGGAGAGATGGAAGCTGCTGCGTTAGAGAGAAATCCGTGCAGATCATACGTCGCCCTTGCTAGGCCGGAGGCCCGCTGTTGCTGCTAGGCTGGAATGTGGCGTGGGCTGTGGAAGGGAACTGCCACATGGGCTGAAGCAAAAGACACAAATGGGAGTGGGCTGAGAAGTCTTCTAAGGCTTGTCATACCTTGTCAAAGCTTGTCAAATTGTCCTCTAATATATATAGAATTGTGAGAGTATTTTAGGCAAACTTTTATGTGATTAAAACTTCACATAAAATATAAAAGTTGGGAAGAAGCATTTTATTTGGTTAACTCTTCAAAAAAAAAAAGATAAAAAGAATATGCCGAACGAATGAATTATTGCGAAACTTTTATCATTTTATGTGAGTAATAATGCTCACATAAAATGATAAGCTTTGTGTTGAAAAGAAGAAAGAAAACATAAAAGAAAAATAACGGAAATAATTTCCGGTATTATAACTTCAACAAATGGGTAAAGGTAGCGGCTGGGGCGGTAAGGTTATTGGGCCCATTCCGATGAGCCTACTCATCTAGTTATATGATGAACTTAATAAGTGAATCATTAACTTGTACGGAACTACTCTTCGAGTATTAGACATACGGGATTGTTATACGGTTTACATATTTATTATTTTATGTGACTTAAGTTACATAAAATAATAGAATTTTGATAAAATTTTATAAAGTAAAACATTCTTTAGAAAGATAAGAGGTTAGCGGATCGAAATCCGGCTTGATCGAGTATTAAACGGAAATTAAATTTTCCGGGTATTACAGATTTCCTAGAGGAGTGAATGCTAAACACTTTTGGAGAGAGATAGCCATGATTTATGCTTCCGAGGACCGTTGGCAACCGGCCGATACTAAGGCCAAGCTCATATACCATTCAGCCACCAAGATAGCTCATAGGATCCTATCGGAATGCCTCTTCCCTAGAACCGAAACACCCCAAAAGATCAAAGCCGATGAGCTCTTCATCCTCTATTGCATGCTTACCAATCATCCCGCGGATTGTGCCACTTTGCTTGCCTCCACCCTTAGTAAGGTGAAGAACAAATCGGCCGGGAATATAGGATATGGAGGTATGGTGACTCACAATGCTATCCAGCTGGGCATTGACTCTTCCGCTTGCACTAGGATAGCTGCGAGACCTTTGGGTCTCAATGGGCTTATGACTAGAGGACTTATCTTCCCTCGCCACCGTGGTCCACCTACAACAGTCATGCCTTGGGAGGAAAGAGGTGGTAGAGGCATTACATGGATTCCGGAGTACTCTCTCATGCTTGGCCGCCATAATTGGAAGGAGACCTTTGTTCCTATGCATGCCAATAGGTTAGTAGCCCCTCCATATGTGCCTGATGAGGTTCCAGTTGAGGCTGTAGTTGATGATGATGAGGAGATGGGAGGAGGAGACTATCCGGATGCAGGAGGGGATGAACAGGACTTTTACTCATTCCCGGAGCATCCAGCGGACATTCCGGAGCCAGCTAGGAGGTTTACTTACCAGCCGAGGCCTTCCGGTTCTTCTTCCTCACGCCGGGCTAGCGTTAGCGAGTGCCCGACATGGATGGAAGCCCCTCCCGCTTGGTATGGACAACAACCATCTTGGATGGGAGCTCCGCCTCCTTGGTATGATCAGCCACCAGTTGCACCGACGCCTATTCAGCAGCAGCAGCCGGAGTGGTTACAGCAACCTCCCGCATGGTATGAGCAGCAGCCGGCATGGGCGACTGACCTTTCTAGGAGGGTGGGAGACTTAGAGATCCACCAGTAGGCGCATGATGTGGAGTGACAAGAGAACGCTAGGATCTTACGTGACGTATACCGCCAGCAGTTTGGGCGTCCCTTCAGCTCCGACTTCTTTCCATATCCGCAACCTCCTTCACAGTGATCGTTGATGGATGCTTTGAGCCACTCTACCACCATTAGTGAGTTTTCTTTGTTTCTTTTCTTTTCCTTTATTTTTTCTTGAACATTGAGGATAATGTGTATGTTAAGTATGGGGTGGGGTGTGACTCTCGTTCGTAATAACTCGATACACTTGCTTGCTTTTAATTCCATGAACACTTGCATCTTTCTTTTATTTCTCACAAGTTTCATTATTGCATTGCATTGAAAAGCTTTGAAAAACCCATAAAAAAATTGAAAATTTTGAAAATTATTGTGCTTCTAAGATTAGAGATGATTTCTATGATGAATCTACTTGTGGAATGAGTTTTTGATGACTTTTGTATGCTTGAATTGAACTATGAATTGTGAAGAAATTGAGTATTTGTTTAATCTTTTTTGCAAGTTTCATAATGTGAAAGTTTTATCTAAATCATATTGAGAGATTGAAGGTTGAAATCACAATATAAGTTCTTATACTTCTTTATGAGATGATTAAGGCACCTCGATTTTCTTGCTTCTTTCTTTGATCATTTAGCCCCTCGATAAAAAATATTTGCCTTCTTTACCTATCTGGGATTTAGGAAGAGTTGATTTTGACATATATGATGTGGGAGGGCCATGAAAGCGATTGTGTAACGCCCCAATATTTAGGCACGATTATGACATTTTTTCCTCCCCGGATTTTATCGATATTTATTAGCTTAAAAATATTTTTTTTAAAAAAAAGAAGAAGGTATTTTTACATTGTAAAATAATTATTCCGAGTATATTTATATTTTGGATAACATATTACTATTATTTTACGGAAGAGTTCGGAAATATTTTCCCGATCCGAGAATCCCGTTCCGATTATTTCGATCGAGTTAGTTGAAGGACCTTTTCTTTATTTTCTTTATTTTATTTTTTATTCTCTCTCCTTGGCTGATGAGCCGCTCATCTCTCCTGTCACATTTCCCTCTCTCCGACCCCTCACCTCCGACCCCTCGCTCTCCCCACCGTACGCTATCTCCCTCTCTCACACAGCCCAACCAACTTTTCCCTCACTCCCTCTCACTCTCTGTCAGTTAACACCACCATCCCTCCTGTCTCTTCCGTCGAGTCGCCGGAACCATCCCCACCGAAGAACGCGCAAAACAGCCTTGCCCTGGGCCGTCGAGGAGCACCAACATCGCCCTTGCCGCTGCCGGAATGCCCTCCTTCTCCCTACCGCAACCACTGAGGAGGAGAACTGAAGCCGCCGACCTGGTTGTTGTACCCGAGTCCGCCGCCCTCGCAACAGATGGGATAGGACCGGCACAGTTGTCCCAGTTTGCCCTATCTCGAGCCAAATCGAACCAGCTCCACCGGATCTGGAGCAATCGGCGCCGCACTCCTCCCACCGTGTTGAACTTGTTGTACGCCGGCGCCTGTTGTTGTTGCCTCGCCGTGCCTTGCCCTGCCTTCTCCTGCCCTGTTGGCCGCCGAACCCCCTCTCCGGAGCCCTGCGCGTCTTGCTTTGCCCTAGCCGCCGCCTCGTCACTGTTTTCCCCCTTCTGAGCGTGTTCAAAGGTTGAAGAACACATTTTTTTTTCTTTAATTAAATCGGGCCCCTCATGTTTTATATATTTACAGAATGTGCCCGGTTTTGTGATATTGCAGTTTTGAACCCAGGTTTTGGAATGTGACACTTATGCCTTGCTGATTTGTTTAATTACAGAATTTGTCCCAAGCTTTTATTTACGGATTATGACCCATAGTTTTGGAACAATATATTTTGCCCGGAAAATGGATTAGCGGTTTGGAACCTTGGATTTTGATTACGGGATATTCTTATAATGGAAATGTTATTTTTGTGCCCTTGTTGGATTAATTTCGAGTTATAGCTCTAAGTTTTTAATTCCGGTTTTATGACAAGTTTCTAGGATTTCATATCGTGCCCCGGGAGGTTTATTTACGAGATTTTTAACGTGAATTTTGAAAACGAGTTTTCCTTAGATTAATATATATATTATATATTCCGTCCAAATTTAGCGTATAAGCTAAATTTGTATAGTTTTGGTGTTAGGTTCGGAAGCGTCCCGATAAAGACCTAACAAGTCCAAGTCGACATCCGTCGATCGATTTCCGTCTTTTGACGTCGTGTGAGTATCCTTTCCCTCGATCTAGTTATGTTTAGTAGTAGTAGTAGTATCATGCTAGGATGGATCTAGCATAACTTAGAGTTAATACCAAGTAGTGGTTTAGACCTTAGGTGAGTTTTGAGGATTGTCGATTGTTGTAAGGCGTTGAGTGTTTGGTTGATCCTGTGAGTATCTGAGGCTTGAGGTTGTGGTTATATGTTTGTTGAGATTATGGTGACTAGGACGAGAGTATCCTAGCACGTGTTGTGATGATTATGACCTTGTGAGATCGTGAGGATTAGGAGGTTGTTATCCTATCATGGTTATGGTTTATGATCTTGCAAGATCATTGGGACTAGAAGCCTTAGGACTTATAGCATGTGAGAGAGATGTTGATCGTGTGCCTTGTTTTGGCCAGGAGTTGAGTATCTTCTTGCGGGAAGTTGAGAGATATTGTTGATCGGTTTAGCTTTGGGACGAGGTAAGTCTCCGGACTTACTTAGCTCGTATTCTCTGTATTAGTTTCGATGCGTGTTTGGTGGTGTGTGTTTATTGTTTATGTGTGTGTTTATTGTTTATGTTATAACATCTAAACCGGTAATAGGACCACCGACTTTATATGTTTATATTTGGCCCAAGTGTATGATAACGGGCGGTGACCACTTGTCCAGTCCAAAATGGGGATGACTGGGAGGTGCCTTGCGACCAGCCCATCGGGTGATGCTGATCCGCATCAAGTACAAACCCGTATGGTGAAAGGGGACAAGGGCAAGATCTTTAAGATTCCCGTGTCACAAAAGAAGTTGAATTAGAACGGGATATGACCTAATAATAAAAAGATAATAAACCGGATTGTGTGTTTTGGAACATGTTGTGTGTTTATGATGCCTTATGTGTGTGTGTGCCAATACCATGATTCTAATACCTTGAATGCTAGCTAACGGTTTTATACCGATATTGTTGTCGTTGTCTTGCAGGTTAGGGACGCGGCCGAGAGATCCGGAAGAGTGGGCAGCCGGGGTCCGTACGTTTTAGGATGGGTTTTGGGGGTTGTTTTTATGTATTGTTTATGATATTATATATGTCGCGTGTATGGCGTTTGCCTTTGGAGTTGTATCTCGGCTGAAGTCTTTCGTTGTTTTCTTTTGGGGTTCATATCATTGCATTAAAATGAATTTCGGTTTTGCCTTTATTTGTGTCTTGTTGTAAGATCCAATGAAATTGTTGTCAGGCTAAGGGTCGGGACCCATTGTGAGGTCCCAACCCGTAGCGCTCCGAGTCCCGCGGATTCGGGGTGTTACAAAAGTGGTATCAGAGCCCTAGGTTGACAACAATGGCACTCGCAATCTTCTAAAGACCGAATAAGGAATAAACAGAACCCCGCGGGTTCTGAGTTTTCGTTTTCAAAATAACATGCATGAGTCGGGGTAGAATGTACGGACCACCACTCCTTCCGTGGATCTCGGCAGCATAGTTTATTGGATTTTAAGTATATATTTATATATAGATATGTGTAGTTATGTAGATATTTATCGTGGGCCTAGGATGTTGTTGGAATATTATTATATGTGGATTATAGTTATGCATGATGAACTTGTTATGTGAAAATGAAGGCATGATTTTTATATTGATATTTGTACTTGTGGCATGATGATATCATATAAGTGTTGGTACCTTGTTTTGTTGTAATAGTTTTACTTGGATGTGATATGTTGGTTATAGCAATGTGGACATAGGACTTATATAGTCATATACATGTACTAGGATATATAGTAGCATATGGTTTTTGGACCTTATAGTTAGGATGATAGAAAATTATCATCGCACCTTGAACAATGCCTTTTGGCTTAGGATAGTGTCACCACGAAGACGAAAATGATCAAGTATCGAGTTGAACATCACGTTTTAGTGAGCACCCCGATGATTCCTCAAACTCCTTAGAGAGCATCTAAGCAGCCATATGAAGACTAGAGATGATGTTAACCACAAGGACAAACAAAGAGAAGAGAACCTCGAGTCAACATAAGCAAAACTGAGATGGAAGATATACCAATAGGGAAGCAATCTGAAGTTGTGGGAGTGGTTCCGAGAAAGCGATGACTAGTAACAATGAAGTGAAGTCGAGACAACGAAATTATGATTCTTCAAGACGACGCATGGATAACTAAAGACGCGAAGCGGGAAGGAAAGGAGTGCATACTAGCAAGGGTAGAAGTGGTATTTCCTTGAGACGTGAAGTTTTTCCTAGATGATCCTAAGCATGGGAGTCAGAGTGTGAAGTGTGGTCGAACTAATACGAAGATTCATGAGATGCGTAAGTTAAGCTTACAGAAGAACTATAGCGTGAAGTGACGGTTTTTGTGAAAGCTCAAGCGGGAGACCTCTTCAGAAATATGAGAGTTACGAGGAGGATTGCATGGAAAAAGGTCACATAGTAGAATTACCTTGTGGAGTCAATCGTTTTCCATTATGGTGATGAGATTGAGCAATGCTAAGAAGGAGAACGTGTGTGTGGGTGATGATCTTTAGAAGATGAAAGATGAAACAAGGGGCGCGTATCGAAAGACTTAAGTTACCAACCAAGAGAAGAGAGAGTGATTATTAACGATTGAGATGTGGGGGAGATACACTTACAACACATTATGAAGGACGGTTAAGCATGTGAAGTTGGGTCATTTGCCACAAAAGATCCGAGAAGGTGTAGTTATCTTACAGAAGTGGAAGGAAGAGGGGAGCGTAGAAAAGCTAATGGAGTTGGAAGTAGAGTAAATGAGCTAGTGAAGTTTAAGGTGGAATACCCCGAGAGGGTATCCTTCAAGAGTATGGTAACATGGAAGTGTGGTAGGAGGGTAAGTTGATGATCTTGGAAAGGGTCATTAATGAGCTAATCGGTGACCACCGAGAATGCACAGGTGTAGGTTGTATACTGGTGGATGTACATGGGGAGAGTAATTCAGGATGTTGGATCATGAAGAGGGGTAACAAGGACGCGGAATATTCGTGGTGGTTGAATGTCGGCAATAAAGAGTTATATCAAGGATCAGGTAACAAAATAATCAATTCCAGCAAGTGATAGTACGTACCGTGTGGGGAGGGATTGTAAGGATCTGGTGCGACCTTCTTAGGACATGGGTTTGTCATATGGGGAAGAACACGGATCAGGGTAAGCGGGATTGGAAAGACAAAGAAGAAGGTGAGATTTCTATGGTTATTGTGCTTAAAGGGGGAATATATGAGAGGATGTATGGTATATTTGTTCTAAGGTAATGAATGTCATGTTTGCGCGAGCAAAAGCTAAGTCAAGTGTTGTGACTCGCATGGCGAAGCCATAGTGGCTATGACATGAAACGAGGAATCTAGATTAGGGCAACGCAACAAGCTTAGAGTTATGATGTTAGTGATTGGTGGAGCTATGAGTGGGTCTTTCAGTGATTGTAGTTGGAAAATTTCGCCTAAGGACGTACGGGTACGGTTGTGAAGTTGTTCATGGAAAAAAAAAAAAAAAAAAAGACTGAAGTTTTGAAGTTTGATGTCTATATGAGATGTACCAGGAGTACATGAAAGATTGAGGTTAGATCCTCTACGATCGTTGACGTTATATAAGAAAATGAAGTGTAAATTTCTATGCCTAATTGAAGAAACGATGTGTATGGTGAAAGCTGATGTAGAATACGGAGAGCTCCTCCCATATGTTGGGATGTCAGAGGAAGTGAAAAAGATGATATCGATTTGTTATATGGCATGATTGAGTCTTGTAGTTAGGACTTTTGTGACTAAACACATGCGAGAGATCAAGAGATTTTATTATCGCCTTCTTTTAAAAGTAAAAAAAAAAAGAAGGGTTAAGCTGAATTATTGCCTAACCAAGGCTTCAAGAGTCGGAAGACTCAAGCAAGTCCCACAAGTTTGGGAAATGAAGGATTTGTAAAAGAAAGACGATCGACATTGTAGCTACGGATGGAGCATTACACGTGTGGAAGGATGTCACCCCAACAGATCGGGGTGGACCACTTGTCAAGCATAGGACCACGTTGTGTCGCTTATTACGATGTGATTAGTAGAGAAAAGATTGAACCCAAGATAGCACGGATTCCAATGAATCGAAATGTGGATTTTACCGCTAAGATTGATTTGGGCTCAACTCCATTTCCAAGGCGCCGTACAGATGACATCAATAAATGATACCCGTGAAGTAACTCGAATTAAGGAAGCAATTGAAGGATCAATTGCAATTGCAAGCTCTTGACGACAAGGGTTCGTTAATACATGCATGGGAATTTGGAAGTATATCTTGAACTCTTATTTTAAGTTCATATTGGAGTACATCTTGAACTCTTGATTTGAAGTTCACGTTATGTTATATCTTGAATTCTTGATTTGAAGTTGTTATAAAAGACACCAGTTTGCGAAGAGAGAGACGGTTATCTCCGTTTGTACATCGATTACCGTGATCTGAACAAGATAACAATGAAGAACGAGTATCCCTTACCACAAATTAAAGATCTACTCGACCGGTAGCAAGGGTCTGTAGTCTCTTCTAAGAATGATTTAAGGTCTGATTGTCACCAATTGAGAATTCGAGACTGAGATATTGCAAATACGGCATTCCGGACAACCATGGTCACTACGAGTTGTAGTGATTCCATATAGGCTTACGAATGTCTCGGATAAGATATTTTGGTCTACTCTCGAAGAAGAGAGAAGTTGTAGGACAAGTTGTCTCGGGATGGCAACCCCCGAAGGATGTGAAAGAAGTTGCAAGTTTTCTTAGATGTGTTGAGCATTACTAAATTTGTGAAGAGAGAAGTTGTATAACACCATTTATGGTAACCTCCGGATGACAATGAAGTATTGAATGGGACGAAGAATTGACTATAAGAGTTGTTAGGAGTTAAGAGGAGATTCATTGGTGCAACTATTTTTTACGTTGCCTCGAGGTATGATGGGTTTGACATGTACAAGTTATCCCTCAAGACAAGGTCTTGATCAAGTATTGAGGAACGATGTAAAAGTAATAGCATACGTGACTCGTTAGTAGAAGCAGTGTGGAGTGAAGTACTTCCTTCATCAATTGGAACTTGCAACAAGAATTGGGGAAGCGTAACATCAAGTTTTGTTCGACAAGAACCAAATCCAACGGTGTAAATTGAAAGTTCGATCTTCTTTATTATAGACAAGCAAAGAAGAACCATAATGGAAATATTATAGCGAGAAAGACCCAAGGGGGAAGTTGAGTTCCAATATATCGGACCTTTTTGAGATCATAGCACGATTTGAGAAAGTGGTTTACTGGTTGGCGTTACCACCAAGAGTAGAGGGTGTTCACCCGGTGTTACATGCGTATTAGTCGAGGGAGTACATACAAGACTCGAGACATGTCGTCAGTCATGATGATCTAGTGGCAGACGAGGGACCGATGAGGCTAACTGAAAGACGTAGGATAGTATTTTAGTTGAGTTTTACGTTAAGCTAGCATCATCGATAGAATTGACGTGTTGACCTAGTTCTTTCCTTGATCGAGTTGTGTGCGTGTGGTGTTATACGTAGTTGTACCCCGTGTGAGAAGTGTTGTATGATATGTTGTTCGCTCCAAACGGTGTGTGCAAGCTTTAAATTTATAACCCTAGACTTAAGCTTAAAACAAGGATGCGAACCCGCAGTGTACGGGTCAATCGTAGTAAAAGCAAGAAAATTCCAGGGGTCGATCACAGGGACTTGGTGAAACAAAGTCAATACGGTATGCTAATGTCAATACTAACCACAAGAGCAATTTAACACAATCAAAGATGAATAAGAAGTCAATAAAGCAAACATGCAATTCTAGGGATTAAGGCATCAAGTTGTGGTTCCAACTCAAGATCTATAGATAAGGGGACAAAGCTGAGATTTTTGCGTGGGGAAGATGTTACTAAAGTGGAGTAGATCACCGGGTAAGTCTCACTATACACTAATCCTAAACCGTAACTCCTATTACCGGGTAAGTCTCAAGGAATCAAGATAAAGAACTATAACCTCAAACTAACATACCATCTAAGGGAATAGAATCAACCTTTACCGGGTAAGTCTCAGGCTAACTCACAAAGATGGGATGGAAGCACACTCAAACCCCAATAAAGGATAAACCTTTATTACCTACACTTATGATCGTTAATACACAAACTAAGGAATTACCGGGTAAGTCTCATCCTAAGCTTGCATTGAACCAGGAAGGTGTAATAAGAATAGGATTTAGCAAACTCTAACACTTAACTTTCTGTTTTAGGTCGGATAGTCACCTCGGTCAGAAGAATTCCACCCCGGCCGAGATGTTCATCAACCGAACGAGATGCTTAGGGTTAAGGTTAAAGACTCGAACTTTCAGGATCCTACTGGAATCTAAGATTATTCTATCATTGTTTTTCCCACAACCTTCAGCCAATCACCCTAGAATCACACAAGTAAATTAGCCACTCATCATCATTATGAAAGTATTAAATAAATGGGAAGAAGGTGAATATTTGAACAAAGAAGAATTTGATGAAAAGACTTCAATAACTGAATCAAATATCACAACAAAAGCGTTCCTTGGATAGCAATCCAACAAGACAAGACAATCAATTGAGGGAATTGAAGATAATCTTACAAAACCCTTCAAAAGCTATAAAAAGCTATGGACTTCAACTTCCTTCAACCTTCAAAAAGGTTCTTCAACTCTCTCAATTTGCCAAAAACTTGTTCGCTCCAAACGGTGTGTGCAAGCTTTAAATTTATAACCCTAGACTTAAGCTTAAAACAAGGATGCGAACCCGCAGTGTACGGGTCAATCGTAGTAAAAGCAAGAAAATTCCAGGGGTCGATCACAGGGACTTGGTGAAACAAAGTCAATACGGTATGCTATGTCAATTCTAACCACAAGAGCGATTAACACAATCAAAGATGAATAAGATGTCAAATAAAGCAAACATGCAATTCTAGGGATTAAAGCATCTAGTTGTGGTTCCAACTCAAGATCTATAGATAAGCGGACAAAGCTGAGATTTTTTGCGTGGGGAAGGCGTTTCTAAAGTGGAGTAGATCACCGGGTAAGTCTCACTACACACTAATCCTAAACCATAACTCCTATTACCGGGTAAGTCTCAAGGAATCAAGATAAAAAACTATAGCCTCAAACTAACATACCATCTAAGGGAATAGAATCAACCTTTACCGGGTAAGTCTCAGGCTAACTCACAAAGATGGGATGGAAGCACACTCAAACCCCAATAAAGGATAAACCTTTATTACCTACACTTATGATCGTTGGTACACAAACTAAGGAATTACCGGGTAAGTCTCATCCTAAGCCTGCTTTGAACCAGAAAGGAGTAATAAGAATAGGATTTGGCAAACTCTAACACTTAACTCTCAGTTTAGGGTCGGATAAGTCACCTCGGTCAGAAGAATTCCACCCCGGCCGAGATGTTCATCAACCGAACGAGATGCTTAGGGTTAAGGTTAAAGACTCGAACTTTCAGGATCCTACTGGAATCTAAGATTATTCTATCATTGTTTTCCCCACAACCTTCAGCCAATCACCCTAGAATTACACAAGGAAATTAGCCACTCATCATCATAATGAAAGTATTAAATATATGGAAGAAGGCGAATATTTGAACAAAGAAGAATTTAATGAAAACACTTCAATAACTGAATCAAATATCACAACAAAAGCGTTCCTTGGATAGCAATCCAACAAGACAAGACAATCAAGGAAGGAATTGAAGACAATCTTACAAAACCCTTCAAAAGCTATAAAAAGCTATGATCTTCAACTTCCTTCAACCTTCAAAAAGGTTCTTCAAATCTCTCCCCAAATTGGAGTAGGATGCGGCTACTGCGCTTGTATGCGAGATCCAATCGATGTATGCAGCCTCCTTTTTGGTGTAAGCGGGCCCTTCGAATTGTGGAAAATCAACCCTTTTTATAGGAAA
Source organism: Fagopyrum esculentum (assembly GCA_033239045.1). Taxonomy (NCBI): domain Eukaryota; kingdom Viridiplantae; phylum Streptophyta; class Magnoliopsida; order Caryophyllales; family Polygonaceae; genus Fagopyrum; species Fagopyrum esculentum. Next base: position 27,925,941 of record BSUD01000006.1, read on the forward strand.
ATAAACCTCCAAAGATAATAAATCTTAAGAAGATATTATCCCATAAATATAGGTAAAATATATGATTCTGCATATCTCCTTCCTTCCAGAAGCTCAGCCCAAAAATATAAGATCACTTTCCAAATTTAAAAGATCTCTTCCAAGAATAAAATATTTTCGCCGCGTCCTAGGTATTCGCCTCGGTCGAGTCGGCGTCTCTGGATTGCCTCGGTCGAGGTGAACCTCTGGTCAACCGAGGTGATCAGAATGTGGAATCTCTCGAATTTTGCTCCAAAGTGAATCTTCAATCCACGGCTATGCTTCCTGAAGGATTCCTTTTTGCTCCTCAATGTAGCTCCAAATGACTCTTGACTTCTTTTGCTCCTTTTTGATGCAAAACGTACCATATTACCTGCAATTACAACGAAACTAGGTGTAGACCTCGATTCTCGCAAAGGTAGATGAAATGGTAGTAAAATCACATAATGTACATACAAACATGCAGAATATGAAAGATAAAACGTCCAAACAAATCCCAAAATATAGACTATAATTCATGCTATCAAAATACCCCATACTTAGCCCTTGCTTGTCCCCAAGCAAGTTCCTCATATAAAAGACAAGATAGAATGGATTATAAGTCAAGAAAATCAATGAAAAAGTCTTTCAAAAATATTTTATGGTGTGCAACTATCATAGATCACTCTAAGAGAGTACTTCCTGGAATTTAAAAACTCAATATGCTCAAAACATTTTATAAATATAAGAAAGTTGTTCATCTTTGCATAAAATCATAGAATGCATAATAAATCATAATTATCAAAATTAATCATGTATAATCCAATTTAAACCGCTAAGTCAATCAACAAGCTCAAGGTCTCAAGGGCTTCCCAAAAGAAAAGGTCAAGAAACGTGTAGGGTAGGGATGTATGTAAGGTAATGTGGTGCTAGAATCCGGGAAAAGGATGAACTTCACTTCAACTTGCAACATCTTCCACCAATAAGCTTTGCTTATTTCACACTTTTTCTCCTTTTTTTTTTCTTTTTACTTTACTTTTTGGGATGCATGGACAGAGGTGCACAATAACCGAAGCCTAGGAAATCTGCAATCATCAATTTCTCGAGATGCATCAAACCCTTGATGCACATACCATGACCCGTTAGGAATATCGCTCAATCCGACTTTGGCAAGACACAAACACCCGGCTATGTGAATGGTGCCGAGTTACTCATCTTCATGATTGACTTCCCCAAACCTAAAATTACTTTCTAACACTTTCACTTCCAGCCACCTTCAACTTTAACTTGCTTTCACCACTTTGCTTGCTTCCAAATTCCCGGATAGGTAAAGGGAGGCAAAATGTTTATGAGGGGCTAAGCATGATCAAGAAGAAGAAGAAAGAAGAGAATGAATTGCCTTGGTCTTTCCAAGAAGAATGTGAGAGAACTTAACCTGCGGTGTCAACCTTCAAATTCAACATAATTTGGATAAAAACAAAGTATTAAACATGCTAATAATTTCAAACAAAGCATTTAGCAACTTAAACATATTATAAAACCTTTCAAACACACAAAGAATTTAAAACCAGTAAGTAAACAAAATCTTCACTGAGATCATATCTAGACAAGTAGCACAAAAATCGTTCTCGAAAACTTTCTGTTACGCCACCTCGGTCGAGATGTTCTTGGTTCAACCGAGGTGAAAACACCTCGTTTCGCCAGAACCGTCCCGGTCGAGGTCGAAATTTTTTTTTTAAAACCAGTTTTCTTTCGGTTTCGACGTTTTTCTCAATCAAATAATCTGTAGGTATGCATGTAATATCAGATAATCATATAAAGGCAACTGAAGCATAAATATGGAATATCGATAAAGTACGAGTCATACATCAAAAGTAGTCAAATAAGTACAAACACCCCATACTTGGGACACACTGTCTCAGTGGGTCAAAATAAGTCTAAGGACAGGATACTCACCGAACATAGCTAAACTGCATGAAGAAGTAAGAAACAGCTCCCAGGTAAGACCATCTCGGTTGGCGAAGCACATCTCGGTCGAGGTGTTCTGACAGTACCCGAGATGTATCTCAGTAAAGCTCGTCTCCTCAACTTCTCGAAATTTTGTTCTTCCAGTGTAGCTCCTGAACTGTGATCCTTCCTTTTGGAATACCTGGTTGTTGTCTAGAGGAAAACAAAAACAAAGCAACTATCTAAACTAAACTAGAAAAAGGAGAAGAAAGCAATACCTTGGGTTGCCTCCCAAGAAGCGCTTGGTTTAAGGTCGCTAGCTGGACCCTTCTCCATAGAATTACTCAATGTACCCTGAACACCATGGAGTGCTCATCACATCCATCATAAAATTCTTCCAAAAAGGTTCCGATTCCTAATTTTACCGGCAAATGGTAAGATCTCCCACGTACAAGCTTGTACGGTTTGATTCTCACCGGAATCCTACCGGTCTTCCTTTTTTTCCGTGGGACATAACTTGGTCTTTCGTCCCATCCTTTCCTCGATCGAGAAAACAGTTTCTCGAGAATCTTAGTAGCTTCCCCATCTATAGCTTGGGGATGGTACAGGGTCCTGAGCATGCGAGGGACCCCATACTTGAACAAGAGACACTTCATCGCCTTAGCGGTGTAGTGCTTGCAAACTCCACTCCTCATGATCCGAGGAGCTTCTTCTTCCAACGATTTCAAGGAAGACTTCATCTTGATCTTTGGAAGTTCTTTCGGAAGAGACCTCCAACTCTCCGGTGCTTTCCTGAAAAATTCAGAAATATTAATAGGGAATTCAAATGAAGTAGGAGAACGTACCTTGCAAAGTTCTCCAAAGCTTGAGACAAGTTTCGTGTTGGGTTGATAATCCACCCACGAAATATCTCTCAGTTCCGCTGGTCTTTCTTCCATCCAGGCCATAATCTCAGTAATCTGGCCAAGGTCTTCTGCATCTGCCTCTTCCGGTTCTGCAGGTTCTTCCATCTCGACCGAGGTCACTTCCGCCTCGACCGAGGTCTCAACAGTCAGATCGAGATCTTCCACATCTTCTCCCTCAAAAGCTTCAGGAGAAACTTCTGGTTTGACTGGAGGTATGCTCGAAACGTGCAACACTTCCTTATGCTCCTCTTCCGGCTTAGCATAGGATAGGGTGCTTTCCTTGAGCTCCTCCACCTTCTTCATCAACTTCTCTAGTCTTGATTCAAGAGAATCTTCAAGAGGTTGCTCACAAATCTTTTTAGGGACATTCAGTTCATCCCACATTGCAAGTTCATGCTGAATGGCTTCTTCTCTTTCCCATTCATTGTTGAACCAATAGAAGGAGTACTTCTCCTCCAAGTATTCATAATGGTCCGCCCTAGCACTTTGTCTTGCTATCCAGGCTGGATCAAATGTAGTCATCGGAAATCCTGAAAACTACAAAACTCATAGAAAGAGTAGTTAGTAGCAACAGGGGCAAGTGCCCCGAAAGCAAACCGCAACCGGCTCGGTCTAGACCAAGTCCCCGGCAACGGCGCCAAAAACTTGTTCGCTCCAAACGGTGTGTGCAAGCTTTAAATTTATAACCCTAGACTTAAGCTTAAAACAAGGATGCGAACCCGCAGTGTACGGGTCAATCGTAGTAAAAGCAAGAAAATTCCAGGGGTCGATCACAGGGACTTGGTGAAACAAAGTCAATACGGTATGCTAATGTCAATACTAACCACAAGAGCAATTTAACACAATCAAAGATGAATAAGAAGTCAATAAAGCAAACATGCAATTCTAGGGATTAAGGCATCAAGTTGTGGTTCCAACTCAAGATCTATAGATAAGGGGACAAAGCTGAGATTTTTGCGTGGGGAAGATGTTACTAAAGTGGAGTAGATCACCAGGTAAGTCTCACTACACACTAATCCTAAACCGTAACTCCTATTACCGGGTAAGTCTCAAGGAATCAAGATAAAGAACTATAACCTCAAACTAACATACCATCTAAGGGAATAGAATCAACCTTTACCGGGTAAGTCTCAGGCTAACTCACAAAGATGGGATGGAAGCACACTCAAACCCCAATAAAGGATAAACCTTTATTACCTACACTTATGATCGTTAATACACAAACTAAGGAATTACCGGGTAAGTCTCATCCTAAGCTTGCATTGAACCAGGAAGGTGTAATAAGAATAGGATTTAGCAAACTCTAACACTTAACTTTCTGTTTTAGGTCGGATAGTCACCTCGGTCAGAAGAATTCCACCCCGGCTGAGATGTTCATCAACCGAACGAGATGCTTAGGGTTAAGGTTAAAGACTCGAACTTTCAGGATCCTACTGGAATCTAAGATTATTCTATCATTGTTTTTCCCACAACCTTCAGCCAATCACCCTAGAATCACACAAGTAAATTAGCCACTCATCATCATTATGAAAGTATTAAATAAATGGGAAGAAGGTGAATATTTGAACAAAGAAGAATTTGATGAAAAGACTTCAATAACTGAATCAAATATCACAACAAAAGCGTTCCTTGGATAGCAATCCAACAAGACAAGACAATCAAGGAAGGAATTGAAGACAATCTTACAAAACCCTTCAAAAGCTATAAAAAGCTATGATCTTCAACTTCCTTCAACCTTCAAAAAGGTTCTTCAACAACTCCCAAATCGGAGTGTACTGCGGCTGCTGCGTGGATTCAGCTGTAAGCGGATTGTATGCGGCCTCCCCAAATTGTGGAAAATCAACCCTTTTTATAGGAAAATAAACCTCCAAAGATAATAAATCTTAAGAAGATATTATCCCATAAATATAGGTAAAATATATGATTCTGCATATCTCCTTCCTTCCAGAAGCTCAGCCCAAAAATATAAGATCACTTTCCAAATTTAAAAGATCTCTTCCAAGAATAAAATATTTTCGCCGCGTCCTAGGTATTCGCCTCGGTCGAGTCGGCGTCTCTGGATTGCCTCGGTCGAGGTGAACCTCTGGTCAACCGAGGTGACTCAGAATGTGGAATCTCTCGAATTTTGCTCCAAAGTGAATCTTCAATCCATGGTTGTGCTTCCTGGATGTAGCTCCAAATGACTCTTGACTTCTTTTGCTCCTTTTTGATGCAAAACGTACCATATTACCTGCAATTACAACGAAACTAGGTGTAGACCTCGATTCTCGCAAAGGTAGATGAAATGGTAGTAAAATCACATAATGTACATACAAACATGCAGAATATGAAAGATAAAACGTCCAAACAAATCCCAAAATATAGACTATAATTCATGCTATCAAAATACCCCATACTTAGCCCTTGCTTGTCCCCAAGCAAGTTCCTCATATAAAAGACAAGATAGAATGGATTATAAGTCAAGAAAATCAATGAAAAAGTCTTTCAAAAATATTTTATGGTGTGCAACTATCATAGATCACTCTAAGAGAGTACTTCCTGGAATTTAAAAACTCAATATGCTCAAAACATTTTATAAATATAAGAAAGTTGTTCATCTTTGCATAAAATCATAGAATGCATAATAAATCATAATTATCAAAATTAATCATGTATAATCCAATTTAAACCGCTAAGTCAATCAACAAGCTCAAGGTCTCAAGGGCTTCCCAAAAGAAAAGGTCAAGAAACGTGTAGGGTAGGGATGTATGTAAGGTAATGTGGTGCTAGAATCCGGGAAAAGGATGAACTTCACTTCAACTTGCAACATCTTCCACCAATAAGCTTTGCTTATTTCACACTTTTTCTCCTTTTTTTTTTTTTTTTACTTTACTTTTTGGGATGCATGGACAGAGGTGCACAATAACCGAAGCCTAGGAAATCTGCAATCATCAATTTCTCGAGATGCATCAAACCCTTGATGCACATACCATGACCCGTTAGGAATATCGCTCAATCCGACTTTGGCAAGACACAAACACCCGGCTATGTGAATGGTGCCGAGTTACTCATCTTCATGATTGACTTCCCCAAACCTAAAATTACTTTCTAACACTTTCACTTCCAGCCACCTTCAACTTTAACTTGCTTTCACCACTTTGCTTGCTTCCAAATTCCCGGATAGGTAAAGGGAGGCAAAATGTTTATGAGGGGCTAAGCATGATCAAGAAGAAGAAGAAAGAAGAGAATGAATTGCCTTGGTCTTTCCAAGAAGAATGTGAGAGAACTTAACCTGCGGTGTCAACCTTCAAATTCAACATAATTTGGATAAAAACAAAGTATTAAACATGCTAATAATTTCAAACAAAGCATTTAGCAACTTAAACATATTATAAAACCTTTCAAACACACAAAGAATTTAAAACCAGTAAGTAAACAAAATCTTCACTGAGATCATATCTAGACAAGTAGCACAAAAATCGTTCTCGAAAACTTTCTGTTACGCCACCTCGGTCGAGATGTTCTTGGTTCAACCGAGGTGAAAACACCTCGTTTCGCCAGAACCGTCCCGGTCGAGGTCGAAAAAAAAATTTTTTTAAAACCATTTTTTTTTTTTTTAAAACCGTTTTTTTTTTTTTTTTCGGTTCGGTTTCGACGTTTTTCTCAATCAAATAATCTGTAGGTATGCATGTAATATCAGATAATCATATAAAGGCAACTGAAGCATAAATATGGAATATCGATAAAGTATGAGTCATACATCAAAAGTAGTCAAATAAGTACAAACACCCCATACTTGGGACACACTGTCTCAGTGGGTCAAAATAAGTCTAAGGACAGGATACTCACCGAACATAGCTAAACTGCATGAAGAAGTAAGAAACAGCTCCCAGGTAAGACCATCTCGGTTGGCGAAGCACATCTCGGTCGAGGTGTTCTGACAGTACCCGAGATGTATCTCAGTAAAGCTCGTCTCCTCAACTTCTCGAAATTTTGTTCTTCCAGTGTAGCTCCTGAACTGTGATCCTTCCTTTTGGAATACCTGGTTGTTGTCTAGAGGAAAACAAAAACAAAGCAACTATCTAAACTAAACTAGAAAAAGGAGAAGAAAGCAATACCTTGGGTTGCCTCCCAAGAAGCGCTTGGTTTAAGGTCGCTAGCTGGACCCTTCTCCATAGAATTACTCAATGTACCCTGAACACCATGGAGTGCTCATCACATCCATCATAAAATTCTTCCAAAAAGGTTCCGATTCCTAATTTTACCGGCAAATGGTAAGATCTCCCACGTACAAGCTTGTACGGTTTGATTCTCACCGGAATCCTACCGGTCTTCCTTTTTTTCCGTGGGACATAACTTGGTCTTTCGTCCCATCCTTTCCTCGATCGAGAAAACAGTTTCTCGAGAATCTTAGTAGCTTCCCCATCTATAGCTTGGGGATGGTACAGGGTCCTGAGCATGCGAGGGACCCCATACTTGAACAAGAGACACTTCATCGCCTTAGCGGTGTAGTGCTTGCAAACTCCACTCCTCATGATCCGAGGAGCTTCTTCTTCCAACGATTTCAAGGAAGACTTCATCTTGATCTTTGGAAGTTCTTTCGGAAGAGACCTCCAACTCTCCGGTGCTTTCCTGAAAAATTCAGAAATATTAATAGGGAATTCAAATGAAGTAGGAGAACGTACCTTGCAAAGTTCTCCAAAGCTTGAGACAAGTTTCGTGTTGGGTTGATAATCCACCCACGAAATATCTCTCAGTTCCGCTGGTCTTTCTTCCATCCAGGCCATAATCTCAGTAATCTGGCCAAGGTCTTCTGCATCTGCCTCTTCCGGTTCTGCAGGTTCTTCCATCTCGACCGAGGTCACTTCCGCCTCGACCGAGGTCTCAACAGTCAGATCGAGATCTTCCACATCTTCTCCCTCAAAAGCTTCAGGAGAAACTTCTGGTTTGACTGGAGGTATGCTCGAAACGTGCAACACTTCCTTATGCTCCTCTTCCGGCTTAGCATAGGATAGGGTGCTTTCCTTGAGCTCCTCCACCTTCTTCATCAACTTCTCTAGTCTTGATTCAAGAGAATCTTCAAGAGGTTGCTCACAAATCTTTTTAGGGACATTCAGTTCATCCCACATTGCAAGTTCATGCTGAATGGCTTCTTCTCTTTCCCATTCATTGTTGAACCAATAGAAGGAGTACTTCTCCTCCAAGTATTCATAATGGTCCGCCCTAGCACTTTGTCTTGCTATCCAGGCTGGATCAAATGTAGTCATCGGAAATCCTGAAAACTACAAAACTCATAGAAAGAGTAGTTAGTAGCAACAGGGGCAAGTGCCCCGAAAGCAAACCGCAACCGGCTCGGTCTAGACCAAGTCCCCGGCAACGGCGCCAAAAACTTGTTCGCTCCAAACGGTGTGTGCAAGCTTTAAATTTATAACCCTAGACTTAAGCTTAAAACAAGGATGCGAACCCGCAGTGTACGGGTCAATCGTAGTAAAAGCAAGAAAATTCCAGGGGTCGATCACAGGGACTTGGTGAAACAAAGTCAATACGGTATGCTAATGTCAATACTAACCACAAGAGCAATTTAACACAATCAAAGATGAATAAGAAGTCAATAAAGCAAACATGCAATTCTAGGGATTAAGGCATCAAGTTGTGGTTCCAACTCAAGATCTATAGATAAGGGGACAAAGCTGAGATTTTTGCGTGGGGAAGATGTTACTAAAGTGGAGTAGATCACCAAGTAAGTCTCACTACACACTAATCCTAAACCGTAACTCCTATTACCGGGTAAGTCTCAAGGAATCAAGATAAAGAACTATAACCTCAAACTAACATACCATCTAAGGGAATAGAATCAACCTTTACCGGGTAAGTCTCAGGCTAACTCACAAAGATGGGATGGAAGCACACTCAAACCCCAATAAAGGATAAACCTTTATTACCTACACTTATGATCGTTAATACACAAACTAAGGAATTACCGGGTAAGTCTCATCCTAAGCTTGCATTGAACCAGGAAGGTGTAATAAGAATAGGATTTAGCAAACTCTAACACTTAACTTTCTGTTTTAGGTCGGATAGTCACCTCGGTCAGAAGAATTCCACCCCGGCCGAGATGTTCATCAACCGAACGAGATGCTTAGGGTTAAGGTTAAAGACTCGAACTTTCAGGATCCTACTGGAATCTAAGATTATTCTATCATTGTTTTTCCCACAACCTTCAGCCAATCACCCTAGAATCACACAAGTAAATTAGCCACTCATCATCATTATGAAAGTATTAAATAAATGGGAAGAAGGTGAATATTTGAACAAAGAAGAATTTGATGAAAAGACTTCAATAACTGAATCAAATATCACAACAAAAGCGTTCCTTGGATAGCAATCCAACAAGACAAGACAATCAAGGAAGGAACTGAAGACAATCTTACAAAACCCTTCAAAAGCTATAAAAAGCTATGATCTTCAACTTCCTTCAACCTTCAAAAAGGTTCTTCAACAACTCCCAAATCGGAGTGTACTGCGGCTGCTGCGTGGATTCAGCTGTAAGCGGATTGTATGCGGCCTCCCCAAATTGTGGAAAATCAACCCTTTTTATAGGAAAATAAACCTCCAAAGATAATAAATCTTAAGAAGATATTATCCCATAAATATAGGTAAAATATATGATTCTGCATATCTCCTTCCTTCCAGAAGCTCAGCCCAAAAATATAAGATCACTTTCCAAATTTAAAAGATCTCTTCCAAGAATAAAATATTTTCGCCGCGTCCTAGGTATTCGCCTCGGTCGAGTCGGCGTCTCTGGATTGCCTCGGTCGAGGTGAACCTCTGGTCAACCGAGGTGACTCAGAATGTGGAATCTCTCGAATTTTGCTCCAAAGTGAATCTTCAATCCATGGCTGTGCTTCCTGGATGTAGCTCCAAATGACTCTTGACTTCTTTTGCTCCTTTTTGATGCAAAACGTACCATATTACCTGCAATTACAACGAAACTAGGTGTAGACCTCGATTCTCGCAAAGGTAGATGAAATGGTAGTAAAATCACATAATGTACATACAAACATGCAGAATATGAAAGATAAAACGTCCAAACAAATCCCAAAATATAGACTATAATTCATGCTATCATCTGTTAGACTTGATGTGATAGTTTGAGTAGATTGTGGGTATAGATTACAAGGTTTAAGCCTTCTTAGTTTGAGAGTTCATACCTCGTCCTGGAGACCGAGAAGTTCGGCGTATAGAAAGTTTCGGGACAAAACTTGTTCTTAGGGGGATCTGATGTAACGCCCCAATATTTAGGCACGATTATGACATTTTTTCCTCCTCGGATTTTATCGATATTTATTAGCTTAAAAATATTTTTTTTAAAAAAAAGAAGAAGGTATTTTTACATTGTAAAATAATTATTCCGAGTATATTTATATTTTGGATAACATATTACTATTATTTTACGGAAGAGTTCGGAAATATTTTCCCGATCCGAGAATCCCGTTCCGATTATTTCGATCGAGTTAGTTGAAGGACCTTTTCTTTATTTTCTTTATTTTATTTTTTATTCTCTCTCCTTGGCTGATGAGCCGCTCATCTCTCCTGTCACATTTCCCTCTCTCCGACCCCTCACCTCCGACCCCTCGCTCTCCCCACCGTACGCTATCTCCCTCTCTCACACAACCCAACTAACTTTTCCCTCACTCCCTCTCACTCTCTGTCAGTTAACACCACCATCCCTCCTGTCTCTTCCGTCGAGTTGCCGGAACCATCCCCACCGAAGAACGCGCACAATAGCCTTGCCCTGGGCCGTCGAGGAGCACCAACATCGCCCCTGCCGCTGCCGGAATGCCCTCCTTCTCCCTACCGCAACCACTGAGGAGGAGAACTGAAGCCGCCAACCTGGTTGTTGTACCCGAGTCCGCCGCCCTCGCAACAGATGGGATAGGACCGGCACAGTGGTCCCAGTTTGCCCTATCTCGAGCCAAATCGAACCAGCTCCACCGGATCTGGAGCAATCGGCGCCGCACTCCTCCCACCGTGTTGAACTTGTTGTACGCCGGCGCCTGTTGTTGTTGCCTCGTCGTGCCTTGCCCTGCCTTCTCCTGCCCTGTCGGCCGCCGAACCCCCTCTCCGGAGCCCTGCGCGTCTTGCTTTGCCCTAGCCGCCGCCTCGTCACTGTTTTCCCCCTTCTGAGCGTGTTCAAAGGTTGAAGAACACATTTTTTTTCTTTAATTAATCGGGCCCCTCATGTTTTATATATTTACAGAATGTGCCCGGTTTTGTGATATTGCAGTTTTGAACCCAGGTTTTGGAATGTGACACTTATGCCTTGCTGATTTGTTTAATTACAGAATTTGTCCCAAGCTTTTATTTACGGATTATGACCCATAGTTTTGGAACAATATATTTTGCCCGGAAAATGGATTAGCGGTTTGGAACCTTGGATTTTGATTACGGGATATTCTTATAATGGAAATGTTATTTTTGTGCCCTTGTTGGATTAATTTCGAGTTATAGCTCAAAGTTTTTAATTCCGGTTTTATGACAAGTTTCTAGGATTTCATATCGTGCCCCGGGAGGTTTATTTACGAGATTTTTAATGTGACTTTTGAAAACGAGTTTTCCTTAGATTAATATATATATTATATATTCCGTTCAAATTTAGCGTAGAAGCTAAATTTGTATAGTTTTGGTGTTAGGTTCGGAAGCGTCCCGATAAAGACCTAACAAGTCCAAGTCGACATCCGTCGATCGATTTCCGTCTTTTGACGTCGTGTGAGTATCCTTTCCCTCGATCTAGTTATGTTTAGTAGTAGTAGTAGTATCATGCTAGGATGGATCTAGCATAACATAGAGTTAATACCAAGTAGTGGTTTAGACCTTAGGTGAGTTTTGAGGATTGTCGATTGTTGCAAGACGTTGAGTGTTTGGTTGATCCTGTGAGTATCTGAGGCTTGAGGTTGTGGTTATATGTTTGTTGAGATTATGGTGACTAGGACGAGAGTATCCTAGCATGTGTTGTGATGATTATGACCTTGTGAGATCGTGAGGATTAGGAGGTTGTTATCCTATCATGGTTATGGTTTATGATCCTGCAAGATCATTGGGACTAGAAGCCTTAGGACTTATAGCATGTGAGAGAGACGTTGATCGTGTGCCTTGTTTTGGCCAGGAGTTGAGTATCTTCCTGCGGGAAGTTGAGAGATATTGTTGACCGGTTTAGCTTTGGGACGAGGTAAGTCTCCGGACTTACTTAGCTCGTATTCTCTGTATTAGTTTCGATGCGTGTTTGGTGGTGTGTGTTTATTGTTTATGTGTGTGTTTATTGTTTATGTTATAACATCTAAACCGGTAATAGGACCACCGACTTTATATGTTTATATTTGGCCCAAGTGTATGATAACGGGCGGTGACCACTTGTCCAGTCCAAAATGGGGATGACTGGGAGGTGCCTTGCGACCAGCCCATCGGGTGATGCTGATCCGCATCAAGTACAAACCTGTATGGTGAAAGGGGACAAGGGCGAGATCTTTAAGATTCCCGTGTCACAAAAGAAGTTGAATTAGAACGGGATATGACCTAATAATAAAAAGATAATAAACCGGATTGTGTGTTTTGGAACATGTTGTGTGTTTATGATGCCTTATGTGTGTGTGTGCCAATACCATGATTCTAATGCCTTGAATGCTAGCTAACGGTTTTATACCGATATTGTTGTCGTTGTCTTGCAGGTTAGGGACGCGGCCGAGAGATCCGGAAGAGTGGGCAGCCGGGGTCCGTACGTTTTAGGATGGGTTTTGGGGGTTGTTTTTATGTATTGTTTATGATATTATATATGTCGCGTGTATGGCGTTTGCCTTTGGAGTTGTATCTCGGCTGAAGTCTTTCGTTGTTTTCTTTTGGGGTTCATATCATTGCATTAAAATGAATTTCGGTTTTGCCTTTATTTGTGTCTTGTTGTAAGATCCAGTGAAATTGTTGTCAGGCTAAGGGTCGGGACCCATTGTGAGGTCCCAACCCGTAGCGCTCCGAGTCCCGCGGATTCGGGGTGTTACAGATTGTTTGAATTCAAAGTGTAGAAAAATTAGGTTTGGGGAAGTCAATCATGATGATGAGTAACTCGGCACTGTTCACATAGCCGGGTGTTTGTGTCTTGCCAAAGTCAGATTGAGCGATATTCCTAGCGGATTATGGTATGTGCATCAAGGGTTTGAGGCATCTCATCATGATTGAGAAACGCCAATCTCCTAGGCTTCGGTTTTTGTGCACCGCTGTCCATATTTCCAAAAGTAAAGTCAAAAAATTATGTGCAAAAAGTAAAGAGCAAAGCTCTTGTAACACCCCAAATCCGCGGGACTCGGGGCGCTACGGGTTGGGACCTCACAATGGGTCCCGACCCTTAGCCTGACAACAATTTCACCGGATCTTTCAACATGGCACAAATAAAGGCAAAACCAAAATTCCTTTTAATGCAAATGATAAGAAACCCGAAGGAAAACAACAAAAAACTTCAGCCGATAAACAACGCCAAAGACCAAACGCCATACACGCGGCATACTAACATAATACACGAAGAATAAAACACAACCCGACTCGAACCAAAACCCACTCCTAAAATGTACGGAACCCCGGCTGCCCACTATTCCGGATCTCTCGGCCGCAATCCTAACCTGCAAGGCAATCTACAACAATCGGTATAAAACCGTTAGCTAATATTCGAAGCATTAGAATCAAGGTGAAAGGCACAAACACAAGTAAAACAACATAACACACAATGTACACCAAATCACACAAGTCCGGTTTATTATCTTTTTATTATTAAGTCGTATCCCGTTCTAATTCAACTTCTTTTGTGACACGAGAATCTCCCGAAACTCGCCTCGGTCCCCACTTACCGCATGGAACGGTGGATGCCTCCGACCGTCTAACCACACGGGCTAGTCGCCAAGAACCTCCTAACTCTACGCAAGAGCTAGACAAGTTGTCACCGCCCGTT
>BSUD01000006.1:27948800-27963034 GCA_033239045.1 Fagopyrum esculentum
GGGCAGGGCTGATGACGATGAATTGCAGGTGAGGGAGGAGAGGTGTGAGGTGGTGAGCAGCTTGCGTGAACGAGACCAAGGAAGCAGAAGGCCGAAGGGTCGGTTAGGCTTGCAGAAGCCAATCATCACACGGTAGAAGGAAAGGAGAAGGAGAAAAGAAAAAGAGAAATAAAGTAAAATTAAATAATTATAAAGGAGATAATGTAAAAGATAAACTCGATCAAAAGTCGGAACGGGATTATCGGATCGTAGAATTTTTCCGAACTTTCCTCGTAAAATAAAATATGTTGATCGAATATATATAAATTAACTCAAGTAATAAAATTTGAAATACAAGAACCATTCTCGCAATTTATTTTCCGAGATTATATGATAGTTTAAATATGGATAATAAAATATATCGGTGTATGTATAAATATATACTCATAGAATCTAATTTACGACGTAAAATATTCGTAAAAATATATAAGCGATTAAAATATCGATAAAAGTAGGAGAAATAAATATCGAATATGCGCCTAATAAATGGGGCGTTACAACGACATCTAATAAGGATCGAGATTTTGGCATCCGGATATTCGCGGATAGTCGAATAGTACCGAATCACTATATATTCCCGGTTATTCGGCTATTAAAAAAACTTTTATTATAAATGTATTTGTTTACGAAAGGATAAATCAAGATTTTATATTACAATTTTGTACTAATAATTATATTTAAAAATATATTATATTTAAAAATATTTGAGTTAGGCAAAATAATGAATTAATAATGTTAATTTGTTTCATATTTATACCCTTTCTTAATACATTTTGTTAAAGTTTCAATTATAAATTCTTTAAAAAAATTCAAAACTAATTTTAGATAAAAAGAAATAAAATTACTTTTGATTTCTATTTTTTCAATAAATAATAATTTTTAAAAAAAAACTGATTATGATCTTGTTCAATTTTTAGTAAATATGATACTACAATAAAAATCACTAGAAAAACATTGTATAGAAATTAAATTACAATGTAAGTCGGGTACATATAGGACATTGTTAAGAATAAATTTTGATAAAATTTTATTAGATCCCGCTTGATTTTCAATGAAGATTGATCCATTTGGTAATTTAATATGGCAAGTAGAAACCAAATGAATATGAGATAAAAAAAAATCTTGGATCCCGTCATATGGAACGAGGCTCCACTATCGAGAATCCAAGGGGAAGAAATTTTACATAAAATCGTTTCAGCTGAAGAAGTGTTGAGATAGATCCATTTGATGTAAATCTGAGAGATAATAAAGAGTCCCACATCGAGAGTTTACAACCTTCTATAACCCCTTATAACCATGTATCTTATCATACTAGATTGGTTGTGTGGTCAAAGTGGTTGTGCTATTGGGCTTGTTACTGGGCCCAAGTGCACGGAAAAGTCCCCCTTCACTTAGATCAAAGGACCAAAGTGGATAAACATAAGAATCGGCTGGGAACTCTCGGGACGGAACGCCTATAAGTTTGAGGCCCAAACCAAGTCCCACGGCTGCAGTTGCAAAAATGCACAAACCTAATAGTAGTTCCTCCGGCCCTCTGGGCGGGTTTGGGCCTCAACTTTGAGGCGGCCATTCCGTTCCGAGAGATCATAGCCGACTCTTACAGCTATCGACTTGGGTCCTTGAACTAACTGAACGGGGCTTACGATCACACAACCAATTTTTTAATCCGTGGAGCCGATCCAAAAAAACTCGATATTCTAGTACCCGTTTTGATCCGGATCCGATCGAAATTATTTTACCGAATCACGACATCTATAAGGATCGAGATTTTGGCATCCGGATATTCGCGGATAGTCGAATAGTACCGAATCACTATATATTCCCGGTTATTCGTGTAACACCCCAAATCCGCGGGACTCGGGGCGCTACGGGTTGGGACCTCACAATGGGTCCCGACCCTTAGCCTGACAACAATTTCACCGGATCTTTCAACATGGCACAAATAAAGGCAAAACCAAAATTCCTTTTAATGCAAATGATAAGAAACCCGAAGGAAAACAACAAAAAACTTCAGCCGATAAACAACGCCAAAGACCAAACGCCATACACGCGGCATACTAACATAATACACGAAGAATAAAACACAACCCGACTCGAACCAAAACCCACTCCTAAAATGTACGGAACCCCGGCTGCCCACTATTCCGGATCTCTCGGCCGCAATCCTAACCTGCAAGGCAATCTACAACAATCGGTATAAAACCGTTAGCTAATATTCGAAGCATTAGAATCAAGGTGAAAGGCACAAACACAAGTACAACATCATAACACACAACATGTTCCAAAATACACAAGTCCGGTTTATTATCTTTTTATTATTAAGTCGTATCCCGTTCTAATTCAACTTCTTTTGTGACACGAGAATCTTAAAGATCTCGCCCTTGTCCCCTTTCACCATACGGGTTTGTACTTGATGCGGATCAGCATCACCCGATGGACTGGTCGCAAGGCACCTCCCAATCATCCCCATTTTGGACCGGACATAGCGGTCACCGCCCGTTATCATACACTTGGGCCAAATAACATATAAAGGTCGGTGGTCCTATTACCGGTTTAGATGTTATAACATAAGCAATAAACACGCACATAAACAATAAACACACACCACCAAACACGCATTGAATCTAATACATAGAATACGAGCTAAGTAAGTCCGGAGACTTACCTCGTCACCACACTCAACTCACAACACTCTCGCTTCCTTAGGGGAGGAAGCATACAACCTGCTCACAAGAAGATAACTATATCAACAACAACCCACTCACAATAGAAGTCTAAGACTTCTATACAAATGATCTACGCAAGATTATTTGACTCTCAATTCTAGGACCGCATCCTAGAATCCCTCATGCTCACATCACACTCAACAGAAGCGAGAAGTCCTAAGACTTCTAAATCCTCGGATCTTGCAAGATCATAACTCACAACACCACTAGTATATTCTATTTCTAGTCCAAAACCTTAACAATCATACAACCTCAACCCCTGAATTCTCACAAGCTCAACATACAACTTAAAGCTATAAACAACCTCAGAAGATAACAACACCTCAAGCTTTATAACGATCCTAAATCCTCAAAAGCTCACCTAAGGTCCAAAGCCACTACTTGGCATTCTCACTAGGTTATGCTAGATCCGACCTAGCATGATACTAATACTAAACATAACTAAATCGAGGGGAAAGAGATACTCACAAGACGTCAAAAGACGGAAGTCGTTCAATGGATGTCGACTTGGACTCGTTAGGCCTTTATCGGGGCGCTTCCGAACCTAGCACCAACTAAACAAATTTAGCTTATACGCTAAATTTGAACGGAAAATTTAACTTATATAAGTCTTAAGGAAAACTCGCTTTCAAAACCAAGGTTAAAACCGTAAATACATTTTCCGGACAATTTATACAATTATATACACATGGGTCATAACATATAACAAATATAAACTATAAGAATTAAATCCGTTATAAAACTTTGGTTGAAAGTCCGTAAAACATTTTTCGGGCAACTCATGAAGTTCTGGAATACATTCCGTAAATAAAACCTTGGGCCAAAATCTGTAAATAATTCCAACAGGGGTATAATTGCTAAATTTCCATGAGAGTGGGTCAAAAACTGCAAATAAAAAAAGAGTGGGTACATTATGCAATTAACCATAAAAGAAGGGCCCAATTAAAAAACAAAACCCTAAAAATCTTATTCTTCAATTGCAAACTGCGCAAGGGCCATGCTTCATCTGGACGCAGGAGTGTAGCAGCTGTAGGAAATCCGACGAGGCAAGACAGCGGCGGAAAGAGGGCGAAGGCGACGGATCAACACAGGGCGAGCTTCTTTGGGGTGTGGCGGGCTGCTATCGGTGTACCGATTTGACAGAGACTCCGAGTGTGGATGAGGTCTTCTATGGAGGATGAAATAGAGGGAGAGGGTGCTGAAATTGTCGCTTCTTGCGTGAAAGAGGAAGCTCGAGGAGGAAGACCAAAGTTCACAAGGGAGAGGACAATGGAAGGAAGTATGGTAGGAGAGTGGCTATTTCGGGGTGCGAGACGGTGTTCTATCCTGGGTGAAATAGAGGCCGACAGAGGCAACACAGAGGCTGGGAGGGGAGTCAAAAAGTGCCGATGCAAGAAGGTGGTCGCAGTGAGGCTTCCGGGGAGATGCGTTCTCCAGTCCGCCTCCGCTTACAAGTTCGAGAGTTGCTGCAAATGAAAACTGAGAAGGAGAGAGAGAGGTTGGACTTGGGTCTATGTGAGAGAGATGGAAAGGAGGAAGTCAGAATGAGGTGTAGAGGCTGAGGGCAGGGCTGATGACGATGAATTGCAGGTGAGGGAGGAGAGGTGTGAGGTGGTGAGCAGCTTGCGTGAACGAGACCAAGGAAGCAGAAGGCCGAAGGGTCGGTTAGGCTTGCAGAAGCCAATCATCACACGGTAGAAGGAAAGGAGAAGGAGAAAAGAAAAAGAGAAATAAAGTAAAATTAAATAATTATAAAGGAGATAATGTAAAAGATAAACTCGATCAAAAGTCGGAACGGGATTATCGGATCGTAGAATTTTTCCGAACTTTCCTCGTAAAATAAAATATGTTGATCGAATATATATAAATTAACTCAAGTAATAAAATTTGAAATACAAGAACCATTCTCGCAATTTATTTTCCGAGATTATATGATAGTTTAAATATGGATAATAAAATATATCGGTGTATGTATAAATATATACTCATAGAATCTAATTTACGACGTAAAATATTCGTAAAAATATATAAGCGATTAAAATATCGATAAAAGTAGGAGAAATAAATATCGAATATGCGCCTAATAAATGGGGCGTTACAGCTCTAAGTTGGTGGCTAGTTCAAATGGTGTAAAGAAAAGAGTTTGTGTTGCTCCTTCTTCCCGGATTCAGACACCACATTCTTTTACAAGTTTCCCACCCTTTTCATATTCTTAACCTTACTTGAAAGTCCTTGAGATCATAAGAATGTTGTTTGACTTGGTGATCTAAATTGAACTTTCACATGTTTGATTTTGACAATACTTGAAGGTTATGATGTTTGTCTTGAAGTTTATGCAATTTATGATGTTTCCTTTGCTTTACATAGTTTGGTTAGGTATATGAACGTTTTCAAGGAGGCATGAAGCAAGATTTGAGGATGATCTATTGATTAGAAGGACATTACCAAAAAGATTGTTTTTGTTTTGTTTTTGCATTCATATTTCATTCTACCTTATGTTCTAAGCTTTTGAAAACCTTGCTTGGGGACAAGCAAGCGACAAGTATGGGGTATTTTGATAGCATGAAATATGACTATATTTTAGGCACTTGTTTTGATTGTTTTTCCCTTCTAGATGTGTACATGGATATGATTTTGAAGCATTTATGAGCACATTCACCTATTTTGTCGATATAGAGATCTACACAAGCTTTGTTGTTTATAGGTGAATAAGGGCTTGAATTGGAGCATATATGAAGGGAATGGAGTATTAGATCATGGCAGATGTCAAGGAGATGCTTTGGAGAAGCTAAGGAAGGAGCATGATTGGAAAACTTTACGAAACAAAGGCTTTCACAAAGGCTTTTGAGTTCCACGACCGTGGTTATGCATTGAGTTCGTGGAAGGTGATTTTGAAGAGCAACAGAAAGTTCCACGCCCTAAACCATGGTTTATTACACTAGACCGTGATTTCCATGACGTTATGACGTGTCATATTTACCACGTCAGCAATAGTTATTGGGCTTTCTCGTAACCCTATTTTTCCTTATAAGAAGGCTGCAGTTGGGAGAAAATGAGAAGGTCACATACGCTTGTATTTACGGCGGTTTATATCCGAAGAGAGATATTTCTTGGGAAGATTCTGGGAAAGACGCGATTTGAAGATTGTGTACTTCGAGATATCTTAGGGTTTACATTTGGAGACGGATTGCCATCCCGTTCTTCATTGTTTCTTAAGATTGTTGTGAGGATTTCTATTCCCTATTCCGCATTAATTAAACACATACTTTGGTTGTTCGGATTTGAGATTGATTTCGATTGTTATTGAGTTTTCGAGGGTTTTACTTTTTTCTCTTTTATATTTGATTTTTGATTCAATGATGATGGTTATTGGCTAAAACCCTTTAGCGATTCTAAGGTGAAGGGTTGATAGTTGTGGCTTAGATAATGATAGATTGAACCAAAATAGATTGGACCCTGAGAGTTGCGAGAAACGTCGTCGATAGCCTTTTCCACGATCTGTTCTTGAAAACCACGGCCGTGGTTCTTCAAGATCTAGCCGTGATTTCCTCTGTTGTACGACCTTTGCTTTTGCTTTAATCCAATGTTAAAGATTTGCTTTAACCTAGACTTGGTTTACCTTTTCTAGATAGTAGTGAGACTCAACATCCTCTATTTCGGTTTCGAGTGTCACAACCTTAACCGTTTTGGCTTGTCTTTGATTCCTTTGGGTTTGGGCATGGGTATTTGAGAGTAATTCTTGTCCCTTGATCCTTTCTATACTGCAGCCTCAACAACCTTTATAGAGAGTGTCCTTGGGTGAGACATATAGGGTTTTGGAATTTTACCGTACACAACCTTACATTAGATATAACTTTGCAATCCCGATTTTGTCCTTACATCTATAGAATATCTTGAATCAATTGCCACAATTGGATACTTGGATCTTTAGGATTGTTGTTTTCCCAATATTTGCAAAGCTTCTATACTTTACTTGCTCGATAATTTATGAACTGAATTTGATCCCCAAAATCCCTGAGTTCGATACTCTGAAATTCTTGCTTTACTACGCCAATCCGTACACTGCGGGTTCGCTTGCTTGATTTCAGTTTTATAAATTTAAAGCTTATTTGCACACACACTTTGAGGTGAACAATTTCTTTTGCACTCTTGCATGATGAGATTCGGTTGAATTCGTTGGCATCTAATCCGCAGTATAGCAGGTTTATTGCCTTGTAATTCTTTGATACACTGTCCAGGTCAGCCTGTGTGAAGTCAGCTTCCTGTAATACCCGGAAATATTTCTTTCGGCTATTTTGGAAACAAATTAGAACTCGACCGTTGTGACCTCTTTCCGGCGCTTTAGTTCTTTTGTATGGCCTCTAATGTTACGAGTCTTCTTTTAAGTTTCGGGACGAAACTTATTTTTAAGGGGGCACTGATGTAACATCCGGAAATTTTCATTTCATTTAATTCCGTAGCAAACCGGAGTTTAATCCGTTGATTTCCTCTATCTACCTAGTAGTACACTATCTCAAAATTTCATCATTTTATGTAACCTCACTTCACATAAAATGATAGAATTTTATATCAAACCCTAATCTATCAAAACCTAGTTTTATCATGACATGTCCTTGACAAAGTCATGACACCCCTTTGACGAGACCAAGACGAGATCATGACAAGGCCATGCATGGGCTTGGCAAGACAATGACGAGTTTTGACAAGAACTTGACAACATCAGCCCACTCTTATTCTTACCTTGTTTTCAGCCCATTGTGATTCTTATTTGATTCACTTGTCCAGCCCTTTGCATCTCCTTTGCTGATGGATTTGAGCAGCCCACGAAGCCCAGCTAGAAGCAGCCCAGCTTACCCTCAGTGTGTGTTGTCCAGGAACGTGTAGCAGCCTTGAAGATAGGCAAGACCCATCAGCTCCTTCTCTCCTCCATCTCTTTGTAACGGTCGGAGATCACGCAAAAAAAAAATCACAACACGGAGCTCCCTTCCTTTTCACCCACGCCTCTTGCTGTCCAGGTTCACGCAACGATCTTCCCTTCCTTCTTCAGCCTTCTGTCGCCAACCAACACCAGCCGACGCAACCCTTGCTGCCTGGAAGATCTTCACACAACCAACATCTTACTCTCTTTTGTACAAGCGTTCTGCTAAAGCCTCCCTGAGCACGCCAGCCGTCTTGCTCACCAACCTTCGGACGCCATCCTTCTGCACGCAATGGTCTTCCCTGCTTGCTATAGAGCCATTGGGTAAGCACAACAGACCAAGGCGTCTCTCCTCTTGACTGCTTCGACAATAACCAACGACCATCATCGATCTAGTGAGCCTTCCTTTCTTTCAGCCTCTCGTCAAACTCACAGGTTAATCTCCTCTTCCCCTAACCTTGCGAAGTTATCTAGTGCAGCAGGGTGCTATTGGATCTAGTAGTTTTCGTCTCAGCGCTTGCAAACCACAACGGCCCAGTGGACATCGAGCTTGGATCGTCTCTATGCGTCTAGGAGTAGTCGGGTAAACAGCTTTCCTCCTTGTCGAGATTATAATGAGTATGACATGCTCTTCCTTCCTTCCGTTCATATATATATGCGTAGCTGCTGCTAAGCCATCATAGAACCATACATTTCAGCCAAAGGAACAACTACAAAGAGCTGCTACACCTTTTCCAGCTTTCCAGCATTGACGAACAGTCAACTTCGGGTCCAATTTTGGGTAATCTATACTCTTCCTTTTTGGCTAGTTTTCGGATATGTTATAGATGGTATTTCAAAGTAAATCATACTAAAATTTCAGAGGAATCCATGTTATGGTTTGAGAGATATGGGGTTTCAAAGTTCAATTTTATAAATGTGCTGAGTTGAGAAAAACAGCATTGGATGTTGTTTTGTGAGATAGTTTTGAATAGTCTTTTGATCTCTGTTAGGCTTGAATTTTTGATATGATATAGTTGACATCTGGTTGTAGATCATATTAAAATTTGGGAAGAATCGGAGTTACGGTTTAAGAGTTATTGTGTTTCAAAGTTGAAGTTTTATATATGTGCTGAGTGTTGGGGAAAACAGCAAATGATGCTGTTTTGTGAGATGGTTTTGAATAAGCTCTTGATCTCCGTTGGACTTGAATTTTGGATATATTAGAGATAAGATTTAATAGTAGAACATATCAAAATTTGGGATAAATACAGCGAGTAGTTTAGGAGTTATGATTTTTTCAAAGTTAAGACAATGTGCTGCTTGTTAAGTGTTGTACCCAACTTTAGAAATTTTTGTAGAAGCGATGCTTTAACAGTTTTAAGAATTTCTTTCTCCTATGAGTAGATAGGATATCATAGATGACCTAGGGAATTATTTCGGAATTTTTATAAGATTATTCGAATTTTATATTTGAAGCTGTAATTGGACTTTAGTGACTTTGCAAGAAATAGAAAATGGGTGGTTTTTCTAATTGTTACCTAAATTCATCCTAGGGAGTAGAATATGGTTAGTTAGTCTCAAATAAGAGTTTAAACATAAATTATGAAATTTTTAGAAGTTTCGGGACCAGGGGTAAAATGGTCATTTACCTGTATAAGGGTATTTTGGTAATCTCTTGTTGATCGATTTTTATATCTTAGAAGTTGGAGACTTATAAGAAAGTGGGATACATTATTGATTCCCTTGTCTGGTATAACAGGCAATTGAGTTCCTACGGTTACATACCGAGTTGAGATTAAGAGAGTTGCGACTTGACTCAGGTAAGTCCTTTGGGCTTACTTAGCTGACTTCTAGATATGAGTGTGGATAATGATGGTGGTGTGTGAATGATATGTCTATAGTTATATTTTAGTAGTAATTATCTACCGACCTATACTTTGGCCAAAGAGTAACGGGCGGTGGCATTATGCTCAGTTAGCTTGCGGGCGCTGGGGGTTTCTTTAGGGACTAGTCCATACTCGGTTTGTAGTGATGCTACCGGCGGAGGTCAGCTAGACCTACACCCAGTTGGATAAGGAACGGAGGCAAGAACTGTTAATAGCTCTCGTGCCACAACTGTAAAATTGAATAAGATGAATCACCTAAATAATAGATAATAAACGGTTGAGTGCCAGCATGATGTTTGTTTATAATTTTTCTGCGTGTGTTTGTGCTATTGTTATTCTACTTATATTTGGATTGTTAGCTAACGGTTTATCCGTGTTGTAGATCTGTAGAGATAGACAGTTGCAGAGAGATCCGGAACGGATGGTCAGCCGGGTCCACGTACTCATTAGATGGGGACGGGGGAGTCTTCCATACGTCATGCATGTTATGTATCTTTATATATGTTTGTAAGGCTGTCACATGTGTACGTTCATACCATTAAAAATATTATGTTTTAGAAATTGTTGTAAATACATTTGTGCCTTGTTGTAAGATCCTAGTAAAGTTGTTGTTAAACCAAGGTCGGGACCCATTGTGAGGTCCTAACCAGTAGCTCCCCGAGTTCCGAGAAATTGGGGTGTTACACTTCCTTCTTTGGGACTTGGACATCTTCAACCGTTGTCATTGGAACTTTAGGTCTATTTTGATTGATGCTCCAAAGCTCCATGTCCTGGTCAATAATGAACATACGCATGAGTGCTCTTCAAAGAGCAAAGTTGTTGCCACAAAAGAGTGGTGGTCGAGATGAGGATCTTCCTTGAGAAAATCCACCATCACCTACAGGATTCATGATTAGTCTCACTAATGGTTAAATCAATATACGTGAGTCTAGCTCTGATACCAATTGAAGAACCCGTAGGTGAAATAAATAAGTTAAAAGATATTCTAGAAGGGGGTTGAATAGAGTATGAGAACTTTTCGCAAACCCAATCTCAAGGCCTTGAAACTCCTTTCAAGGGCCTTGATGTCGATTTGTGCTCTTTGTGAAACTTTGATTTCAAGGGCTTTGAAACAACTTTCAAGGGCCTTGACTTCGTGCTCCTGCAAAACAAAGTTAGTCACAATAGCGAGATATAGTGCGGAATGTAAAAGATTGACACGAGGATATGTCTACGAATTCGGCTCTAAATAGCCTACTCTCCATCCCAGGGTATAGCCTTAGGATCTAACTATCTATTATCAGCTTCAAAGAGTCCTAGATACAAACTAGAAGAAATCCCCTTCTTCTCTCAATGTAGCCAATGCTACGATCTAGCTCTAACTCTTCACCTAGCTATAATAGCCTAGTTACTTTGCAGAGTAACACACTCTAGTATAACACTATTTAGATCTTCCAATGGAGCTCTTGTGTTTTATCTCTCTAAGGGGATAAAGCTTTTTAGAAGGAGAGAAAGAAAAACAATGAATCATGTGAAGATGTTTGTGTTGCTTGAAGACGTAAAGATGTTTCCATGTAAGTTGTTGTGTATCCTTCTTCAATCATCATCTTCATTTATACACTTCTATGGAGAGGTCTTCTATGCGTTGGAGAGATGATCGTTTGAAGATGAATCTTCTTCTCCATGACGATCGTTTCCTGTTTTGAGATGAGGTAAACGTCATAGATCTTCATCTCATAAGAGCACGTTGATTCCTCAGCTCCTCAATCTTCTCGTTTTCTGTTGAACCAAAGGAGAAAAAATCTTCTGAAAAGATATTCTAATCTTCGGTTGAAAAAGATCTTCACTAAAATCTTTTTGTTGAGCAAATCGTTCCTGGAAAATCTTCTTTGTAATTTGAATCATTTGTATCGTGCAACTATATTTTTTCAAGGCCTTTGAGATCGTCCCTTTGTATAACACTATCTTCCTTGTGTGCTTGAGTAATACTTCAAGGCCCTTGAAGTCCATATCAAGGCGTTTGATGTAACACCCCGGATTCTCAAAACTCGGGACATTACTGGTTAGAACCTCACAATGGGTCCCGACCTTAGTTTAACAACAATATTACTAGGATCTTGCAACAAGACACAAATAAGAAAAACCAAGATTCATAAAAAAGTATTTTTTTTAAAGGATGAATGCAACAAAGTCTAACAGCCTATAATTTTTAAACAACAGAAAAGACTATCTGTCTTAACAAGAGGAAAGGACATCAAAGCAACAACCCAAACCCCAACTCTAAGGAGTACGGAGACCCGGCTGACCTCTACTTCCGGATCACTCAGTTGCTGCTCTAACCTGCGGTAAATCTAAAAACACAACAAAAACAACCATTTGCTAGCTATCTAAACATTAGAAGAATAATAATAGCACACACACACATAGCAAAAGTAAACATTCATCATGCTTTCAAACAATCCATTTATTATCTTCATTTAAGTCATTCACTCTTACTAATGATACTTATTTTGTGACACGAGGGATTCCCAAACCTCGCCTCCGCCCCGTGTAACCATCAAGAATGGATCCGATGCATCTCACCTTGTACCTGCCTGGTCTGGGTATAGAGAACCTCCTAGTCTCCTGTCAAAGTTGGGCAGTGATGTCACGGCCCGTTATACATACACTTGGGCCTTAAAACATAATAACAACGGTCGTCCTAACAAGTTGTTATAATTATAATTACACACATTGCACACACACAACCATTATCACCCAACTAATATCCAGAAACTGGCTAAGTAAGTCGCAAGGACTTACCTGAAACAAATCACACTCTAACAAGTCTCAACTCGGTCCGTACTCGTGGTAACTCAAATGCCTATCAATTAAGGCATGGTGATCAAAATCACACCCCATACTCTTAGAAGTTATAAACTTCTAAGAGGTTCACTCTCATGAGGAGAATTTATGAAAATACAAATTCTTAAGGTAGAAGATTATTTTACTCCTGATCTCGGAAATTCTCAAAGTCTATCATTAAAATCTAATATTCACCTTTAAAACTTGTTTCCATAATTTGGTTCTCACGGATAGCTTACTAGAGGTTATAAGGTTAAATCCCAAACAAACTCGTCAACGAGAACAACATCACTCCCTCCCCGGTTACTACTCTACTCTCATACATATATATATATTACCTTTTATCCCTCTCTATATATACTTATGTATATACACTCTATTTAATCATATATATATATATAGGGTGTGGTTCCCATGAGAACACCCCTAACGTGAGAACATGAGAACAATTGTACATTGTTGGATGTGAGTATTAAGGGTTGAGATTTAGAGTAGATATCAAAAATAATAATAACTACGAATAATAATAATTAGGAATCCAACAATAACTACGAATAATCCACTCAACCAACAATAACTACGAATAATATATTAAATGATATGTCACATTCGTAACTAAACTGATAATAATTACGAATCGGTTCTCATGTTCTCACGTTAGGGGGTGTTCTCATAGGATTTATGCTATATATATATATATATATTTGCTTATCTCTCTTATCTCAAATCTATCTATACGTGTATATGTACTCTACACCGCTACATAAATATATATTTATATGGCTCCCGTCTCACAACTCTCTCTCTCTCTCTCTCTCTCTCTACATATATATATATATACACACTACCCTATCACATATTTATTTATTTATCCCTTCCATCTACTACCTCTATATATAGATATATAGATCTACTGCACTCCTACATTTATATATATATTCTACACATATAACTATATATATATTCTACACATATAACTATATATATATATATACTTACATATATAGATTTTAGGTCAAGTGAGGAGAGAGCTTGTAGATAGGAATTAGGAGGATTGTAAGCCATTGGATGGATTCAAATCAAGGGCTCTCACACGCTCATCATTAATGGCATTTTTGTAAATTGACTTAAAATCTGGAAAAATACCCTTACGTTCAAAATAGTCATCGGTGTTCATACCTTTATATGTCATTGTTCATGTTTTTATACATCGGTGTTCATAGTATTTTTGTTCATCAAAGTGTCATGTCCATTTATTTTTTTGTGTTCATTTTATAATGCACAGAAGTTCATTTATAGTATATAACCACAAAAAATAAAAAAAACTCATCACAAAACGTTAAAAGATGATCATAATATGTTATGTATGTGTCAAAGTTATAGATAAGTCATTGGAGTTCATACTTTTATACGTCATTGTTCATGTTTTTATTCGTCAGTGTTCATACTTTTTATGTCATGTTCCTATGAATATTATAAACTATTTTTCTATAAGGCATTTTGCCGAACAGTTTGCATGCACACTAAAAGAAGCATATAGATTATTCAATTGGAGCTATTAGACCAACTCAACATATGTATATGCATGTATTTTCTCAATCAAACTTATCAAACACAAAATGATTCAAACAAATTTGATTTCGAACACAAACATCAATCATAATGAAACCTAAACCTTAAGAATGGAAATCTAAATAGTGAGTAGAAATTCGAAGAAACAAAACCTGAATCGTCTTGTATTCTCTTTGATTTCACAATTTTTTATGTGATCGATCTCTGAATATTATAAACATGATTTAAAGAAAAGTATAATTTTTTAAAAAAAATGAACATCATATTATAAGCACCATAACTGTAAAA
>BSUD01000006.1:27980172-27993121 GCA_033239045.1 Fagopyrum esculentum
TCTCATATGTCCCACCTTTATAGGCTTAACCGCTCTTCATAATGTTTTGCAAATGCACTCCTCAAATATTCTGACATTAATTAGCCTCCACTCGCATCCTTCTTGGTTGATAACTTAAGTTCTTCGATCCAGCTTCTTGTTTCCTCTTCCATCTTTTGAAGATCATCCTCCTCACACACTTCCTCCTTCTTAGTGTTGATTAGTCTCATCACAATGACGGAAGTCGATTGACTCTCACAGTAATTCCACTATGTGAATTTTCACCATGTGATCCTCCTCGTAACTCTCAAACTTTTGGATAAGTCACTCGCGTAGAATCTTACAAAGATCGTCACTTCACCCTATGGTATCTTCGTAAGCTTAATCTACGGTTCTCCTAAATCTTTCCAAATGTCTTTCCATCTTGACTCCCATGTTTAGGGGATTCTATTGAAAACTCGTCTTACTTAGAACGCCACTTTTATCCTCAAGCGAGAATGTAGTCCTCTCTACTTGATTCGCACCTTCAGCTCATCGGCACCGTACTTGGAAGAACTTTAAGTTCGTTGTCTCTAGTTGCTTCATTGATGCCCCATCATGGCTTGTTCATAAGTTCATATCACTCCATACCTTCATGTTGCTTTTATATTGGTATAGTCTTCATCTTGGCTTCGCTTAAGTCGACACGAGGTTCTCTTTTTATTTGTTTGTCCTTTAGTTACGTCATCTCTAGTCTTCTTCTTTGACGTCCTCTTTAAGGAGTCCGGGAAATCACCGGGGTGCTTGCGAAAACTTGATGCTCAAATTCATAACTTGAGCATACTTAACTTCGTATGTATACTATCCTAAGCCAAAAGGCGTTGTCCAAGGGGGCGATGATAGCTTTCTATCATCCTAGTTATAAGGTCCACTATCACTAATATGATATTGGCATACCATATGTTTATATATATATAAAGATATAAATATCATGCTACTACTATAAACATAATATGTCCATAAACAATTTACAAATCAATATACAAGTATAGTCCAAAACATCCTAAGTCCACATATACATATCTACATATATACACATATATATACATAATATAATAATCAATAACTACGTCGCCGAGATCCGCGGAGGAAGTGGTGGTCCCGTACATTCTACCCCAACTGACTCATGCACATGATTTGAAAATGAAATTCATTTCTTTAAAACTCAGAACCCTTGAGGGTTCTATTTATTTTTATTCGGCCTTTAGAAGATTGCGAGTGCCATTGTTGTCAACCTAGGGCTCTGATACCACTTTTGTAACACCCCAAATCCGCGGGACTCGGGGCGCTACGGGTTGGGGCCTCACAATGGGTCCCGACCCTTAGCCTGACAACAATTTCACCGGATCTTGCAACAAGGCACAAATAAAGGCCAAAACCGAAATACATTTTTATGCAATGTTATGAAACCTGAAAATAAAAGAAAGAAAAGACTTCAGCCGTCCTTACAACAACATCAACATAATATATAACAACAACACAAAGACTCCAAAACCCAAAACAACCTAAGATGTACGGAACCCCGGCTGCCCACTCCTCCGGATCACTCGGCCACATCCTATCCTGCACATCAACTACAACAATCGGTATAAAACCGTTAGCTCACATTCTAGGCATTATAAGAATGATATGGCACAAACACACATAGGAACACAAACACACAACATGATTATAAACATACACATCCGTTACTTATTATCTTTTTAGGTTATTCCATATCTAATTCATTCGTTCAAGTGTGACACGAGAGTCTTATAACTCTCGCCTCTGTCCCCGTGTAACCAACAGGAGTGTGGCGGCGCCCAACCCGTATACCCTGAGGGAGTGATGAAGAAGCCCGCCCGTATACCGTGTATGGCCTGGTCGCAAAGATCCCCCCAGTCTCCCTCGGGAAACTGAGCGGTGATGTCACCGCCCGATAATAATAGTAGTAACAATGGGCCAATAAATAAGGTCAAGTAAATCCTAATCCATTTCATGCTTAAAAGCGGTAAACACACACCACCATATATATCCAAATAAGGCATAAAAGCGGCTAAGTAAGTCCGAGGACTTACCTCGTCTCAAAGCTAAACGAAACCGATATCACTCTCCGAAGGAACATAACCAAAGCCTGTTCAAGACAAGGCACGATAATCAACAACATACTACTCACAAGCTAGAAGTTCTTAGACTTCTAGTCCTATATCATCTTATTAGGTCATACACTTTCATAATCTAAAATACACTCCTAGCCCTCATAAACTCATAAGATCACAACCATAGCCCCATGTACTAGGATACTCTCATCCTAAACTCCGCAACTCAACCAACATATAAATATCATCCCAAGTCTCACAAGATCAACCACGAGGCTCACAATTGTATAACAACTCAAGCTCCACACACCACATGTCAAAGGACATCAATAATCTCAAACACTCACCTAAAGGTTCCAAGCCACTACTTGGCATTTGCCCTAAGTTATGGTAGATCCAACCTAGCATGATTCTACCACTAAATAATACTATATCGAGAAAGAGGTACTCACACAAAGTCGATGGCGGAGGACGATCTACGGATGTGGAGAATGGATTCGTTGTCTTTACCGGGCGCTTCCGGGCCTAAAAGCAAAGCTAAGGAAATTTAGCTTATATGCTAATTTGAACAGAATATAACGTGTAATATTCTAAGAAAAATCCCGCTTTGAAAACAAGGTTAAAAACCCGCAAAACATTTTCCGGGGAATTTATACGAACATAGGAACTTGGTCTAAATCACAATTAAAATCTTTAGGGTCACAATCCGAATTTAATCCAACGAGGCATTATTGATAATTTGTAAAACCGGGTTAAAATACATGTAATAAATTTTCTGCAGAGGGCATAAATGCAACTTCTAAAAATTAGGGTCATTATTGCAAATTCAAAGCAGTGGGCACAATCTGTAATTATACCAAGATAGAGGGTCTGATTAAAAATAACCCAAAAAGGATTCTTCTTCTTGCTAGGTTACACGCGGGTTGAGGAAAACGAATGCAGGATGGCGGCTGGCTCTCCCAGGAGGCACTGCAGCGGCTCCGGCAACAAGGACAAAAGGGGGAGACGCACTCCCTGGCGGCAAGGGCGGTGGGGTCCATCGACTCCAAGATGCAACAGAGAGGAAGAGCAGCCCGAGGCTGCTGCTTGCTTGCTCGGTCAATCGGCACAGGGAAGGTTGCAGGGGAGAAGACCGGCGGCTCAGCAGGTGGAGAAGAAGCAGCCGAAGGCGGGGCTCACTAGTTACGGATGGGGCGAGGCTGCGGCGGCAAGGTGGCCCGGACTCCGGCGGCGGTTGCCCTCTCCTGCAACCAACAGATCAACGAGTCGGGGGAAAGAAAAAGGAAGCGGCCTGCTGGTGCTCCGATAGGATCGAGGCGGCGGTGTGGAGGCGCCTCTCTTGCATTCCGGAGGATCCTCGTGGTCCAGTCCCTTCCCCGTTGGTGACGCAGTCTTCGATCGGCCTCAGCAGTTGCACAGGGGAGGAATGAAAAATTAGAGACAGCCGATGGGCTGAGAGATAACAGAGAAGAGAGCGAAGGTGAGGGTTGATTGCGTGAGGGGAAGGGAGATAGGGCACAGCGTGAGGGAGAGTGAGAGGTCGCCTGCAGGTGCACAAGAGCGAGAGGTCGAAAACGGGGTCGAGGGGTCGGCTGCAAAACGTTGGGATCGAAGGGTTGCTGCAGCTGCTACTTGTCGGGGAAAGAGAAGCTCTCATCAGCCAAAGGAGAGATAAGAAGAAAAATAGGAAAAGAAATAGAATGAAGATAAATAATAAATAAATAAATAAGAAAGGAATAGTGGAAGAAGTAGGAAATAATAAAAGGATAGACTCGCTAAAATATACGGAACGGGATCATCGGATCGGAGAATTTCCGACTTTTCTGACTAAAAATAAAATACGAAAATACATATATGTACACCAAAACAATAAAATACCCGGAAAGCTATTTTTATGTCGAATGTTATCTTTAAATAATAATATAAAGAAATCTCGTATTATGAACGAATCGGAAGTAGGGAAAAAATAAAAATCGGAACGCACCCAAAAGAACGGGGCGTTACAAGCGGGGCCGAGAGTTTACGTGAGTTGAGGAGGTAAGGTTTGCTGCAGTTAAGGTTTGATTTAGATTAAAGTTGAATTAGTTTAGGTTAAGAGGTTAATTATGTTTAGGGTTAGGATAGATTGTGGGCTGGGCTGTAAGCTTTCTGGGCCTGAAAATGAAATGGGCCTGCTCTTCAATTAAAACAAAAGAGCTGAAAAGCATATACTCATTAATCGTCCGGAACCGTTAAAAGTACGGGATTATTTACGAGGTTATCTACGGGTTACATTTTATCATTTTATGTGAATCGAAGTCACATAAAATGACAGAATTTAATATCGTTTTATTTTTATTTAAAAGAATTTAGGTTAGCGGATCGGAATCCAGTTTGATCCGGTATTAAAAGGAGTTTATATTTTTCGGTTATTACATCACTGACCTCTTAAAAGAAGTTTCGTCCCGAAACTTAGAATAATGTAACTAATCATTCGACTTTCTTTGTAAATCTTAGTTTCATAAAATTTTTGTTTTCTATCATGCAACTACTCAATCATCATACTCAAGCACACATCACATAAAACATAATCACTCAATCCAATATAGAAACTTGAAAAGTCAAACAATAATAGCATCCGAGTACTAACTCGTCGGTACAGAAGTAGCATCTAACCCTGCAAAGAACTCGGGATAATTACGTCTAATACTCTCCTCTGTCTCCCAAGTGGCCTCATCAGCTCCTCGTCTAGAACACTGAATCCTCAACATCGATATCTCCTTAGACCGCAGACGTCTAGTA
Organism: Fagopyrum esculentum; assembly: GCA_033239045.1. NCBI lineage: Eukaryota > Viridiplantae > Streptophyta > Magnoliopsida > Caryophyllales > Polygonaceae > Fagopyrum > Fagopyrum esculentum. The sequence continues at coordinate 27,985,050 of BSUD01000006.1, forward strand.
CTGCGCTCCAGGACGGCTACTGGGTACTCCACAAAAGTTTGCTTTGGCTCATCTATCTGATTCTTAGAGCTGATGACGTGACTCTTATCCGGTAAGTACTCTCTCACTGAGACATGGGGAACGGTGGGCGAACATCCTCTAGTATGGGTAATAGTGTCAATCGATAAAAATAAAGGCTCAATCAGTTTATATATATCCACGGTTCCCTTTCTAAACTCACCTCTAAATCTTTTGGTGACTACCAAAATAACAATAAAACTTTCTTCCTTCTATTGAATCCATCTACTCCCGACTTTTCGGAAGATCCCGTCTATAAATTCTGAAACAATGATCTGAGACATCTCCCGACACTTTAATAGGTGGTTAATGCTCTTTGTAAGACCACTCACTTGGTCTTGTCTCCCTAATATGACTCAGACGGACCGTTTCTCAAATAATACCTCATCACCTATTTATTGCCAGGCTTTCAATTTGTTGTAATCCAAGATCACACTCCCGGTGGAGATCTTCATATAGTTCTCAAATTCATTAACTTGAATTCATAGTTAATCTAACATTGATTTTCTTTATCTGTGGGTTATGGGCCTACCACGCTTCTGTTGTAACACCCATTAGTCATCATGGCGTCTTTCTGAGGGTCAACATGATTTACCCACTCCCGCATATACTTCCCTTCTAATACTAGCAAGATCCTCTTCAAACAGACCCTTACTCTCTTACTCAACCGTAGTCTGTTCTTAACCAACCAGTAAGCAACCTCTAACCCGATTCTCTCCATATCCTTAGATCATCCCAGAAGGTTGCCGTTGCCTATTTGGGGAATCCTCCAAGGCATCGGTAGAGTTACCTCTTAAATCCGCAGTCACTAATGTCTCTTCTTAACGGTACCTACTTGTCAATACCAACCAACACTTACACGTCCTCAGCTGAAGTCGGTCCGTCTATAATTGACTTATCTCAATATCCCGAACTTACTCTTCTCATACCTATACTGGCGTTAAATTCTTGGTGAGCATCATCTGCCCGATTAATCCTTTCATGCTTCGCTAATTCGTTTTATCTTCCATACTTCTATTTCCTTAGGCTAACTCTACTTCTCGAGCCCAACTGGGTCATTCATCCTGACATAAATAGTCATTCAGAGTCTTCAACGATGGTTGATAAGTGTCTTTGTAGTTCTGGTGACTTTAATTATCATCCCCTTGCAGTTCCCCTTGCATGGATCGTCGGTGTTGATGACTTAGGTCCTGTGATAATTGGGGTTACCTTGGACTTTCGAGTCCACCAAGGCCGTTCTCATATATACATTCCTTCGCTGGTGTTACCGGAAATATTGCCTTCTACAACTCCGTTGTTTCCGCTACAGGGTTTCAACTCTTTTGTACCGGCATTGCGATTTCTTTCAAATTCCTATATCTTTGAGGAGGTCAAAACCTCTTCACACTTGTATAGTCTATATCTTGCTTCTACACTCCATTGTAGGTATCAATTCCATGCACCTTAGATCCTCATATCCGGGTCGACATTTTATCTCTTTTGGTCTCTCAAGCTTGTCTTGTGAATTCTTCTACTAGGTGACTCATCTTATACGTTTTTCTTCTCTACATCGGTCTCTAACTGTCTGTTGATCATTACTACCCATTATGTGTTGAAACTTCAGTTACTTTGTACTCTTGCATAGATTTCCTAAGGACATCCTCATCTCAAGACTTTATTTAAATTTAGCATGACCCGCATTTTGATACATGACTTTCCTTCTCACTGGTTAAGTTATACGCTTGGTTTACACTTAATCCATCATAGTGCCCTCAGTCTGATAGTATGATTTTTATTAAACATCTAATGGTACCATTTGTATACGATACATCAGATGCATATGATTTTCTCACCAATCAAATTTCTCGCATCGCATTTATTATGTTTTCCTTACACTCATGTCGCTTTACCTTTTTTAAATCTTTACACCCTGTAAGATAGTTAAATCCCTTTGAGTTTTCTCGTACACGCTTTACGGACCACGTTGGTTGGTCTTATTACTTTCATCAACTCTTATGTCATCGGTCCAGCCTGAATTTTCATTGGAGTACCTCCATTTCTCATTAAACTTTTATATATACACTTTTCGGTAATCATCTTATTGGGGTAATACCGGATCCATATAATAGCCTTTCGTCATTAAACTTTACTCCTTCACATGTCTGTTCTAGCCAACATGTAGATTCCATCTGCAATCACCTCACAACTCAACCACACATTTCACCGAGGCTTTAAATCATACTCTCTATGTTTGTGCCGCTTCTGAAATTCCAATTATTCTGTATCACATCTTTAAATCACAAGAGTTTCCCTTGTCAATCTAGACAGTTTGACCCCACCTTTTCTCGGAGGAGCACCATCAGTCCTACTTGTGTGGAATGCTAAGTTATAGGACATGTTCACAATCATCTACTTCTTCTTACAGGGATCCCTTCATACTAACTTTGATATGTATCTTTCCTTAGTCAGTAGTAAGTAACTACTCACAACAATTCCCTTTACACCATTTCTATCATTAATGGTCATTATCGACCGTCATGAGCTGCTCTTTAATTTCTTTATTAGAGTTATCATAGTGTACTCATTCAATGTTACCATCAAGGCTACTAGTACTTGTATTGATTTAACTTCACCATTCTTCTTATCTGTCAACTAACCATCGCTAGTTAGCTAGTACGTGTAAATTCTCTATTGTTACCAATTAGTCTGTAGTTGACCTTCTATAAGACCGAAGACTTACTTTTCTTCTATTTCTTTTGAGGTTTGACATACATGGTGAAAATATATCTCTTCCATTTATACTCATTTAGCTCCTTCTACAAATTACACTCCTATAAGAGTACTATACTCTTACGAGTCTAGTTGTATCTTCGTCTCCCGTCAACTTATCAATTCTTCTACCATAACTTGTAGGCATTTCTCCATGATTCTTTTTACCCGAGTTATTATTCACTTGTGGTTCTCTGTTATGACCCGCTAGTGTTATTAACTTAAGTCCCTTCGTGAGTTTCCTCCCTTGGGGTGCTGCTTGTACTTCCGCCTCTATAGAAATCCGGTCTTTGTTGTATCCCAATCCTTGTTGAAATTCTTGTGTGTTCTAGGAGGTCACACCACTTCCATGTGGGTGAAATCGGCCTTCCCCTTTCTAGCAACCTGTAAGCTTTCATTTTTCGGCTCTTTAAATCTTCGTATCGGGATGGACAATGTATCTTATCTTGACTCTTACGCTTATGATTGTCTCGAATTCCCATCTTAATTGTGGTGGCAAGTAGCTTGTCAAGAGTGATCATATTTCACTTTGCTTCTAGCCTCAAACTTTTACCTTCTGGTTCGTCAGTATGCTTAGATTCAATACCTCTTGTCTGGATCGCTACTATATTTTACCTTGACCTTCATGCCTATTTGTGTTTCTGAAGGCATCCCCCATTGTTGTAACGTTGCTTTACACCATCTTGAAAGAACCTATGGGTTGTCTCTTCCAATTTGTATACTTGCCGGTCATCCAACGCGTTGCCGGAACCACCCTCGTGTATATTCTTCATTTAATCCTATTGAGTTGACTCGGAATTCTCGTATTGTCATCGTAGTTGGTGTTGTCTTTTAGTCTTCACTTTTCCGTCTCGACGTTCCTCCACAAGATCAAGGGAGTTGTCCGCCGTTCGTCTACCCTAATGCACCTAAGATGTGCATACTAATCCTCACGTTGACACCCTTCAAAATCTACTTAGATGTGTCAAGGGGTGAGAAACTCATTATGTTATCTCCGTTAAGGACATAACAAAACTATAATTTCTACTAATCTTCGGTATATACTTATCTATATCATATATCTTTATAATCAAGCTAAAACGTCCAACTAAAGTAAAACCTGTAACGACCCAAATTTTTTGCGCGTTTTCGATTTATATTTGTTCCGACTTTTATCGATATTTTAATGGCCAAAATATTTTTATTTATTTATGAGTAATTACATATATATATATATATATATATATATATATATATATTTCCCGTATTTTATTTTACGGAAAATTTCGAAATAAGTTTCCGATCCAAAATTCCGTTCCGGCTTTTTCCTTCTCGAGTTATGCTATTATATCTTTATATATATAAAGCCGGAACTCTGATCTCTCTATGAGAACTAGCAGCCCTTAGCCGCCCAATCTATAAGCCTACCCCGACCCCTCGTTAACCTCCTGTTGTACAACAGGAGCTCTGCAAAAGTTGCATCACTCTCTCCCTTACATGCCTCTCCCCTATCTTTGATCAGTATCAATCTCAATATCTCTCAGCTCATATGAGCCCCCTCCTCTGTTGAAACACTCTGAGAGCACCCCAGCAGTAGCAACACCAACCATCCTTCCCTCTCCTCTTGCTGTCGGAATCACCAACGAACCCACACCCCGCCTGCTGGCCTTTGCCTTCACTTCGCCGGAGACCGCCTAGCTCCGCCGCCGCCTAGAGTTGCAAGCCACCTCTCCCTGCCGTCTTCCCTGAAACTGCAACGCCACCGGACTGGAACTCCTTCGAACGCCGCAACTACCGCCAGAGGAGCCGAGTCGCACCACCGGTGATGAGAACGGCCACCACTAAAACAACCGGAGATGCCAGAGCTTCCCTCTCTCTCGCAGCTCGTCGTCTGTCCTCGCGCGAGCCTTCTGTTTGCGCCAGCCTCGCACTGCTGCCGTCGACCCTGCCGCCCGTCGTGCTACCACCGGAGAAGGAAGCCTCCGCCAGTGCAGCCCTCCTTCCTCCGCCGAGGTCTGCCGTCGCCGGGCGTTTGCTTCCCCAGCCCTGTGCGGCTGCGCCTCCATCACTAGGGTTAAAAGAAACCCTTCTCTATAATTACAATCGGGGCCCTCTATTTTGGTGTAATTGCAGATTATGCCACTGCTTTGAATTTGTAGTTTTGGCCCCATATTTTTGGATTTTTGCAAATTACCCCTGCAGTAATTAATTACTGAATGTGTCCGGATTTGTGATATTGCAGTTTTGAACCCAGATTTTTTTGGAATGTGAGGGTTGTAATATTTTCGGCAAATAGCCCAAGGTTTATTTATGGTTTATGGCCCGCATTTACAAGATTATATATTTTACCCCGTAAAATGGTGAACGGTTTTGTTTCGTCCTTGACTTTGAAAACGAGTTTTACCTTGGGTTTATGATGTCGTATGGGTTGCCCGGAAAATATTTTTACGGATTCTAAAATTGGGTTTTACCTCCAGTTATAGTCTTGTTTTTACTTACACGATGTTTTATGCCTTGTTGGATTAATTCGGATTTACGGTTCAAGTTGTAATTTCGGGTTATGACCAAGTTGCTAAATTCCTGTGTTTTGCCGAGAAGGTTTTTGCGAGTTTTAACGTGGGAAAGTCAAATCGAGCTTTTCTTTAGTTTTATGTATATTATATATTCTGATCATATTTAGCATACGAGCTAAATTTGTCTAAATTTTGGTGTTAGGTTCGAAAGCGTCCCGATAAAGACCTAACAAGTCCAACTCGCCATCCATAGATCGTCTTCCGTCTTTTGACATCTTGTGAGTATCTTATCTCGATTTAGTTATGTTTAGTATTAGTATCATGCTAGGTTGGATAATCTAGCATAACTTAGAGCGAATACCAAGTAGTGGTTTGGACCTTAGGTGAGTTTTGAGGATTGTCGATTGTTGTAAGATGTTGAGTGCTTGGTTGACCTTGTGAGTATTTGATGCTTGAGGTTGTGGATTTATGGTTGTTAAGATTATGGGCTAGAATATGCGTATCCTAGCATAGTGTTAAAACCGTTAAGATTTTTGACACTAGGCATGTATATCCTAGTATGTGTTGTGGGTTATGATCCTGCGAGATCATAGGGTCTAGAAGTTTAAGGACTTCTAGCTTGTGTTGAGTGGGATGTGAGCATGAGAGATTCTAGGATGCGGTCCTAGAATGTGAGTAAAATGATCTCGCGTAGATCATTTGTGTAGAAGTCTTAGACTTCTTGAGTTGAGCGAGTGGTTGATATAATTATCTTTTTGTGAGCAGGTTGTGGACTCCTTCCCAAGGGAAGCGAGAGTGTTGTGAGTTGAGTGTGGCGATAAGGTAAGTCTCCGGACTTACTTAGCTCGTATTCCTTGTATTAGCATTGATGTGTGTTTGGTGGTGTGTGTTTATTTTTTTTTATAACAACTAAACCTGAAATAGGATTACCGACCTTTATATTATTTTGGCCCAAGTGTATGATAACGGGCGGTGACAACTTGCATGGCTCCCGCGAGAGCTAGGAGGTTCTCGGCGACTATCCCGTGCTGGTAGACGGTCGGATGCATCAGTACCATTCCATGCCGGTAAGTAGGGACCGAGGCGAGTTTCGGTGACTCTCGTGTCACAACCTAAGTTGAATTAGAACGGGATATGACTTAATAATAATAAGATAATAAACCGGACTTGTGTGCTTAGAGTGTATTGCGTGTTTATGATGATTGACTTGTGTTTGTGCCTTTCACCTTGATTCTAATGCCTCGAATATTAGCTAACGGTTTTATACCGATTGTTGTAGATTGTCTTGCAGGTTAGGAATGCGGCCGAGAGATCCGGAAGAGTGGGCAGCCGGAGTTCCGTACATCTTAGGATTGGGTTTTGGTTGGAGTCGTGTTTGAGTTTTGTATTCATTATATATTGTATGCCGCGTGTATGGCATTTGGTCTTTCGGTTGTATATCGGCTGGAGTCCTTGGTTTGTATGGTTTTGGGTTTCATTGCATTGCATAAAATGTATTTGGTTTTGGCCTTTATTTGTGCCTTGTTGCAAGATCCAGTGAAATTGTTGTCAAGCTAAGGGTCGGGACCCATTGTGAGGTCCCAACCCGTAGCATCCCGAGTCCCGCGGATTCGGGGTGTTACAAAACCTAAAGTCAATACTAAGCATACTGAGATCCGCGGTAGTAGTGGTGGTCAGCCGTACTTTTCTATCCCCAACCAGACTGTGCATGCATTTGAAAACCAAAAGTCTTTTTAAAACTCAGACCCCTTTTCGGGTTCTGCTTAAGTACTTATTCGGTCTTTTAGAAGATTTCAAGTGCCATTGTTGCCAACCTAGCTTTGATACCATGTTGTAACACCCCGAATTCTCAGAACTCGGGACATTACTGGTTAGAACCTCACAATGGGTTCCGACCTTAGTTTAACAACAATATTACTAGGATCTTGCAACAAGACACAAATAAGAAAAACCGAGATTCATAAAAAAAGTATTTTTTTTAAAGGATGAATGCAACAAAGTCTAACAGCCTATAGTTTTTAAACAACGGAAAAGACTATATGTCTTAACAAGAGGAAAGGACATCAAAGCAAACTCGTCAACGAGAACAACATCACTCCCTCCCCGGTTACTACTCTACTCTCATACATATATATATATATACCTTTTATCCCTCTCTATATATACTTATGTATATACACTCTATTTAATCATATATATATATATATATATATATATATATATATATATATATATATATATATACTTATCTCTCTTATCTCAAATCTATCTATACGTGTATATGTACTCTGCACCGCTACATAAATATATATTTATATAGCTCCCGTCTCACAACTCTCTCTCTCTCTCTATATATATATATAGAGTATAGATCCTATGAGAACACCCCCTAACGTGAAAACATGAGAACAGATTCATAATTATTATTAGTTTTGTTATGAATGTGCCATATCGTTTAATGTATTATTCGTAGTTATTGTTGGTTGAGTTGATTATTCGTAGTTATTGTTCGATTCCTAATTATTATTCGTAGTTATTATTATTTTTGATATCTACTCTAAATCTCAACCCTTAATACTCACATCCAACGGTGTACGATTGTTCTCACGTTCTCACGTTAGGGGTGTTCTCATGGGAACCACACCCTATATATATATATATATATATATATATATATATATATATATATATATATATATATATATATATATATATATATATATATATATATCTTGATTCAAATATGATGATTTTTGGCTAAAACCCTTGCGATTC
>BSUD01000006.1:27993131-28057259 GCA_033239045.1 Fagopyrum esculentum
TGTATGTATGTATGTATGTATGTATGTATGTATGTATGTATGTATGTATGTATGTATGTATGTATGTATGTATGTATGTATGTATGTATGTATGTATGTATGTATGTATGTATGTATGTATGTATGTATGTATGTATGTATGTTTGTATGTATGTATATCTACACTACCCTACCACATATTTATTTATTTATCCCTGCCATATCGTTTAATGTATTATTCGTAGTTATTGTTGGTTGAGTTGATTATTCGTAGTTATTGTTGGATTCCTAATTATTATTATTCGTAGTTATTATTATTTTTGATATCTACTCTAAATCTCAACCCTTAATACTCACATCCAACGGTGTACGATTGTTCTCACGTTCTCACGTTAGGGGTGTTCTTATGGGAACCACACCCTATATATATATATATATATATATATATATATATATATATATATATATATATATATATATACACACTACCCTACCACATATTTATTTATTTATCCCTTCCATCTACTACCTCTATATATAGATATATTCTACACATATGGTTATATGTGGTAGGGTAGTGTACATATACATATACATACATAGGGTGTGGTTCCCATGAGAACACCTCTAACGTGAGAACATGAGAACAATCGTACACCGTTGGATATGAGTATTAAGGGTTGAGATTTAGAGTAGATATCAAAAATAATAATAACTACGAATAATAGTAATTAGGAATCCAACAATAACTACGAATAATCCACTCAACCAACAATAACTACGAATAATACATTAAACGATATGACACATTCGTAACAATACTAATAATAATTACGAATCTGTTCTCATGTTCTCACGTTAGGGGGTGTTCTCATCGGATATATATGTATGTATATGTATATGTACACTACCCTACCACATATTTATTTATTTATCCCTTCCATCTACTACCTCTATATATAGATATATAAATCTACTGCACTCCTGCATTTATATATATTCTACACATATAACCATATATATATATATATATATATATATATATATATATATATATATATATATATATATATATATATACTATCCTACCACATATTTATTTATTTATCCCTTTCATCTACTACCTCTATATATAGATATATAGATCTACTACACTCCTACATTTATATATATTCTACACATATAACTATATATATATATACACTATATTTATACGTACAAATATATTTTTATATATATACCTACATGTGCATACCCTTCTTACTCTTATATGTAAACCTATACATATTTATCCTTATACATCTATATATTTACAACTACGTGCACTGCTGCAAATGTATTTATTTATACAGTTTCAACTCTATTCTTCATTTGTATCTAATTATACATCCATATATCCACATCTATTTGCATCTCTTATTCTTATATGAAATCCAAAGTCTACAGTAACAAAGGAACACAACCGCATCGAGATATCGACGGCTAAGGACTCACCGGTGTGACTCGATCGACGCTAACGATGGTAGACCTTGACAAGGAGGGAGAAGACTAGCGTGCGTGGCACGGGGTGACTCGCGACTGGGCTGCAAGGTTCGGGTCCCTACGCTGCGGTCCTGGAGGGAAGAAAAGATCACGATCCGACTCACCTTGTCACTTGGGAGGGCGGTGCCGATCCGGAGGAGTCGGCAGTGGGAGGTCCGTGCGTCGAGTGGTTCTGGTTATCTGTAACCATGGTGTCTCCGGTCAGTATCGCAGGTATTACGGAAGGGAAGGGAGCGGGAGATTATGACTCACCTCTTCGACGTCGATAGCATCGTCGCGGTCGCCGGTGACACCAGTCCTTCCGATGGCGAGGAGCTTCGTTTTCGACTATTGGTTAGGACTCCGGGTTGGTCCGTATACGGTGTGAAGTGCAGCGGCGCCGAGAGTTTACGTGAGTTGAGGAGGTAAGGTCTGCTGCAGTTAAGGTTTGATTTGGATTAAAGTTGAATTAGTTTAGGTTAAGAGGTTAATTATGTTTAGGGTTAGGATAGATTGTGGGCTGGGCTGTAAGCTTTTTGGGCCTGAAAATGAAATGGGCCTGCTCTTCAATTAAAACAAAAGAGCTGAAAAGCATATACTCATTAATCGTCCAGAACCGTTAAAAGTACGGGATTATTTACGGGGTTATCTACGGGTTACATTTTATCATTTTATGTGAATCGAAGTCACATAAAATGACAGAATTTAATATCGTTTTATTTTTATGTAAAAGAATTTAGGTTGGCGGATCGAAATCCGGTTTGATCCGGTATTAAACGGAGTTTATATTTTTCAGTTATTACATTTGAAATCTTCGATAAGTCCTGCACTGAATTCAAACCAACCAAGCATCTAAAGAATATAATCAATACATTGTTAGTGTATCAAACTACTACATTTGTGTTAAATCTTCCATCATCAACACCTATAAAATATTATAAACAAGGTGGAGTTTTCATAATGGCATCCTTAAATACTTTGTAAAGTAGAATGGAAGAAGTTGAGAGCACATCCAACAAAGAGTAAGGGAGAAGCCAACCAAAGTATGAGAAAATGAAAAATCATACAAAGAGTGAGGATGATTTCTTCCTTATTAACTCTCTCTTGTGTCTATTTGTTTAAATTGAGCAAGAAATGAAGACCAAAATTGTAGATGATTCAAAAAAAATACTTCATTTACTACACCAAATATCGATAGTTGGATTGGAAACGGATAACTGCCAACGCTACAACCACACATGAAGCCCGATGATCCAAAAAGGAGTCAATTCAAGCGCTACACTAAATCTCCCATATGGAAGCTCGAACAAATTCAAGTGGATTGTGATGTGGAGGATCCAAATGGTGACATGGAGTTATCAAATTATATTTTTGATATCCCTTGTGCAAGTGTTTTGGAAGATGTCAAAGGTATCAAGTTTATATATGAAGACTCGTACAATGGAAGATGGACATGTGAGGAATATGCCATCAAAAGAGAGAAAGCGCATATGAAGGGATTTGAAGGAGACAAGGAAATATGAGGAAGACACCATGTAAAAGAGATGAGGCTAATGCGACGGGATTTGAAAAGGCAAGAAATTTGAGGAAGTGGCCATGGAAAGAAGAGGAAGCTAATATGAAGGGTGATTCAAGGAGAGGTATAAAAATGCCGATCGATATAAATCAAGTCAAAAGTCAAGAAGAGTGAGGTCAGACGAACCCAAAACTATCAAATTTGAAGGCAAAGGGTGGTGCGTTTTCGTCTACAACTTCCAACCGGTCTCGTCAAAGTTCTTTCTTAATGGTGTTTGAATGTGTTAAATGGATTTTATATAATCCACATGGATTTGAAGATGACAATCAAGATATGTGGGCGGTTCATGCTTAAATTGGACTCAACGATTCTATGTGAAATGCTTCAAGGTGAAAAAGTGTGAATAAAGTATAACGGAGAGGATGCAGACCAAGAATCCTTCGGTTAAATTTTAGGTCGGTTCTTTAGAGTTGTCAAAGAGCTCAAGCATATAGAGACACTCATACAATGTTAGACTTCCTTACGATATCAGCAAAGAAATGTGAGAAATTGAACGTGAAGAAGAGGAAGCTCGTGTGAATGGACATCCAAACAATGGATAGAAGAAGTAATGTTCGGCAATACCTTATTTCCAAATGCCAAGAAGAGATCAAAAAATAAATCAAAGTGTAACAAATTCAAAGATGGAATAACATTTTTTCGTCTACAACTTCCAACCCAATCTCTCTAAAAAAGTGTGTTTCACGTGGAATCCGAGATAACTATTTATATATTGAAGGATGGCCCATGTTAAAATGTGCGGTTGAAGAAATTCTTATGTTCGGTGCATCAAGATAGAAGTAAAATGTGTACTAGTTGGGAAAAAGAAGACTTAAGTCGTTGTCGGTTCAAAGATAAATGTGTTCCAAGCCATACAGGGATCGAGCACAAATGAAAAAGCCATCACATAAAAATTGTTACCTTGTAGTTGGAGTTCAAACGGTGCGTTCGCAACAAAACATATTTATGAAGAATGAGAAAAGTTAGAGAAAATTTGAGACGGGGAATGTGAAGGTCAATTTTGTTGCAAAGTTTAACAAAAGAACAAAAAATCAAAGCAAATGGACATAAAGTCGATTGCAATATGCTGTGAAGCACAAAGCGAGTGAACCCAAGTGATAATAATAATAATAATAATAATAATAATAATAATAATAATAATAATAATAATAATAATAATAATAATAACTACGTGTGATTTGATCTTCACCAAGGAGTACGCAGGAAATTCGATTAATTAAATAATCGGATTCAACCACAAGTTTCGAATACATCAAAAATTCGGTTGTCAACAAAAAACTACGTATGATTTGATCCCTACTAAAGGGTACGTAGGAAACTCAATTTCATAATTTTTGAGTTCAATCACAAGTGTTGACTTATAATTCCAAAATGAAGTGGATAAGGGAAGATGACGAACACGGTGACTTGATTCTGTCTGAAACGGATACGTAGAAAGCTCGGTACAAAGCAAGACGCTCATTGAGTTCGGTCGCAACCAAATTCCAAGATTTGTTAAAGTTGAGAACTACGTTTGACTTGATTCCGTTGAAATGGATACGTAGGAAACTCGTCGAGTTCAGTCATACCCTAAACAAAAAAAGAAAGTAGAAGATGAGAAATATGCTCAACTTAAAATTTCTCACAAACAAATGATAGTCGGATAATTTGGAAAACCCTTCATAGAAGGTGGGTCCGAGTGATTCCGGTGATGCGTGAAAAGGGATAAATGTAAGTGATAACTGGTGCGGGTTTTAGACAACCCTTCAGAGAAGGCGTGTTTGGATCCGACCTAAGATACATGAAAATCAAAGTCCGCAAAGGTATCTCTATGAACTACGTAAGGCTTGATCCTTTTGAGGGAAGGTACGTAGGCAACCCGTCGGGTGCAGCCCAAATACTCAAGAAAAAGTGAAGAGGTCATCAAGAGTGTATCAATATTGTTTTAGAATCGTGAGAATACACGAATAAGGGTCAAACTTTAATAAACATATTTCAAATGAAATGTGTTACGCAATTTTATTTTCTTGTAATATTTTTGTCTAACAATGATGACATTTTTTAAGTATTAACTTTTTTACCTTGTTGGAGAAAAGATGTCTTAATGTGTTAGAAATAAGTTTTTTTAAAAAAAAGTTAAATGACTAATTGACTATAATATATTTTATTGTACACTTTATAACAAACAAAATAGGAAGGAAAAAAACATATATGGATCAAATGGATAAGTCACATTAGGTATATGGATCAAATGGATCAATCACATTAGATATATGAATCAAAGGGATCAGTCGGATATCCAGATCCGGTTAAAGTCATTTTTAATCAAACGGATCACGCTAAAATAATTCTGATCAAACAAATCACCCAAGTATTCGCGGATAATTATTCAATCTGACTAGAATCGTTTTCAAATACAATATTTTATAATTAAATCAAACAGATCAATCAAATATCCACGGAATATTATCCGATTCGGTGAAAAGTGATAAATAGTTACATTCGAATAAATGATACTTTCTAATAAAACATCAAATAATTTATATTTTGTTTCTCACTAGTTTAAGAAAGTAATAGTTGATTAATATAAAATTATATTAACGATATATTATAATCAAATTAATTGATACACGATCCATACCGGTATTAACATGAATTGATACCCGATCTAAACCGACTTGACCCGAAACAAACCGTTAAAAAGAGAGATTGTTTTGACCCGTCCCATTTGAACCCAAACAATTGATACCCGACCCAAACCGACCCGACCCGAAACAAATCGCTAAAAAGAGAGAGATTGTTTTGACCCGTTTGAACCCGAGTTTGTTATGACCGACCCGAACTGACCCGTTGGCCCCGTTTGACACCGCTATCAAGAACCGAGCTAAACCGACCCGTTATGACCCTAGAACCGAGGCTACCCGATAACCCGTTATAACCCGAACCATCGATACCGGCCCAAACGGACCCGACCCGAATCAATCCAGTTATTAACCAAGTTTTTTTTACCCGACCCGTTTCAACCCGAGCTTATTGTGGCCCGACCCGTTGGCCCCGTTTGACACCTCTAGCTGACACCATGACTGAATACGAAGAAATCTTCTGTGACATTGAACTGAAAGCTTGTGCAAAAAATGGGAATACCCTGTCGTCTTTAAACATAACAGATTGGAGATATTGTTCATTGTTCATTGCTCAATTTTCATCGTTCCAATCGGTGACACCAACGGATGCGGCGTTGGAGACACCATTACTGGTGCTGTTTATTCTGGTCGATCGGAGAAGGAGGCGACAACTTTGACGGAGCATCGTTTCAATTGGAGAGTGTTGGATCATAGATCAAAGATGGAGAAATTGGGTGAAGAAAATAACGATTAAAGAAAAAGGTAGGAAGGGTATAAAAAACAATCTATCCTCAAGAATCTCCAAGAAGCGTGGTTGGGGAAGATTGTTTTTACGAGATTCTTTAATCAAACAAATATCGTAAATGAATACAATCCTGAAGCTCTAACTCATACCAAAGACTGGTATTTTTGTCATTCTCAAAAATCCCATGAAAAAGAATCTAAATGAATCCCCGGAATACAATACCAAACATGTCCTAAGAAAATCTAAACCGGACACTTTTTCCCCATAACACTAAACCCTTGCAATTGTTTCTATCTCTCTTTCTTCCAAACCGGCTGCAACGTACCAGGAAAACCCTTCCACGAAAAACCTTTGCTGGAAATCAAACCTTGGGAGACTTGCAAGGAATACACCGGCGGTCTCAGGTAATGAATTCGACCTTCCTCTCTTTAAGTGCTCTATATATGAAACTCTAATCCTTAAACTTTAACTTTCCGCTTTAGGCTACAAGGGAACCTTCGTTTTCGCCTATCATCGAAGTCTTCAGTCAAGAGCGTTGGTATTGAGGTTGAAGGTTTTGCAACTCCTCTCGAAGTCTACCGACCGTTAACACTTGTAAATGTTGTCCAATTTATCTCAAAAATGGCATTCTCTTTAAGTATGAAAAGGGCATGTTCATTTCTCATATCGTGATATGAGTATATCAGATATTAGTAAATCGGTATTGATAGGAATATCCCAGATATCAATCCTTTACTTTTTTTAATCGATTTTAATATCTTTAAATTCAGATCTCCCCACAACTATCCCTCCCAAATCTTCCTCTTTTGATATAACTCGTCATCTTGACAAACACAATGATCAAATAACCGATATCAATTCCCTAAGTTTTCTCTAGTCAATAGCCTGTCTATTATGATTTCTATTAGGGTTGTCATTTCCAATTAGGTTCTCCAGCTTCTGTCAAAGTTGGCCTTTTGTCTATTCTATTTTCAATAGCCTTTATATTATGTTATGACCTGTTTGTTTGCTTTTTTGTAGGTGAGGAGTGAGGACCTTCTTCAGGTTGCAAGCATGAGGAACTACGTCAGATTATTCGGAAGAGGAAGGATAATGCAAAAGAAAGCAATGAATTCTTACCTCCACATGCAGGGAACAATCCTCCCCTTCCTCATGCTTGCCTCCTGTCTTTCTCTCCCCTTGTTTGCCGCATAGTCTTTCGATGTTCGTCTTTCATCTGTCCACTGTTTCCAGGTTATCTCCCTCTCGGTGAATTTCTACTGACTTCATAGGGTTTTTGCTACGAATCCGGCGTTTCTGGTTCATTTCAGTGCTTGTGTCCTATGATCTTGTGGATTTCAATCTAATTCGACACTGACTTATGGTTATATTATATGATTGTTGGCAGCTATGATGCTGTTAGAGATATAATTGATAATTCCTTTGTCCCTACGGAGATTACAGACGGCTGTAAACCTGTTCATCTCAATCTTGTGGTGAGCGAGCCACTTCTAGGCTTCTTCTCTCTTTCTGTCTAAACATGAATTTTTGTGAAAAATTCAATTGCGACACACAATTTAAGGGCAATGACGATATGAACTCAAATTACATAAGAACCTAATTTGTGTGGACTTGTAATATAGATCATATCTTGCTTCAACAATATGACGTTTCTTATTGTATCGATGGCTTTTCTTTCTCTATCAATTGGTCCTGTCATTGGAGTCATAGCAGCGGGTAACCCTGGTCTTAAAGCCATCTGAAGTTGCGCCTGCAACATCTAAGTTACTGGTCAAATTCATGAAAGAATACATTGATAACTCTACAATTAGAGTTGTTGAAGGAGCTGTTCTTGAAACCACTTTGTTGCTTGAGCAAAGATGGGATAAAAAATTTTACACTGGTAAATTGTAATCATCAAGCTTTCAGAATTTATCAGAACAGTTGTTTTGTTCATTCTTGCTCTTCTGATTTTCTTGATATTGTTCTAGGCAATGGAAAAGTTGGAAGGATAGTGATGGATGTTTCTGCTAAACATCTCACTCGGCTTATTCATCTCGAATAACAGTTTTACTTATTACATGCCTGTCCTCATGTCCTGAAAGGTTGATGCTAAACGAATTACTATGGGGAAGTGAGGATTCAACAATGGGACAAACCTGTGTTGCTGTTGATTACATTATAACTACAAAGGACTTTGCTCCAAAGTTGGTAAATGAGTCTCCTAGTTGGAAAATGATGCTGAATTATAAGCGATGTAGAAGTTGTTGTGTACTAAGACATTCTTGTTATCCAGGTGGACACAAGCATCAGGATTCAGGAGTTGTAAGTCATTTAATCAGCAGATACACTTAATGGGAATGCTCCATTATAGTGTATTTTATTTTTCTTCATTAACTCTCTTTTGTTGTTGGAATTCTATGGAGTTGATGTTGTAATACTCCTGTATCAAAATAAAAAAACAAACTTTTGCACTAATATATGGAAGATTAGTCTCATCAACCTACATGACAGATAAACTACATGCCATATTTTCCCAAATCTTTAGTAATTTTGTGCTTTTCCTCAAGCTTTTGTGATATAATAAAAATTGTTCCTGGTCCAGACTCCGGGGTGCAGTTATGGTATGCTTACATAGGTCTGTTATGTGTTTGAGAACATCAAAATTCAGAAGACTTGACGGAATTGAGCTTATATTTCCATCTTTTGGGCTAGTCTAGTCTAGGATTGATAGTAGAATTCTGTCAAGTATATGTCAGACAATGCATTGCCAGATATTCTTTGTTGTTCCAAAGGACAACTTGACTCTTTTTTATGTACCATTTCTCTTCTCATGTAAATTTCTTTTATCTGGTGGGGAAATTTTTAATCACATATTCTTTCCCTGAATGTGTTTCATCACTCCTTACCTTCTTGCTAAATATGTGATATTTGAAGTGATAACAGTTTCTCACTAGTGCTTATACAGGTATATAGCAGCCGTTGAGGGTGAAGTCCATAAGCGATACCTAGTAGCCATTAGCAATGGAGTTATGATTGATGGTTGAAAGAGACCACATGGAAATGTTCAGGTACTTATTCCTTTTGAGTTTTCCCTTATATTGGGCATGTGTTAAGCAACCTTTATCAAGGTATCCTTTGATTATTCTAGGTTGCCAAAATTGAGATGTTCATTCAAATGGCGGAGACTGAGCTGGAAAAGAGGAAGAAGGCTGGCCTATATAAGAGAGACTTTAAAGGTCAATCTCACTTCTTTTGTTAATTGTTATTACTTTTACTTTCATGGATATTTAACTAACTCTTTACTTTATTCGTCATCATACTTTTAAGCACAAAAAACGGTACACGCCTTGTTACTTCTGGTTAAAGTTTCCATGTGGTTAAGCTAGTTTAGCAATCATATACACGCATATAGGAGGCCTATACATAAAATTCTCGTATACTACTATTAATCTATATACTTTAGCTTGATGCAAAACGAACAGAGGAATGAGGAATCATAAGTGAACTATGTTTTTTAATGTATTGCAGAGATATATTGTGTAACAAATGATCACTATGTGGTTTTAATGTTGATGTATTTCCTCCCGCTTCCTGATCAGATATGAGGGAAGGTATGGCCTACCGACCAATTTTGATTCTACTTACTGTTATGCACTGGGTTTTGCTGCTGGTGCCCTACTCCAATATGGGAAAACTAGACTCATATCTTCTGTTAGTTTAATTTTAAACTTAGTTAATGATTTTCTTTGCTTTTGAATTGTACCCTTCATATTTGGCACATAGTGATTAATCTTTTGTGGAAATTCTTCCCACTTAATTCGTATATTGTTGAAATCTATTGAAGGGGTTCAATTTTAATGAATTAGTAGGGTGGAAAAATTACTCAACAGGGGTGTTGACTGACGGTATCTAATCTGTGTTAATAATACAAATGCAGACATCACTTTTATAGCCCGTTCATTATTTATTTCATAAAGTTTAGCTACATATGGATCAGGACATCTTACATTATTTCTGTGTTCTCTTTGGCGTATTCCAAACTTTTTAATCCCACTGGCTGGAACTTTTTTAGTGTTAGGTATGTGTCTCGCAGTTCGTTAGTTTTGCACTGCACTGTTGGTTCTCTCATCTGCCTTTTCATGGTTTCTAAAAAGTCTTGAATTTTGTTCTTAAAATGTTCCCAAGTGCACATTCATGTGTTGATTCGTTGAGTTTGTAAGCGTAAAATGTTGATTTGCTGCCTAATGATGGAAGCACTTTATATGATATATAAGCTTTTGATCTTGATTTATGTAATAACCAATAAGCCTCTCCATTGTAAGTACTGTCAGCAGCTCGCTTGATGTGAACCAACGAATCACATCATCGCTAGTACTGCTCCATCAATTGTGTCATCTGCCCTTGAAGTGATCAAACAAAAATTCACGGAGTTTGTTCTTAAGTTGTGTTCGAGGTCATTATTCATTGGATTTCTTGTGGCAGTAATATTGAAATACGGATTTTGCCCCATGATGGAGACCTTATTTCACTGCATAAGCATCTGATCTTGATTTCCGTAATAAGCCTCCCAGTCATAAGAACTGCTAGCAGCTCTGCTCACCCCCACCATGAGGGTTAGTTTCGTTACAGTGTGCTGAAACCTGTTCACCATCTTGGTGTTATTATTCTTACTGGAAATTTCACAAAACCACCTCTTGTATAAGCCTTTGTTGGTGGCTGGGCAGTGCTGCTGTTATTATGAACCAGGACTGGCTTTAAGGAAAGCTAAGACCATCCCTGGTTTCTGAGGGCCTTTGTTGGCTTATATTGCTATACCAATAATAAAGTTTGGATGAACTTCTATGTTTTAAATTGCAATATTTTTTATTATCTTGTATTTCAATTATATTAGTCGCCCCGTTACTAATTGCATTTACCTATATGCTTGGCATATTTGTTCTTGTGGGTTAACTAACGGTTTCTAAGGTGCTTATTTGTGCTGAATGCTTATAAGGTGTTTATTTTTGCCATGATGGTTCGTTTGACACGATGTGCTGAATGCTTATATGGTGCTTATATGTGCTGATGAAGTACTTGTTTGTGGCTTTGTGCAGATAATGTGCTTATAGCTTGTTTGGAAGACATATCCTTGATCATTCCTATGTTCCTTAGGCTGCATCTGTTTACCCGTTTGGTATTGTTATTATTGCTGGAAAATTACACAAAACCACCTTAATTTAGGCTTTCGATCATGGCTAGGCAGTGCTGCTATTATTTTGAACCGGGATTGGCCTTATTGGATAACTGGGGACCTTTTCAGGCTTGAGCTTTTGTTGCTTACATTGATATACAGATCATATACATTGTAATTGGGTGAACTTGTACCTTTTTATCTTACTGTGTTTTTTATTATCTTGTACTTCAAAATATTAGTTGCTCCACTATGAATTGCATTTACCTATAGGCTTTTGGCATATTTTATACTTGTAGTTGCGGGTTAACAAGGCAACTAGTTTGTGTTGACTTTATAAATGCATCAAATTAGCTTCCGCTGTTATAAATTTAGCTGTGATATTTTCCATGGTATCTAGTAGCCCTACAACATCATGGAACTCGTGGGATATCTCAGTCCATTTCATGTTGTTTTGCTACATCTGGATCAGGAAATCTTACAGTATTTGGAGGATTCCTTTGTCGAACTCAGCATTATGTAAAGCTCAAGAGCAGGGAACTTTGTTAGTTTCAGCCTTTCAGGTATGTGCCCCAGTTTATGAGTTTTTTGCTGGTCCATCAGTTTTCTCGTCTGCCTTATACATGATTAGACAAAAAAATTCTTGGGCTTTAATCTTGCATTGTGATCAAGTGCTCATTTTATATGTTAAATTCTTGAGTTTTAAGTGTGAAATATTGATCAGTTTCCCAATGACAGGCTTTCATGATATATAAGCATTTGATCTTATTAGTTTCCCTAATAAGCCTCCCCATCCTTAATTTAGGTGTTTATTGCTGTTCTGCAGTCTGATGTTACTATGATTGGGTGCTAGTTCTAATGAAAAGCTGATGGTGCTGCTAAGAACATCAGTTGTTCAATGCTTAAAAAATGCATTTACCCATAGTTTTGTGCTGCTCCCTTCAGTTTTCCAGCTGCTGTTCATATGATTAGACAAAAGATTATTGGATTCTTATCTTCAAATGTGCTCAAGGATACATTCACTTGTGTTGATTTCTTGAGTTAGGAAGTGTGAAATATTGATTTGGGAATGTTGATTTGTTGCCCAATGATGGAGACCTTTCAAAATATCAGAAGGATAACTTCTAATATTTGATCTCCATGATAAACCTCCCCATTATTAGTATTGTCAGCAGCTTACTAGCACTACCCATAGCCGCTGCTGGAACTTTGATAATTTATGATCATGCCATAAGCATGCTTATTGTTGTTGCTATTATTATTGGTAAATTACACAAAATCACCCTTATTAGGCATTTGTTGGTGGTGCTGATGCGGCTGTTACTATGAATGGGGACTGGATTTTATGGAGAACTGAAAGCCTGAAGTCAGGTACTGGGTTCTGAGGGCATTGTTGCTTATGTAGCTATACTCGCCATCATAATTAAACATTTGCTGATTTTTTTAGAAGTTTTTAGCAACATGTATGTTACTAGTTTCTCCATTAAAATTTTACACTGCCCTTTGGACTTGTTAGTTGTTACATTTGCATTATTGGGTACCAAATGATATCTAGTAAGAAGTGGTTCAACACATTATTATATTTTTGGACCAGGATCTGGTTTCTGTGACGTCCAGATTCTGCTTGCAGTGTAAATATTTAGATCCTACACATTCAATTAAGCTAGTTCGGGTGAACTTGCAGTAAACCAGAGTATAATTTAGATTTAAAACTGCATTGCAAGCTAGTCTTGCAGCTCATTGAGTTAAACATAAATTTGATTTTATGCCCAATGACGGAGACCTATCATCATAGCTTCTAACGACAGGGGCCCATTATAATAGCTTCTAATGACAGATACCCATTATAATAGCTTCTATTGGCTGAGACCTATCATCTAAGCTTTTGACAACTTCTAGTCTAGATGTCCATAATAAGCCCCCCCCCCCCCATCATAAGTATTGCAGCAGCTCTCCTAGTATTCTACCCATTGTTGCCACAACTACTGCCATGTATTATGATCATGGCAGTTTAAGCCACAAATGCTCTTGTTGTTATTATTATTATTGGTTAATTGCACAATCTTACCTGTAAATTAGGTATTTGGTGGTGCTGCTGCAAATCTGCTGTTACTATGAGGGCCTTTGCTGCCTATATTGTTATATAACTCATAAACATTGAGTAACCTGATAATTGTATCTGACATTGTTTTTTATGCTCTTATTACTTCAAAATACTAGTTGCTCCACTACAAATTGGATTTACCCTTAATCTTTGAATCGTGTGAATTGATATAATTGCTTAATCGGTGATAACTAATTCACGTTTGGTTTATCCTGTTATTATCATTAATTTTTGTTATTGGTATACATATTTTTTTTTCAGCGTAACATAGATGTGCATGATTTGTGTGTTTATTTCATCAAGGTTGAGTTTTTGCAAGATTCAATTTACATTATCAGCAAGTTTGCATGAAAAAGTTAATGAATGATGACCTTAAACACCAGAATGATCAAGGATACCAAAGTGGGTGGCATTTCAGATTCTAAGTGGAACTTGCCTCATTATCACTATAGCGGTGGTTGCAGGCTCAGTTGCTGGTGTGATTAAGGATCTCAAGAGTCATATGCCAACAACTTTGTACTCCACTTCGTTATACTCTCCTCCTTAATGTACGTCTTCAGCAGGCAGCAAACAACTCAATCATACCTTCAAAGTGCAAGAGCATGATATGGTAGTGTTTATGATCACAAAGATTGTCCGAGGAACCAATGTCGTAGGACTTGTAGCCCGGGATTGGGAGCTTCACCCCTCGGTGAAGAGTTTGCAGTTCAGAAATGTCTGAGCTGTATTTTTCTCAATCCATGCAAATAATGTCGAGAAGCCAATACGGGTTGTAGAATCTGAAACCGTTGTCATAACCCATTGAACGATTGTCTTATCCACTCCAAGTCATACAACAAAGTGACAACCTGGGTGATGTGTAAGTCATTGAAGTCCTGTGCATCATTATAACACTAACTCTCACGACAGGAAAAGTCTTGGCCCGAATCATTGACGAAGGTGGCCTATGGGGCTTATGGTTGCACTTTTCAACCCAGCACCAACCAATACATCATTCAGTCCGGAAGATTCCGGGAATTATAATAAGCATCTGAGAGGCCTGCCAAGTCCAATTTCAACATGCCAGGAAGAAAGAAGGTTCTCTATTCAGTTAGCTACACTGCAAAAAGTTTTGGTGATGGACTGGACAAGGCAAACCCATGGAGCTTGTATGTGAATCTACTTGCATGACATGTCCAGTAGGCCAGCATATGCTTGAATAGAGAACCGTTACATGGAGATGATGCTGGACAGGCTGCCATGGGTTTGCCTTAGAGACCCTTCTTTCTTCCTGGCTGAACCCAGCAACAAAGGTCCTCTGAGGATGAAAGGAATGCAACTTTCTTAACACTGTCAGTAATGAAAGCTAAATTTCATGCTATTCATCACAGGGCTCAAGAAGTTAAGAACACCGAAATTACAAATAATGCAAGTCAACAATTGCAGATAATTCTTGAAGCGTAAGAATTTTACGAATATAAAAACCATTATGTTGCATTTCATACGCTCAGGATTTGAAGTGCATCACTAATAGATAATCGCCCCTGCATAGTGCGATGGGGCTAAATTCATAGGAGGCTAAATTCATAGGACGAGTACGTTGCTGGGTTCTATGGACCTTTGTTGCTTATATTGAGATGAGAATTATAAACATTGTGGGAACTTATATGTTTTACTTTTATCATACTGTGTCTTTTATCAACTCATGCTTAAAAAATATACGAAGCTCCTATAGGCTTGGCATATTTATATTTCACCTTTGGGGTCAATTAAGGTATTTAATTTGTGTTAGCTCTGTAAATGCTTCAAATCAGCTGCTGCTGTGATTATTTGTAAGCTGTGGTGTTTTGTTCCTGGGACATCTGTTTTGGCACCTGATCCACATTTTTTTCATGCTGTTTTGCAACACATGGATCAGGACATCTTACCTTGTTTCAGTGATTCTTTTGTTGAACTTGCTATTATTGGCCCAAGAGCTGGAACCTCGTTAATTTCAGGTTTGTATCTCAACTGATTTGTTTTGCACTGCTCATCATTTTTCTCGACTGTCCTTTACATGATTAGACAATTACTTGGATTTTGTTCTTGAAATGTGGTCAAGTGAACATTCGTGTGTGTTTGAAGTGTGAAATATTGGTTTGTATCCTAATGATGGAGATTCTTTCATAATGAAAAGCGGAGTCCCGCTAGCACTGCCCGTTGCTGCCACCAGCACAACACACGCTTGCTATTGTTATTCTCATGTGTGAATTACATGAACCATCCTTAGTTTAGGCATTTGTTGGTGGTGCTGCATTCTGCTGTTTGCCTTATTGGCCCTATTGGGGACCTAAACGATATACAATACCTAATTTTATTTGGGTGCAGGAAAGATGTGGCTCAATGTTACAAGGGTAGTCTTCCGAAAAGAAGCATTGCCATCAGAATTGAATATGTGTTCCTGAATATGCTGGAGGACTAATGGTGTACTATAATGTTGAAGACTAGACTCAACCATCCAATCGTTATGAAGCTCTTTTTTGCTAATTATGACAAGACCATGTTCTTTCATGCGTTCTCAACAGTGCAGCTCGTTGTCCTTGCTTTTTGTTTGGTACTTCGCCATCAGAACCAAGAAAAGATGAGTCATGTCCGGAAACTGGTGATGATGCCATGACAAAGTTCAAGGGAAAGTATGTGGCTATGACCCTAGAATTTACCCTCAAATGAACATTTTGAGGTTAGTTGGCGACGAAAACATTATGAGGTTATTATTAGTGGCTAAATTCATGGGTAAACTGGAGGCTACGAACCGACAGTGATTTTCAAGGTTACCGTCACCTACGAGTATGTGGGACAATATGAGGGCGTCGGATATAAGGGTCAACTTGTTATGCACACATAATTGCTATGATTGTGAGTAAGAACCGTAATCTACGAGTATGTGGGACAATATGAGGGCGAATGAATGAGCAATAAAAAAATGATGAGAGAAACTCCGATGAGCGATAAAACTATATATAAAATAAAAACTATATAATGCATGATCAAGGGTTGACAAAATGTGAGATATAATGCAAGATTAGATACAATGACGAGACATGATATGAGGTACTATGACAAAATGTGAGATAAGATAAAATACGAGGATTTAGTACGAGATGCGATATGACAAAGAACGATATTATTCAATTAGATGGAAAATTACGAATCAGTCAGCCCTGGCCGCATTCGTATTGTGTCCGTGTTAAGAATTTTATTTTTCCGGGGAAAAAAATCGAGCACGACGCAATGTGGATGCGTCCGGGTTTTGCCCTACTTGAGCGTATGCCACATCAGTCTTTCACCCCTCATTTCGACAAATTGAGGCTATCAGGCGCATTTGCATTACGCGTGAGAGGCACATTCGCAATGCGAGTGCATTGCCTCCTTCCGTCTGACCGAATAACAATTTTGTATGGTAAATTGACAATCAATATGAAACGATATATGGGATTAAAACGTGCTTGAAATTTTGATGGAAGTGAGATTGATCTGAATCTACATGTGAAGACAAGTAGCACTGGATATGAGGGTCAACTTGTTATGCACACAATAATTGCTACGATTGTGAGTAAGAATGGTTACCTACGAGTATTTAGGACAATATGAGGACGAATAACGAGCAATAAGAAATGATGAAAGAACTTTGATGAGCGATAATGGAACCATATAAAATAAATTTGTACAATACGTGATCACAAGTTGATTGATGAAAAAAAAAAGTGAAGAGTTACCATTTTTGTGTATCACATTGTCGTATCGCGCATCTCTTCCCATTAATAGAGAAGTTGCATAAGACTAACTAGGTATCGTTATCTTATTCCTTATGTGTTTGTCTATCTCTTTGTGTTAACTAAGGAAGATGCTTGTAGATTATGTTATTTTGCTCGAAATTGGTTATTGGTCTTCATTTTCAATGTTATACTTCCTTGATTGGAATAAAATTCATCGAGATTGAAGGAGATAATCTAATGCTTGTCAACTCGATCAATTGTATCTGGAAATCACCTTGGGAACTTGATATGATTATAAACGACATTTCGATTATCTTCTCAGAGTTTACTATCTCCATCACTCGACACATTTTTAGGGAAATTAATCTGGTTGCGGACAAGATAGCTTCACATGGACACAATACCGACCTGCACATTGAAGAGATTCTAGAAGATGTTCAAGACCTCATCCGCAAGGATGCCATAGACCGATTGGTTTCTGAAAACTATTGCACCTATTTTCTTACCTATGTATAAAAAAAAACGTTATACTTCCCTAGTGCATCTATTAGTTGTGTGGTCGTGTTTTTTTTAAGAATGAGTTGGCTAAGTAGGTAGTTTATGTAACATGTGTAGTATAAACTAGACACTTTTTGTCATGTGTAGACAAACTAGGTAATTCCTATTTTTACAAAAAAAAGATTTATTTGAAAAAAAATTCTGATACCAATTTGATAAATTGAAAGAATGTTGATCAAACAAACTTAGGTTAGATCTAGAGTGACTTGCCTTTAAAACTCAAGAACAATATGAACAAACAAGAGTTGGTGACGCGGTTCGGTCAGTGACCTAGTCTATATGAGATCTCGGGAGGGGAGAACCAACCAATCCAGTAAGAAAAATTACAAATTCTAACAAAGCTTACAAGAAAGCAAATGAGAGATAAAAAAAAACAAATTATAGATGATCTCTAGAACCAAAAGAAATAAAGAAGAAGAAGTATGTAAAGCGAGTATGAACACTCTATGAGAACGAAGTAAGGTTTCTGAAACAAACATGAACATAAACTTACCGCTTAGTATTGCTTGAAAAGTATATATATCCATGTTTTTTTTGAATTAACCACAACCATGTGAGTAGCTTTAGACCAACAAAAAGCTCAAAAGAAAATGGTTGTATGAAGAACGGTAGAGGGTGATTAGCAAGCATGAGTAAACACTCGGTTGCCGAAAAACATTGTATTACAATAAATAATTCACATGCTCGTCTCTAAAGAGCATTATTATACAGAAGATATATGATTCAACACCTCAAGAAATCTTCTCAAAACAAACTCATCTTCCTCGCGTATTTGTTGGGTTGCTTCCTATAAATTATATGTTTTATTATGGATTAAATATAGTGTGTTCAAAGGCTAAGATACTACTCCCTTCCAAACAACATTGGTTAGTTGACATATTTATCCCACCATTTGATCGAAATATGTGATTTTAATTTATTATATTCTCACATACGCCTTGTTGATGTGTTTCAAACTTTCATTAGGTCGCAGCTGGAGGATGACTGTAACTTTTGTTCAGACTCCTATTGTGTGCACAAACTTATCTACATATGATTTTACTTATTTCATGGGTTATCAAAATCATTGTCTTTCTTCTTTTTTATTTAGGGTTCATTCATTAAACAAATGTTATTTAAAAAAAATATAATATCACAACCACGGACGAAAGTCAAGTGATAATAATAATAATACTTATCAAATCATGGAGGGAAAAGGATGAACACATGTTTGCTACCAAATACCAAATAATTACCATCCCTTACCAAAAGTAACTTTAGGATAACTTTAACTTTTTTTTTTTATTTTTTCTTTTTTCACATTATAATTAGGAAGAAAAAAGTTACTGGTACTGAATTGGCTTATACATGCCGAAAAGGGTAAAGAACTTAAAACAGTTAAACTACTATATTCCTTTACACAGCAATCTAGTCTACTCTAATGTTATCTTTGTTTCTCTCCCAACTCCTAACCTTCTACAACATTAATAGCATTGTAATGCAGCATTGAGACATCAGAAATCCAAGAATCCCCTTCACCTGCACTCTCTGCATCATAAAAACAAACAATCAATCAATCACTTGAAACTTGAAATAGAACTGTCATCTGTAACAAAGGGGAGAATGGGGCTCACCGGCAGAGCATGATTGTTGTTAGCGGAGGTGGGCAGCGGATGTATGCTGTCAGAATCCACTTCACCGGTAGGCAGGGGAATTGCCGGATTGCTGTCTATAAACGGCACGGCACGTCCTCCCCCGCCGGAACCCACCGGCGCCATGGCGGTGGTTTCCATGGCGACCGGCGCTGGGGAGCTACTGGGTCCAGCAGACTTCTCACGTGGTCGAAATGGCCATGGAAACGCAGGCGAAGATGACGCCACGCCTCCCGGAGTTGGCGGCTCTGTCACTGGTGCCGGTGCCGGTGCCGGCGTCATAATTACTTTGACTGCTAGCTTCTTGCCTTGTAAACAGGGCTTTTTAGTGCCGTTGTTGAAAGAGAAGTAGAAGTCCCCTAGCCTAGAAGGCTTCCACTGTTAACAAAATACAAAAAAATGTAGCCGTTATAAGATTTAAAAATCATTATTGACATTGGATTAAGAATTTGAGCTGACCGTGTAAGAGGAAGAGTTAGGGTTTGAAAGAACAGTGGCTTGAGTGAAATTGCAGAGATTGAAGGCCAATTTGTTTCTGAAAATGTAGAGACTGTAGTGATTCTTGTGCCTGAAAACTGCAAAAGGTAACAAATTCATCATTGCTCTCTTTTGAATTAGAAATCTGGAAGAAGAAGAAGATTAAAAGCAGGTTAGTTCTTACTGATAGAGTCTCCAATGTGAACAGTGGGAGCATTCGAATTTGCGATGCCGTCAACGAAGAGAGTTGCAGAATGAGAAGAATCGGGAAAGAAAGCAAGAAGCAAAAGAGAGAGTGAGAAGAAGGAGATGGGCATTCTAATTGTAAGGGAGATCTCCATGATTTCTCTGTTGATTGAGTGCTGAAGGTAATGAAAGCCTTTTTATGTGGTGTGAAGAAGAAAGAGAGAGAGAGAGTGGAGGTGTGAATGTCAGAATTGTATGCCTTTTCATGGGAGGACTTTAAATTTGGGTGCCCTAGATATTGAAGACTGTGTAGCTTTTTTTACATGGTTTTACTTTTATTTTTATAGTTTAAATTAGTTTAAATTTACATTTTCTTTTGAAGTATAGTTTAAATTTTACTTAAACACCCTTTTACATAATGGAGTACTACAACTGCCCTCAATGTTGTCTTTAATGTTCCTTCGTTAAAGGTTTACTACTATTAATATTTTGAGCGGTTACGTAAAATCGTTTCTTCCGGCATATATAAAATTATGAATAAATAAATTGTATGTGATAAAATATAAATTGATACTTGATAAAATATGAACTAAATATTTATTTTTTTGAAAAATGAACCTAAAAATAACTGTAGTGACAAAGTAATGAAGTATACACTAAGATGATATTTTAAATTTTTAAAAAATATTTTTAAGAAAGAAAGTGTTATAAATTTTAGCTTATAACTTTTATAATAGTAGTTCAATTTATTTTTAACAACTTATTTTATACTGTTATTTTATTATATATTTTATGCTACTCTCAAACTGTTCAAAATTTTATTACAGTATTTGTTAGTTAAAAACACATAGTATTAGTTCTCATATTGTTCGAAGTTCAGTCTAGAGCGGACCTGGACGGAAAAAGTTCACGAAAACATGAATAATAAATAGAACATAAAATTGATATAAAATATCATAACCGTTATTATACAAATTTTAAATGAATCGCATAAAAATTTTGAACTAACAAAATAACAATTACAAACTTTTCTTGTAAAAATACATGAACCATTAGTACAATAGGTAAATGTTCAGGTACGGCCCTTTTATTGCGGTACGGTCGTACGGCCGTACCGCAGGGCGACACGTGTCCCGAAAAAAAAAAAAAAAAATTTCTCTTTTCTAAAACGATTTTTTTTTTTTACGAAAACTAATGAAAATTTATTTGAACTACCATGTTATAATTTATGCACTATTATCCTATAAACTTTGAACTATTCCTATATAATCCATGAACTATTACTTTTTAATATAATCCATGAACTATTCTATTATAATTCATGAACTATCCCATAATAAGTTTTGAACTATTACTTTCACTCCTTTATAAATTTTTGCACTTTAAACTATTCTATTATAATTCATGAACTATCCCATAATAAGTTTTGAATTATTACTTTCACTCCTTTATAAATTTTGCACTATGAACTATTCTATTATAATTCATGAACTATCCTTTTAGAAGTTATGAACTATTACTTAATAAGTTTTGAACTATTACTTTAAATCCTTTATAAATTTTACACTATAAACTATTCTATTATAATTCATGAACTATCCTTTTATAAGTTATGAACTATTACTTTTACTCGTTTTTTTTTTTTTAAAAAAAAAAAAAATTCCGGGACACGTGTCGGCCGTACAGACGGCCGCACGGCCTTACCGGAATAATGGGCCTTACTTGAATAATACCCTATTACAATAAGTTGAACTAATAGAACAAAATATTGAACTAAAAAAAGTGCTTGTAAGAAAATGATGTTTAAAATGACATGTGTTAATCCGTATTTCGTACCAGATAAATAATATTGTGCTTGAATCAAAGCCTATTACTTTTACTATTTATGTGTAGAATTTTATTCACAATCTTATTTATTTTTTTGTATTTTCAAAACACTGTTTTTCTTATACAAGTTTTTACATTTTAACATTATTTTTAGATAACTTTTTAAAATTATTATGCATACATAAGTATATATATATATATATATATATATATATATATATATATATATATATATATATATATATATATATATGAGAACAAATTCGTAATTATTATTAGTTTTGTTACGAATGTGTCATATCGTTTAATGTATTATTCGTAGTTATCGTTGGTTGAGTGGATTATTCGTAGTTATTGTTGGATTCCTAATTATTATTATTCGTAGTTATTATTATTTTTGATATCTACTCTAAGGGCCCGTTTGGTTCCAACTCCGGAAACGAATTTAGTCCATATGTATATCATTATTCATGAAATTTTGTGGAATCATTCCTTGTAAATTAATGCAAAATGCACTTTCTTCCCCACATTTTGTTACCCTATAGGGTATCAAAAGTATTCAAATTCTACTCCAATTCCT
Organism: Fagopyrum esculentum; assembly: GCA_033239045.1. Lineage (NCBI taxonomy): Eukaryota > Viridiplantae > Streptophyta > Magnoliopsida > Caryophyllales > Polygonaceae > Fagopyrum > Fagopyrum esculentum. Next base: position 28,015,805 of record BSUD01000006.1, read on the forward strand.
TCAAACCACAAGGAATGATTCTACAAACTTTTATGAACAATGACATACATATGGACTAGATTCGTTTCCATTCCGTTTTCGATTCCGGAGTTAAAACCAAACGGGCCCTAAATCTCAACCCTTAATAGTCACATCCAATGGTGTACGATTGTTACATGTTCTCACGTTAGGGGTGTTCTCATGGAAACCACACCCTATATATATATATATATATATATATATAATCTTTTATATATGCATGATTTTTTTTTTCTATAATCGAGAACCCGAAAAAATACTAAACAACACTTGCCCAAGTCCAATTCATGATTGTCTTATATGACGAGATTTTTGTATGGTTTTAGATATTTTAAGTTTTTTGTATAAATCTTTGGATAGAGTTTTGGAATTTTTGTATATTATTAAAATCTAGTGAAGAAAATTTATGAGGATATTCGTAGGTAGTTTTCTCTTTAAAATTTGAAAGCTAGTAAAAAAAATTCCTAAAATTATTCAAAAGATATTCTAAACAATAATTTTTTTATTATAAAAATTACATTAAAAAACAAGTCGATAAACTTTACCAAATACTCCTTTATCTGTGTTTTTAAGAATTTAGGAGATAAGATTTTATTTTTTTTCATTATTAGTCTTTGTAGAAGAGTGGAAAGTTGTTTACAGTATACCATATTAAAATAAGAGTATGTGAATACAATATTATTGTTGAAATACTTGTATTTTGGAGTTGTTGGTCTAAGTTTATATTGATCTGGTAAATATTTTTGGGAAAATAAAGGGGAAAGAGGTAGCTGAGAGATGAGTATGTTGCTGACTTGCTGCTATGGTTGATGATGAATTAGGAGATTTTATTCTAAAATGATTGCAGCCTTTTTTTGTCAATTACAATCAATTCTTTGGTAAATATGGAGGTTAATCCCTCAACTTTTTCACCACCTCCTTTTACTTTCTGTTCTTGCTGATTTTTACTTTTTAACCGCAAGGCTTCAGCTTTTCTTTTTCTTTCAATCTAAGGGTAAAAAGCAAACATCAGCATTTCATATTCTGAGGCCTTAAACAACAAAACTCATGCCGTGTTTTTCTCACGGAATATGCATTCAGCTAAATAATCGGAATTTTTTTTTTTAAATAATCAAAAGAATAAAAACTATTTATCTAACATACTACTTATTTAAAATATTAGTTTCAACAGTAAGATCACATTTCAATAAATATACGGATGTATTCCAACTTGTTGGTGCTTTATCCATATTTCAAAATTATAGCCAAATGATTATCACTAACATCATAACTTGAAAATCAGCACACTAACAAGAGAGTAAGCATCACCTCAAAAAAATCATCACTGTATCTAAAAAATCAACACACTAACAAGAGTAGTAAGCATCAATACAAAAAGATCAGCACACTAACTCAACAAAATCAACACAAACCATAGTAGTAAGCAAAAATTTATATATGTGAAGAAAAGATGCTAGAAAATTTCCATTTATAGCATCTTTCTATGTATTTTATCATTAATTTTCACATTAGATTCCATTAAGATAATGTTATCACAACATGTTGATTGGAGCTTGCTGTGTTGGCTTCCTATTATATATTCTCTCTTGTTTTGAGTTGTTGTTTTGACTTGTATTTTTCCATTTACATGAAGATGATATAGAAATTGATCTAGAGAGTATATAGGTTACAAGGCAGAAATGATGATCATGGAACTCATGGCAATGACAAAAGTTTATAGAGCAATTAAGAAGCAAGCCATAAGAAAAAAGAGTATATAGCTTTAGAACAATACATTTATACATTTGCATAATTGCCGTAATGACAACAACTTTATCTATCAATTAGGACACTTGGTTATCAACTAAAATTAGGTTTGAAGTTTTACCTTTAGATTGGATGAAATCGAAAGCTCATCCACGAAAATATTGCGAGGAACTATGATGCACGTAAACTTTTAGAAGGCAGAGTGTCCCGTATTTTGTCGTGTCGGACACGGGGACACTGTAGGACACGGCTCGGGCATGGTCAAATGTGACCCGACACGGTCAAGACACGTTTCAGATGTAGGGCATGTCTAGGACACGGCGATGACGCGGATGGTGTCCGATGAAGACATGGTGAACAAAAGTTTACCCAATTTTTTAAGGCTATTTTTTAAAAAAAAAAACTTATAAAAACCTGATTTACCACAATATTTTTTCTTCTCTCCCATTTTTTCCAGCTAAACCTAGCCCCCCACAAGACTACATGCGAGATTGTGGTTGCCGGAAGAAGGGCACCGATCTTCTTCGGCTCTAATGTTGAAATGTTGTTGTTCAGCCGACCGACTCTTCTCTTCATTCTTCTTATGATTTCATAAATTAATTTTGAATCTTTGATTACTAATTTATTGTGTAATATTTCTTTGTTAAATGTTGAGTGAGTTATTCTGATTCTTTCACTTTTCTAATTTACAAAATTTTATTATTGTTTTCCTTGGTTGATCTTGTTATTCGGTTGTTGTTGATTTGCAAAATGAATGGTTCGTTCTTCAATTTTAAAACTAAGTACGCTTATTTGACATTGTAAGAGTAAATATGTTTATTTCTATGTTTTGTAAAACTGAAAATGTTTGTTTCTAATATTTTATTTCGATCATTTTGTTCTCAAGTTAATATATATACCAACTCATATGTCATTGAGTTTTTCATATATATGTATCTCATTATTATATATGAATTCTACATTTCAATAACTTTAAAGTGATATATTATTTTTTTTTTTTTCGTCGTGTCCCCGTTTCCTATGCATTTGAAGATTGTCGCTTCTCTGTTTCTCGCCTTGTCAGTTTCCCGTATCCGTGTTCGTTCATAATAGGCGAGGAATTCTGCAATTTCTAGGCATAATTGGAAGAAATGAATTGTGATCGATCCCTCATCTCCGTAATCAAGCTTGTGGTAGATAATTGATTTTTCAATTCTCCAACTTCCTTCATCTACCATCATCATCTACTAAACCTTGTGGTTCCCAATGATTCTCATAATTTTTCATTTCTTCATCTAACATCATCAAGCTTCATCTACCATTTTTAGCATCCTAAACCGACCTATATTTGTATATTGTCTCCAATTTCTTTTCTTTCTATAAAATAATAAAAAATTACACCGCTTGTGATCGACTTTGTATGAGTATTTTATGACAGTTGTAATGCAAAAATCAATCCCTTTCATGCACTTCATGTGTGTTCCATAAATCTCTCGTCTCATTTATTTAAGAGGATTTATTCAACAATTTTCAACTCCCACACATGAATATTCAAAACCCTAGAAATCTAAAATCATCCCTACAGCTTAATTATTCAAAATCACACTGCACAAGGGAAGTAAAATCCAGATTAATGATCCATAATAGCAGTCAAGTCAACACACAAAGTATTAACCATGGTCAAATGTAGCCACTTAGGGTACTATACATAGACCATAGTATTCCAACTTCCGAAGGCATGTAAAGTAAAAAAAGCTGTCAACATATGAAACAAAATGTAAATTAAACAAGTGTGACAACGGAAAATGACAATACAAGTGATCTCTAAGCCTGAGAAATGAGATTACGCGTGTGGTATGTTTTCACAAAAACAAAACAAATGTACAAAAGAGTCCAAATTATGCACGTCTGTTTATGTTAAATTGTAGTTATCAATGTCACCAAAATGTGTTTCTTCTTGTTTTATACTCGAGGGATATTTATAAATGCTCATAATATATGAATAGATTCAAGTAAACGACAAATAAAAAGCACATGAAAAACGTACATGACAATGGCGACAGGACGAGCGAACAATCCTGCAACAAGAAAACAACTACAGTTGTTGGCTACTTTCGTTGTGTTTTTAAACATTTTTGTAGCGTTGTTTGGTAATTGTCATTAATCTAATTGCTTATTAACGACGCTTAAATTCGTCAACAAGAAAAACAAATGGTTTTGGCTAATTTTTACTTCAGGAATGATTTTGTTGTGGCTTTGCTGTCTTTTATTTTCTGACAATTATAATAAACATTGTACAACATTAATTAGTTATACTAAACTAACTTGGTGATGCCCCGTCAACAAGGAAAGAGTGGAATGACAAGTAAACTTAAATTAGTATATAGACTAGATTTGAGCGGTGCGATAAATGGGTAGTTATGGACAATTTTTCATATTTATTCCGACCAGAAAGTACAGCGTGAGGTCTAGTTTGGATTAGAGCTCAAAAATCATCAAGTCTATCTCAAGTGAAGAAATTGTGTCATTTACCCTTGCGTGATCACATCTGAGGCTATCAAAATAGTGGTTCACGCATCAAAAGATGTTCATATTTCCTTAAATTTTATGCATGTGATTCCCGTCTAGCTGTTTAAAAAAACTTGTTTCATGTAATTTTGTTTTTACACATAAAATCTTTACAATTGTATCATACACCCATTGTGATCAGATCAAATTAAAAATATCATGTTTTGATACATGTTTTGATTGTTTTTAATTTTTATTATGAAATATATTGTTTCTATGAACCAATTTGCACGATTAAAACTACAGATTTAATCTGAATAAACCTTAAATCTAAGGGTGAATTTGCTATATAGCATTATGCCACTAATATTGTTTAGTAAATATCCACCTCACTAATTTTATTAGAATATGACATCATTTAAAAATTTAAAACTAAATTACTCTCATACAAACAATTACAAGATTTGTGTATTTATTATTGCCTTTTTAAATCATGATACACTTACTTTAATTGTAGAATGTGAATCGTTAATGTTTGATAATTTAGATTAACGTAATAAATTTGGATTACCCTCATACAAGCAATTACAAGATTTCTTTGTGGATCTGAAGCTTCTACTACTCTTCATCGTTTACTCTTCTTCATCTTGAACATTCATTTTCTCGATCAATAATCGTGTACAAGAAAATTAGTTACAATAATTCTTGTACAAGAAAATTAGGGTACAAGAGAAAATTCAAGTATTATAACTAACGTATGTTTATAATTTTCAAAAGAAGATAAATCGTGAGATCCAACTTGTCTGATTGGTATTAGGGTTGGAGGGAGGGACAACCAACCAGAGATAAATTTCCCGTTACTACATTCGTTTATTAATTTTTTATATTTTTTGTAAGAATTATAAAAGTACAAACAAATTCAAAAAATATAAAACAATCAAGACATGTATCAAAACATGACAATTTTAAATCATGATATTAATAAAGTAAAGTTACAAGAGAAACGACTAAATTAGGATAAAATTATTTTTAAAAAATAAATGAAAATCTGTCATTATCTGTTTAATAAGATTATTCACCTAATAATTTATAGGCATATACTATCTACTAAGCGAAATTATTTCATCCAATTCTCTCTAAATCCAATTGATTAATTTATGCATATTGTTGCATAAAAGATCAAGATACATTATAAATTCGATTTTTAATATTTCAATTGTAAAATTAACAATACTGTGTTTGTTTAATTTTCATTGAATATTGTAAATTACTTACCAAGTTTAAGCGGGAGAAAATGAGTTTTAATCGAATTAAAATTCAAGAATTTTAAAAACGTTTGCATTGGTTTAATCGAGACCCGTAGACGGTTCACACTTCACAGTAGTGGCATCAACGAGCTGAATCAGTAGTGCAGTCGCTGAATTCGCATCCTGGATATGTTGGTGATCGCTGCAGGTGATTGAGTAAATGTAATTAGAGCGGCGATTGCGGAGAATGAGACAAAGGGTTTCACACGTACCAGGAAGCCTCATCGAATCCGAACTTGCCTAACTCCCTCAGATCCAGGTTTTGTCTTTCTCTCTTCGACTTCACCGCCAAAGTTGGTGTTTCTATAGCCGCAGATTTTAGGGTTTTTCATTTGAAACTGTTTAATCTTCCATGAAATCAGTATTCCGAAGATGTTATTGCATAATTTCTCCGATCAAATACGAGAATGTCGTAAGACTGGTTTACCATCATGTACAATCAATCATAAGAACAATCATCCTGATTAATGGTTATCATAGTTTTGTTATACATAGATGGAATTCATATTGTTACAACGTGATTTACAAGAACATCACAGTTACAACGCCACTAAATCTTCACAATTTGCTGAGATGGAAGAATTTCCTCGATCACTAGAGCTCTGGCCCGGTTAATAGTAACAAGGCACAGACACACATGCTCTTGAAGCTCATCCGCGTGTTTCCTTAACCCTAATTGGCTCCTCCTAATCTCCTTGACCACCTCCTGCACAGCTTCAAATCTCTCCCCCTTCCTCTCCAAGCAGAACTGTGTCATGGCCTTGCTCCTCTCCACCTCATCGCGGATACTTAGAACTAACCTACTCATGGTGTCGAAATCTCTATTAAGTATGTAAGTCCCCTTTGCAGCCATGTCAAGCTGACCCCTTAATCTCCTAAGCAACTCTGTCTTCACAAACTCAATGCATCGTATTTGTATTTTCTTGTTTCTGGTCACTTTCTTCTTCTTCAAATCTTTCTTGCTGTTGAAGGGAATGGTAAAAAGGGCAATTGGGCCCATTAGAAGTGCAACTAGTGTGTGCAAAGCTAGTAAAACTGTGACTGTTGTTGCTGCACTGAAGACCAAGGCTAGGCAAGCTAGTGTTGCCTTGTTGAAGAACTTTGCTAGCTTAATCCTTCTAGCCATTTTCCTTCTCTTGTTCCTCAGATGGTGTAATAGAGAAGAATGCTTCTCGTTTATCAGTTTGAATCCGTTCTTCGTTGGGACCTTTGGGTCGGAAAATGGATTCTGATTGATCACAAAGGAATTAAGTTCCAAGGCAATTTGCCTGAAGTGCTCATGGCTGTCTTTGTAGTTTGAATTACACTCAAGAATCTCGAGGAGAAGGCGTTGCATTGCTTGATGAGTGGACTGGATTTGGTTTACGCTCTTTAAGAGCCAGCTGCAGATGTTTGAGGCCTCTGCACTTGCATCAAAGTAGTTGTTTATGAGAGCCTTGAGCTCTGGCTTGCTTGAGAGAACTGATGATTTAACTAGCAGTTTGTTGATGGTTTCTTGCCCGAGCTCAAGGATGCATTCAGAGGGCATTTGGTGGGAAGGTAAGAGATGATTATCACCAGAAAGGAACTGTAACTTGGTGAAGAAATCAGTACAAGACTTTGTTCTTAATGCACAATGGTATTCCTCGTCAATGTTTGGCCTTTTGCAGGTATCCATATTCACTGGAAACAAAATAGTAAATATCAGTAACACAAATAAGAACTCAAAAACTTGATTAGTCAAGTTGCTTGATCGTTCACCTTTGTCATCACGGTTGAAGAGCCTTCGAGCTATCCACATTTTGAGCTGTCAATATCTGTTTTCTGGTTTGCAGTGAAATTGGATTTGAATTCTGTTTAACATGTGTGAAAATGTGGTTAAATAGGTATGTGCTATTATTCATGAAGATTCTTAGAGCCACTAGTTTCCTCGCCGTGTTGCAGAATCTTGCAAGGAAGAAAAGTATACTTTATGAGATCATAACATTATCTCCTTTGCTTTGTCTGCTGGAATTGATGGATCGTAACCGGTATGGAACCGAATTAGATGGGTGGGTAATAGGAGAAGATGCTTATCCAAATCTGTTTCAACATGATCCTCCTTTTGTTGGCATGTTTGCCTCAGCTTCTGGTATTCAAGGTAACTTTGTCTAGTTAGAAACTACTTTTTGTGTGGATAATAGCTCCTTAATTTGTGTTAATTGACAAAAGTTAAATATCTGAATGACTCATTTAATGCATTTTGAGTGTTACGTTTACTTGCACGACACCAGCCAAAGTTAGAATGGAATAGCAAGAATTATACATGTCTCATTTTCAACGACCTCCCATGTTAACCCACTTTAAGATGAACAAATTTTCGTCATTTTGGATTATCCAGATCGGAGCAAACCCGTTTGTTTGATGATAAGTTTAAATTATACCTTCTAACACAAAAAGTTTAATCTAATATGCAGGAATTCCAGACTCTTAACACCTTTGGTGATTCGCAGCATGTAACGTGTAGTGCTGATCCGTCTGCGAAAGTTTGTATGTGATTATCATTCTGGCAAGCAGATAAGGTTAGGCAAAACTAACATTCACAAGTAATCTACATATTCACATATCTATCTCTGCTATAATATTTGGGATTCTTCAACGGACTGTAACCTAAAACCCAAATTGGTTGGACTTGTTCAAGTTTGGTCTGGGTCGGTCTTGGGCCAGATGGACCAATCGGTTTATTTATTTTTTATAGTAAGGGATTTGGGCCGGGTTTATTTTAAGCGCCCGGATTAAGCTGATTCTTTTTCTAAATAATGGACCGGACTTAATTTAAGTATGGCCATGTATCCGTGAGTAGACCTGTACAAATCCGGACAGCCCGTCCGGCCCGACCGTCCGGAAAAATAGACGGGTATGAACAGAGGAAGAGACCTGACCCGGCCAAAAAGCCCGGCCCGTCAAGCTCGCCAGGCCGGATCCGGGCACTGTCTTAGGCCTGTATGGGCTGAAAAGCCCGACATGTTGGCCCGGCTAAAATAAATAAAAAATATATAAATTATATTGTATTTATCATAAATATTAAGTATAAATATTAAATATTTAGTATAAAATTTAATATATTTTACATAAATATCTTAAATATAATATATATATATATATATATATATATATATATATATATATATATATATATATATATATATATATATATATATATAATCATATTAAAAACATTTTTTTAAATAAAAAGGGCCCGACCGGGCCGGGTACGATAACCTTCTCTGGCCCGGTTCCGGATAAACGGGCTTAATATTTTGTAATGCCCGGCCTGAATCTGGCCCGAGCCCGGATATGAACAGGTCTATCCGTGAGCAACTTAAGGATTTAAGAAACAATTTGGTTTACTAGGCTTTTTCTAGTTTTGTGTTTAGTAAATATACCCCTTGAGAGAAGAGTGTGTAGAGTTTGAGAATAACTACAAAAGGTTGAAGTATATTTACTTAATTGAAACATTAAAAAACCTAGTTACTACTATATTTTTTCAAAAATGCCTAGTTACCAAAATTGCTCAGTAGTCTTACAATTATATTTTGGCCAAACAATTCGAACTTAGAAATAAGTTGGGTCCGACGACCTTAAAAATATGTTTGTATTCGACCCGTTTAAAAATACGAATCCCGCGAAGTTCGTGTCAGCAGTGCCTATCCACTCAACAAACAAATGAATGAGGTTGAAGCTCCAATGGATCAAGAGGTCTCAAGTTAAGCCAAGTGGATACTTCGAAATTCACTCGACTTGTTAACTTCAGTCTACTTCTGGAAGGCTACGTGCCTCTTCCGCATACATTGTATGAAAATGAAACTTCTTCAAACACGCCACTTTAATATAAAGTATAACATTGGAAATATTTTTTAAGAAAATGCTTGTCGAAGTCTCTGTTATTACGTGAATATTGTTGCATATATATTTGAGGCCAAGCTCTTAGAAGATAGAACTCAAATTCAAATGCAAAATGTTGGTATTCATATTTAGAAATTATGAAAGCAAGACGATTGTGGTGTTGGAGGCAGATCGAAGCCCCATTCGTCCTATAATATAACAAATTAGTCTACTTCAATCATATATAAATTCCCGTAAATAAGTAAATTTTTATAAATCATATATTGGACTTTTGGATTTTATGCAAAAATATTGTAATTTTCTTAACTCATATTCATCTAACTGAAAAGTTAATCAACTATATTTATCATCAAATAATAGTAATAATTAGACCTCCTTTGAATTCTCAATATTTAGGGTTTGGATGGAAATTTTCATTTAAATTAATCTATATAAAAATTATTGAAAATTAATCTCTAATAATGGGAGGGGGGAACTATTTTTGTAAAATTATATATATTCATATAAGCTATTTTAATAATCTAATCAATAATCTCCATCAAATATCAAACACTTCGCCATAAATAATTCCCTCAATTTTATCTAAATGAATCCCCTTATCATATAATACCAACGGGAATATAAGATATTATAAAAGAATTAGTGATATGATACTTGAAAATCTGATAAAAACTTAAGCCATGTTCGGGAAAGCGAGATTTTTGAGGAGTTTAAACTTTTTGAGTAGCTTTAACTTTTTGGGTAGATTTGTTAGTAGAGTATCAAAAAGCTCTGTAAATTCCGAAAATCTAACAATAAGTTAATTGATGTTTGGTAAAAGTAGATTTGTGGTAGATTCACCAAAAAGTCAAAAAGGGCAAAAATGTACAAATTGCAAAAGGGGTAAGAAGAGGGGTAAAATTGTAAACTTTTTGATAATCTACCTAGTGAGCTATCCGAGAAAACTTTTCCAAATCCCACCAAAAATCTCCTCAAAAAGTTCTTCAATAATCTAATATCTCCAAAAAGCTAGTGTGCCAAACACATGTAGCTTTCAAAAAATACAAAGCACTACAATAATCTCTGCAATAACTTCGTTAAACTGACCCTTAATTGTTATTTAGTAAAAAAAAAAGATTGTTGGGGGTTTTTCTTGCCTAAATTTTAACAACGGGAATATACAATAAAATTATTTTTATAGTATTGTAGAGACGTAATAAAAAATATTAGTTGATTTTTTAATTATAAACTAAAATCTCTAGAAAACAAATATTATAAGTTCATTGAAACATAACCAAACACTTACCAGAGACTTTTCAAAATTCTAAACTTTACAAAACTTCTTTATCAGACACGATTAAACATTCAAATTTCAAACTACAAAACTCCATCAAAATCTATTTAATATTTTAAAAAATATAAAAAAGTTTTAAGAAAAGTTTAAAATTGTTTAAAAAAGCCCTAAGCGAAGATGGTTTGACGCTACGCGATCTTTCTTCTACATCTTTAATTATAAAAGCATACTAGTGTAATTCGTATTTTATTAAAATAAATTTAACATGAAATACATTTTTATAATTATATTAGCTAGTAATTACAATTAAAGGTCTATTTTATTGGTTGATTATATACAGTAATTTAAAACATCAGTTTGAAATTTTTTTTAAACCTAAAATGTATTTAGAATGTAAGAAAATATCAATTAGATAAATATTTTTTTTTTAGGTTAATAATATTTTATTTCATTTTGATTTATATGATAAAATAGTTAGATTGTAGTTAATAAAAGATAAAATTAAATAAATAAAAAATAAATAGTAGAAGGTAAATTGTGAGAAAATGACCCGTATCATCAGATGTATAAATAAATAGCACGTGAATTTATAAATTTTTACTTTTATATATAGTATATAAATTCCATTGAATTAGGTCTATTCAAAAGTTTATTATAAATTACTAAGTTATATAAAATATCTCTTTTCATTGCCAATTAATTTTGAAATATACAGATTTTATTGCAAACTTGCCGACCTGAAGTGTACAAAGCTAAAAGGTGTATTCATGGCAGCTATTAACAAGGACAAATGACGTCATGAAGCTTGCGTTTGTTTGAAGGCAGTGCCGACCTCTTTCGAATACCACCGACTCAATTTACTTTCTTTTTCAAAACACAAAGGACTTTTATTCTTTTGTCAATCACACGCATTCACAATTTTTAATAGCTTTAGAATATTTGTTTAATCAATTTAATAATACGGATCCCCTATAAAATTAACTAAATAATTTTGTAGATTATACTGCTACGTAATGTAATGTATGAGATATGTGCCATCACTAGTATAGATAATGTTCCATTGAAACAATTTGGTTTACTAGGCTTTTTCTAGTTTTGTGTTTAGTAAATGTACCCTTGAGAGAAGAGTGTGTAGAGTTTGAGAATAAATACAAAAGGTTAGTGTATATTTACTTAATTAAAACATTAAAAAGCATAGTTACTATTCTAATTTTTCAAAAAGACCTAGTTATCAAAATTGGCCATGTTCATTCTCACTTCACACTACTTATAGGAATTTTGGTATACTCTATTACAAATTATGTACAATCTTCTTTGATAAATGGGGATATGTGCACTCATTAGCATATAACAGGTTCATTCTCATCTCATATTAGATAAATAAAGTCCAATATATTTTAATATACATCATGTGTAGTCTATCTTGATACACGAGTACGGAGTGTTATAAGTGGCATGTGCACTCGCTAGTATGGAACATGTTCATTCTCACCTAATGTTAGATTTATGAACTCTAGTCTACTCTAATACACATCACGTGCAGTCTAATCTAATACATTAAGGGTCCGTTTGGTTCCAACTCCGGAAACGGAATGGAAATGAATTTAGTCCATATTTATATCATTATTCATGAAATTTTATTGGATCATTCCCTGTGTTTACATGCAAAATGCACTTGCCTCCCCATATTTTGTTACCCTATGGGGTATCAAAAGTAATCAAATTCAACTTCAATTACTTTAAATCACAAGAAATGATTCTGAAAACTTTCATGAACAAGGGTATACATATGGATGAGATCCGTTTCCATTCCTTTTCCGATTCCGGACTTCAAACAAACGGGCCCTAATAGAGTATAATGAGTCATATATACACTCATTAGTATTCAACATGCTCATTTCACCACAAAAAAATATTGAACATGCTCATAATCACCTCACACTATATATATCAACTTTATTACACTCTAATACACATCATGTGTAGTCTTGTATAAGACAAATGTGCATTTCATTATATAGACAATGTTCATTCACACCTTAAACAGATATGTTTACTCCGGTATATTGTAATATAATTCATGTGCATTCTCTCTCATACTTGAGTGTAGTTCATTCTAAAAAACATAGATTATTTGTAGAACATGTAATACAAAGTTAAATTGTAAAAGCACAATATGGTAGGATTAGAAAACTGAAACCGGTGAAGGACTTGAGTTGTGAGGAGTCGTGATAGGATCTCTCTCCTTAATTCTAAAAATACCCTGTATTACGACGGATCCGACTTGCGTAATCTGTCGAAAACCTACGAACCACTTGAGTGTTGTACTCTCGAAAAAACAAAACAAAGAGAAGAGGAGGAGAAACATTTCTAGATGTTGAAAATGAGGGGTGGAGAATCCATTTATATAAGGGCAGAGGAGATCCGAATGGAATTTATTGTGGATATTTGCAATATTTAGAAATAAATCCCGGATCCTATTAATTGCAAAATATGCAATTCAATTTGAAAAGTATTTAATTTGACAGAATTAATAACAATCTTATCATTATCCATTGATATGTTGGACTAGGGTTGGTTCGATTCGGTGAACTGAACCAAAAACGCAAATTGCGGTCCAAACCGCAACTGAACCGCAACTAATCGGTTTGGTTTGTGGTTCATCCTATTTTACGTTGCAGTTTGCGGTTTGGTTAATGAACCGAATCACAAAATGCGGTCTAAACCACAAACCGCAACCAAACCGCAAAAACCGCTAAATGCGGTTTATTTGGGTCCATATCTTATAGGTTTGCGGTTCGGTTCATTTGCTGTTATGGTTTATGCGGTTTTGGACCGCTGCTCAGCCCTACGTTGGAATGGAGAGTTGGGTCTGGCCCAAGGTCAGCCTCATCCATCTACATTGTGGGACAAACACAACATAGGTGGCGAGCCCATGTTGCGTCTTGATACGCTCATTTCATCTCCTCTCAACCCAATGCAGCTCAGGTCGGCTCGACTCACTCAACACACCACATCACGGCTCGGCACGCGCGCTTGTGCCTACGTCGTCCCCCATTGAAAATTGGTAGTGACTCAAGGTCACGACCTTTAGTGTGTTTCTCTACTATATATCTCGTAGGATACCTCTCATTCTAGTCGATGTGGGATAACCTCATTTTTTACTCTTTTCCAAGTTTTTGTCTTGCAAACAACCAACTTTGGGTCTTCGTTGTTCATTCAAACGGAACTCAAATTTAACGTATGAATATACGATGAGCAAGAGCTCACATAGACGAAGTCAAAGCTCCCACTTTCCGGTGTTGACAATGGCCTGAGCCCACCGGAAATATGCCTGAAAAGTGCATGGCGCACCATGTATTAAATACATGTTTATTCATAAATTTAGTTTCAACAATTCCCACATGAATAGAAATAATTCTAAACATATGTTTCCCCTTTATGTAAAACATAAAAAATTTTGAGGGTACAGTCGAAAAATCCTTACATTTGGGTTGGTGTCATGTTTCGGGTTTGAACCATCCGTAGTGAATAACTGTTGGATTTACTCGACCAGGTAGTGACCATGATGTATTGAATCATCAGTCATTTTATGTAAACCTAGACAACAACTATCACACAGCTTCATTTTCACACACAATGTTGGTTCTCTTGTTGTGTTCAATTTGGCGTTGAACAACCCTGGTTATTCATGAGTAAACATGGGGAATCAGTCTCACTCTGTTCTCCTATACACGATCCCATGTCACACTCACAAGGTGATTGACCATAAAGAGTATCTTTCATATCCCACTTTGTTTCAAGGCGATGTAATAATTAAAAGTCAATCGTAACCTTAACTCATACAACTTGCATTGTTTATCATCCTAGGAACTAGGTAGAGGCAGTGCTCCACTCGATTATCTTGGTTAGGTTTTCTCTTTGAACCTACATCATGAGATCTCCAATTATGTAGGTGAGGTTGTCCTTCAAGCATCCTCTTTTTTAATAGGCTTTAAACCCAATCCTCTTTATGATTTTAAAACTTGATCTCATGATAGACCTTTAGTGAATGGATATGCTAGGTTGTCAGTTGATTTGATATAGTCTATCGAGACTATACCCGTTGAGATCAGTGTTCTAATGGACTTATGTCGTCGTCTGATATGACGTACGTGACTTTCCATTGTATAAATGCTTAATGCCCGAGCTATTGGCTTCAAACGCATCCACAAATTTAACGCATGAATATACCACGATCAAGAGCTCACGAAGGCGAAGTCGAAGCTCCTACTTTCCGGTGTTGACAATGACTGGATCCTGTTAGCATGAAATATTGTGATATTTTAGGCACGTTTTCTAGATGTTTTTCATCCATTATAGTGTTCATTGATAAGGCATTGAAGCAATTGTTAGCTAGTTTGTCTATATTGTCGATATAGAGGTCTACATAAGGGATAAAACCGAACCAATTGAGAGAGGATGGAGATGAATTGAGCACATCCAAGGATTGAGGACACATCAAAGAAGCCAAGGGAGATGCTAGGAGGAGGAATGACACGAAACAAAGGAAACTACGAGCAATTTACGCTTCCACGCTCTAAAATACGGCCGTAGAGAAGTCCATGCCCAAAACCACGATCGTGGATCTTGGCAACATGAACATGGAGCATTCCAGAGAGTTACACGGTATAAAGTACGGTCGTGGAAATTGTGAAGAACCGTAATCCACTTCCACGCTCTAAACCACGACCGTGGAACTCCATGAAACCGTGATTTAGGCAATCTTTGGACGAATAAAATATGGACACATTGTTTACGCATATGGGCCGGACGGTTATTCTATCCTTCCTTATAAAAGGACTGACGGAGGGAGAATTCGGCACCTTCGCTTACGCTCACTTACACGTGCCTAGGGTTTCACCGGGCGTGCGGAGAATTGCATTTTTGCAACGGAGATCTACGAAGGCTTGAAGATTTGGAAGTTGTGTGTGGCGGAAGTTGCGCCTTTATTCCTAGGTTTGATTAGAAGACGGATTGATATCCCGCTCTTCGTTATTATCAAGGATTGTTATTGGTTTGTGTTATTCCAAATCTGTTACATTATTACCCTTGTTTGTGGATTTGAGATTGATTTGAAGTTTATTGAAGGTTTTCGAAGGTTTTCATCTTTCATTCTTCTTAAACTTGAATTTGATATCATAATGACTGTTATTGGCTAAAACCCTTTAGAAATTCTAAGGTGAAGGGTTGATAGTTGTGGCTTAGATGATGATAGATCGATCGTAAACAGATTGGACCCTGAGAGTTAGAGAGATTCGCCGATGAACCAAAACCACGGTCTGTTCTTGAGGTTCCACGGCCGTGGAACTCAAGATCTGCCCGTAATTTGTGCCAGTTTACGAACTTTGCTTTTACTTTGATCCAAGGTTAAAGATTAGCTTTAATCTAGTCTTGACTTGTCTTTTCTAGGTAGTAGTGAAGCCTCAACAACCTCTACTTCGATTTCGAGTGTCACAACCTTAATCGGTTTAGTTAGTCTTGATCCTTGGGCTACAAGTTTGGGTATTTGAGATTAATTTTTGTCTTTAGATCCTTTCTATACTGAAGCCTCAACAACCTTTATAGAGAGTGTCTTTAGATAAGTCATATAAAGCATTGGAACTTCACCGTACATTGCTTTACCTTAGTATACCTTTGCAACTCTTAACTCTGTCCTTAGTTCTTTAGTATATTCTGAATCGATTGCCACAATTAGATACCTGGATCTTTAGGGTTGCTGTTTTCCCCAATATTTGCAAAGCTTATTACCTTTACTTGCTTGACAATCTACAAACTGAATTTGTTCCCCCCAAATCCCTATGTTCGATACTCTGGAATACTTGCTAATCTACGCCGATCCGTACACTGCGGGTTCGCTTGCTTTTATTCTAGTTTTATAAATTTAAAGCTTGATTGCACGCACGCTAAGTGGTGAACAAGTTTTTGGCTCCGTTGCCGGGGATTTGGTTTAGGCCGAGTTCGGTTACCGGTGGTCAAGCTTGGGAGCTTAGCTCTTGTATTTGATATCTTTTGTGAGTGATATTTGCAGGTTACTTTAGGTTTATGCGCAGGTCTAGGAACAACAAGGACCTCTTACCTCTTGATCAAGAACTTGAGAAGACTTTGAGGAAGAAGATCAGAGAAAGAAAGATGGCTGAAGAAAAGGAGCGGGATTATCAAACAGAATTAGCAGAATCCGAAGCTCAACTTAGATGGAGTGAGAAGACTCGCAAGGAAGAATCGGACAGTCATCAATCGAAAATTGATGAGCTATCGGATATGATGTTTCAAATGAGGCTGGAATTAAGCGACTTCAAGAAGAAGGAGAGGAGGAAACTGACAAGATCGGTTAGAGCCAACTCATCCGATGAGCATAGCAACTCCTCCATGCCATCCCTTGAAGACCTTAACCCGACGGTCAACATGAATCAATTTAATCCAAGACAAAGACCGGCTGCCAATTATCGTGTTCCAGCTGGGGATGCAAGAGCTGCTCGTGTAGATGGAGAGCCAAGAACTCTTGGCCAAAGGATGGATCCAATTCAGCAACCACGCCGTTTAGATGTGAACTTTGATGCTGATGATATGCAAGGGTTTAGCTTCAACCCACAAGTTATTACCATCGTTCGCCAAAATTAATTTGGAGGAACGAGTGTTGAATCTCCACATCAACATTTACAAAATTTCGAGATCATGATGGAGACAATGAAGCCAAAGAATGCAAAAACTAACAACTACAAGATCAAGCCATTCCTCTTCTCTTTGAAAGGGAAAGCTTTATCTTGGTATCAAGCTCTTTCAAATGGAAGACTTAACACATGGGAGGATCTCTCTTCAGAATTCCTCACCAAATTCTTTCCGCCATCCAAGACGGCGGAGTTGAGAGGTAAGATTAATGCATTTTCTATGAGATCTAACGAAAGTTTGTTTCAATCTTGGGAAAGATTTCAGGACTTACTATTGGATTGCCCACACCATGGCATTTCAAAACTGGCTTTATTGGAGATATACTATAAGGGGCTGGATGTAGAAACACAATTCAAGCTCCAATCCCTTTCATGTGGCACATTCATGGACATGAGGGAAGATGACGCTTGGGACTTCATTGAGAAGCAAGCCCGAGTCATCGAGAAGTATTCTCACCGGAAAGTAGAAGCAAATCATGTGGAGCAAGGAGCAAAGCTATCACAAGCTGCTCAAACTCAAATCTTTTCTCTTAATACCGAGATTAAAGAGTTGAAGGAAGCCATTAAAACCAACTTTCCAAAGCAAAAGGGGCAAGATGTGGGTTATTTGGGAAACAACAATAACCATAATGGGAATGAGAATACAAACCGCAACAACCGGAACAATAACCGGAACAATTGGAACAACAACAACAACCGGCATAACAGTTGGAAAAACAATAGGGGTTCAAACAACAACAATTGGCGGTCCAACCAACAACACAATTCCGATAATTCTTATCCCAATTCAGGAAATTCACTAACTCCACCTTCTTCTTCTTCCATTCCTTTGAAAAGTCAGGAACAAGCATCTAATAGCGGAAGCACTTCGGGGAAAGAGAAGCCCGATCCCATGTTGGAAACAATCTTGGGAATGCTTCAAGGATTGGAGAGTCACATCATTAAGGTCGATGATCACATTACTAAGGTTGATAAAGCCCAAAAGGTTTTAGAAAATAAAATGTTTAGCCGTGATGAGGAAGTTCCTAGGAATCAAGGAAAACTTTCAGGAAAGACGGAGGATAACCCAAAAGGAAGGGTGATGGCTATCACAACTAGGAGCGGAGCAACAACCACCGACCCGCAACCTAAGTTTGTAGAAGTTCCCATCGAGAAGGAGAAAGAGAAGGGGAAGGAGAAGGAAGACATCTACGTTCCTCCTCCAGCTTTCAAACCTCCCCTACCATTCCCGCAATCTAGAGCAAGAGCGCGTCTAAACAAGCAATTCGGTAAGTTTATCGAACTCATGAGCAAACTGCATATTAATATACCCTTTATTGATGCAATTGTAGGTATGCCTGCTTATGGGAAGTTCTTAAAGGAGATCCTCTCTAACAAAAGGAAATTAGAGGATTTTGGAGAGGTTAAGATCAGTTCGGATTCATTGGATCTCATCAAGACAATGAAGGAAAAGATGCCCCTAAAGCTGAAGGATCCGGGGTCATTTTGTATTCCCATAGGAGTGGGAGATGTCACATATGATGCATTATGTGATTTAGGAGCAAGCGTGAGTATCATTCCGCTTGCCTTATGCAGGAAGATCGGTTTAGGCGAACCTAAACCGGTGAAGATGACGTTATACATGGCGGATCGATCCATAACTCGTCCCGTCGGCATAGTTGAAGACGTCCCGGTCAAGCTTGGTAAGTTCTATGTTTCTATAGATTTTGTTGTGCTTGACATTCCTGCAGATAGTCCGGTCCCTATCATACTCGGAAGACCGTTTCTTGCAACATCCGGCTGTATAGTTGATTGCAAGAATGCTAGACTCGCCTTCGACATAGGAGAAGAAAAGGTAGAGTTCGTTCTCTCCACTTTGGTGAAGGAACCAACTTTCGATGAAGATATATTCAACACCCATGACGAAGAGCTATCTAGAGAGGATGTAAGTTCGATTCTCTTCAAAGATCCCTTGCAAAAGGTTATCTCTTTGAGCATTATGGATATAGGGGAAGAAGAGGAATGCAATGAGGAAATTGAAGCTTTAGAGAAGCAAAAAGAAGTGTATGAATAAGAATTTGAGAAACTCTACGATGTGTCAGAAAACGTAAGAAATCACGGTCAGTCGTGCTATTCCACGGCCGTGGAATCCACCAACATGACCGTAATTAGCTATTCAGAGGACTCCAGTAAGTTACACGGCCAAAACCACGGCCGTGGAACAAACAGAGGCACCGTAATTGATTTCCACGCCCAAAACCACGGCCGTGGAGGAAACAGGGGAGCCGTAATTTTGGGTGAATCTAAAGGAGATTGTATTTTCTCCGCCACTTTTTTTGATTCTTCTCCAACATCTTCTACATCCTTAGACACTTCTAAGGAAGCATTGGATACTCCTCAAGAGCCATTAGAGACTCCTATAGTGATGGAATTGAAGCCACTTCCTGCACATCTAAGGTATGCATTTCTAGGACCTAATTCTACTTTTCCGGTAATTGTTAGTTCCGATTTGAGTATAGATGAACATAGTAAGCTTATGGTTGTTCTTAAGAAACATAGGAAAGCCTTAGGGTACACTATAGAGGATCTAGTAGGAATCAAACCTTCACTATGCATGCATAAGATCCTAATGGAAGAAGACTTTAGAACTTCGCGACAACCTCAAAGGCGGTTAAATCCGACCATGAAGGAGGTTGTTAAGAAAGAAATTATTAAACTACTTGATGCAGGTATCATCTATCCTATCTCCGATAGCAAATGGGTGAGTCCCGTACAGGTAGTTCCAAAGAAAGGAGGGATGACGGTCATTACCAACAAGAACAATGAACTCATTCCTACGCGAACCGTTACAGGATGGAGGATGTGCATAGACTACCGCAAGATAAACAACGCAACGAGGAAGGATCACTTCCCACTACCCTTCATTGACCAAATGCTTGAGAGGTTAGCACAACACTCACACTTTTGCTATCTTGACGGTTATAGTGGTTTCTTTCAGATCCCAATACATCCCGACGATCAAGAGAAGACCACATTTACGTGCCCGTGGGGAACGTTTGCTTATAGGAGAATGCCGTTTGGGCTTTGCAACGCCCCAACCACCTTTCAAAGGTGCATGATGGCTATCTTCTCGGAGTATATAGAGGAAATCATGGAGGTTTTTATGGATGATTTTTCTGTTTATGGTTCCTCTTTCGATAACTGTATTTCTAACCTTGCTCTTGTGCTACAAAGGTGTGAAGACACTAACCTAGTTATTAATTGGGAGAATTGTCAATTTATGGTGAAAGAAGGCATTGTATTAGGACACTTAATCTCTAGTAGAGGGATTGAAGTGGATAAGGCTAAGATAGAGACTATAGAAAAGCTTTCTCCCCCAACTTCGGTGAAAGGGATAAGAAGTTTTCTAGGACATGCTGGATTTCATAGATGTTTTATAAAGGATTTCTCTAAGATATCAAAACCGCTTACTAATCTATTGATGAAGGATGCAGTTTTTGATTTCTCACATGAATGCTTAGATGCGTTTAATATGATTCGGGAAGCTCTAATCTCAGCCCCGATTATTCAACCTCCGAATTGGAATCTTCCATTTGAGGTTATGTGTGACGCAAGTGACGTAGCTATAGGAGCTGTGCTTGGGCAAACAAAGGAAGGACGAACCCACGCTATCTACTACGCTAGCAAGACGCTAGATGAAGCACAACTCAACTACGCCACTACCGAGAAGGAATTTTTAGCAATTGTATATGCATTTGAAAAGTTTCGCTCTTATCTTGTAGGTGCTAAGGTGATTGTGTACACGGATCATGCTGCGATCCGGTATTTGCTTGCAAAGAAAGATGCGAAACCAAGGCTAATTAGATGGATTCTTCTCCTACAAGAATTTGATCTAGAGATCCGTGACAAGAAGGGTTCGGAAAATTCTGTCGCGGATCATTTGAGTCGTCTACCACATCTAGAGGACGACAATCTACCTATAGATGACTCCTTTCCGGACGAGCATTTACATATCATAGAGGAGTGCATCGACGTGATCACCAAAGGTAACGAACCATGGTTTGCTGATTTTGTTAACTATTTGGTTTGCCAGGAATTACCACTCGGATTATCCTACACACAAAGAAAGAAGTTCTTTAAGGATATTCGGGAATACTTTTGGAATGAACCTCTCCTCTTTAAGAGAGGTCCTGACGGCATCATTCGACGATGTGTGCCGGAAGATGAGATGTAAAGTGTCATCCGTCATTGTTATTCACTACCTTGTGGAGGACACGCTAGTTCGAACAAGACTAGCGCTAAGGTATTGCAATCTGGATTCTTTTGGCCTACTTTATTTAAAGATGTGCAAACCATTGTTTCCTGATGCGATGCTTGCCAAAGAACAGGGAACATATCTAGGAGAAACGAGATGCCTCTTAACAACATTCAAGAGGTGGAGATCTTTGACGTTTGGGGAGTAGACTTCATGGGACCTTTCCCATCATCTTGTGGAAACCAATACATACTTTTAGCCGTAGATTATGTTTCAAGATGGGTTGAAGCAATTGCCTCTCCCACTAATGATGCCATGGTTGTGGTTAAGTTCTTTAACAAGACCATTTTCCCACGATTTGGGACACCACGGACTATCATTAGTGATGGAGGCTCTCACTTCATTGCCCGACGATTCGAAGCTCTATTAGCTAAGTATGGGGTGACTCACAAGATCGCCACAACTTATCATCCACAAACTAGTGGACAAGTGGAGATCTCGAACCGGGAGATTAAAGGGATCCTAGAGAAGACGGTTTCAAGGACAATGAAGGATTGGTCTTTGAAGCTAGATGACGCATTATGGGCATACCGGACTGCATATAAGACTCTCATCGGAACAACACCATACAACCTTGTGTATGGGAAGTCTTGTCACTTACCGGTAGAGTTGGAATATAAGGCGTATTGGGCAATAAAGTGATTGAACTTCAGCATGAAAGAAGCAGGAGAGAAGCGTCTCTTGGACCTTAACGAGCTTGAAGAACTTCGCTTGAACGCCTACGAAAACGCCAAGATCTACAAAGAAAGAGTGAAGCGTTGACATGATAAGCATATCATCCCAAAGGACCTCAAAGAAGGAGATCAATTTCTCCTCTTCAATTCAAGGCTTCGTCTCTTTCTAGGTAAGCTTAAATCTCGTTGGACTGGACCTTATCTAATCAAACGTGTTTTTCCCCATGGTGCAGTTGAAGTATGGGGTGAAAAGGGCGGAAGCTTTAAGGTGAACGGTCAACGACTCAAGAAGTATTCGCCGGAACTCCAAGCTGAAGAGTTCGCGCCCACCGCACTCGAATAAGTGCGAATTTGGTCTAGCTACGGACCTTAAACAAGCGCTTCTTGGGAGGCAACCCAGGTATTGCACTTACGTTTTTTTTATTCGTAGATTAGAATAGTTTAGACGTTTTTGTTTGTTTTGCCTTCGATACCTTCCGGTATGTTTGTGTTTTTGGATGTAGGATCAGTGGAGGAGGAAAAGAGAAGGAAAAGCTAGAAGAAAGTTGACGAAACTTGGACTTTAGCACATTACAGAGAGTTCTAAGGCCAAAACCACGGCCGTGACAGCTACAATGACCGTAATTTGCAAAAGCCTGAGAAAAATCACCAAAACTACGGTTCCGTACATTTCCACGGCCGTGGAAATCCCCGAGTGACCGTAATTTTCGGAAAAATTTACGGCCACTATATAAACCACGTTCCTTCACAAAACACCCCAAAACACCCAACTCCACGCCCAAAATCGCCGAATTGATCCCCCTCTCTCAAATTTCCGTTCGTTAATCGTTTTGAACGATTCTTTAACCCAAATTGGAGCAAATTCAACCATCTACAAGATCCAAGCAACGATTCGAGTGAACAATCACCGGAGAAGACGGAATTTGGATTTTAAAATCCAAAACCTAGGTTTTTCTTCTCTTCTTTCACTTTGTCGATTCGATTCAGTTTTTGCAAGAATTATTAGGAGAACTGATTGGAATTGGATTGGAATTAGTCTAGGGCTGCTGTCTGTTGATTTTGGTGTTGATTGAGTGATTTTTGAGAAATTACGAACCGAACCACGGTTCTTGAGCATTCCACGAGCGTGGAAATTCAAGAACAGACCGTGGTTTTGAACAAAATATGGACTTTGTTAGGAGAATGTCTAATAGGACCAAGAAGAGGAAAGGTAATGCTTCCTCCTCCTCCCAGGCACCCCCTAGTGAACCACCATCACCACCATCACCCCCTCCCCCTAGAATTCCACAAATTCATGATGATTATCTAGATGCTTTAGAGAGAATTATGAAGAGACCGGTCATAGGACCTCGATATTTGCTGCTTGAGGAGTTAGAGCCACTGAATGTGGTAGGTGACCTTACTTGGTTACTAGATAGAGCTGGGTTGATCGTCTTCTCCGCTATTCGGGACGACGCTTATGAGGAGATCACTAGAGAGTTTGTGATCTCTTTTGAGCATAGCCATGTGGATAAGACAGTTTCTTTCAGGCTGATGGAGAGGAACTATGAATTTTCGATCCGAGAGTTTGGAGCCTTCTTTGGGTTCCATGAGACCTTCAATGGTCGATTTCCTAGTGGCGTGTACGCCAAGGATTTTTGGGAGGACATTGCCATGGTATATGCTAGCGAGGACCGCTGGCAACCTGCTGATACCAAGGCTAAGTTGTTTTATCACTTAGCCTTGAATATTGCCCATCGAGTACTTTCTGAGTGTCTCTTCCCTAGGACGGAGACTCCTCAGAAGATCAAGACTGATGAGCTATTTTTGTTGTATTCGATGCTGCATGGGAGGCCTGTTGATTGTGCCACCCTCTTAGCTTCTACCATGAATAAGCTAAAGAACAAGAGGGCTGGCAATATTGGATATGGTGGGATGGTCACCCACATTGCTAGACAGTTAGGAGTAGACTTCTCCGCCTGCACTAGGATAGCGGCGAGGCCGTTAGGACTTCAGAGTCTCATGACTAGAGGGTTGATTTTCCCTCGACATAGAGGTCCACCCACCGCCGCCATGCCTTGGGAGGATAGAGGAGGTAGAGGTGTGGCATGGCTTCCCGAGTACTCCATTATGGCCGGACTCCATAACTGGAAGGAGACATTCGTTGCCATGCATGCGAATAGATTGGTAGCACCTCCTTACGTTCCCCCTGAGGCACCTGCTGTAGATGAGGAGGAGATGAGAGGAGATGATGATTTTGAGGGAGGAGGTGAGGAGCACGACTTTGGTACTTTTCCGGATCAGCCGGATACATTTCCCGACCTCCCTAGACATTCTCCCCGCCCCACTAGACCCTCCGGTTCTTCCTCTCGCCGTGCCAACGTGAGTGAGAGGCCGACATGGATGGCGACCCCTCCCGATTGGTATAGCACGCAACCGGAGTGGATGGGAGCTCCACCGACTTGGCATGCACAGCCACCACCTGCACCAACACCATCAGATGCACCAGCCTGGTACAGTCAGGCGCCGGAGTAGTACGAGCAGCTGCCGGAGTGGGCCACCGACCTTTCCAGGAGAGTCGAAGCCTTGGAGATCCGCGCAGATGTTAGAGATGCACGAGCCGATGCACATGATAGGATGATGAGAGACATCTACCGCCAGCAGTTTGGGCGGAACTACGACCCCGGCTTCTTCCCGTTTCCACCACCACCGGCACCCTAGTGAGGATGATGATGATCTACCGCATTAGCCGCTCTACCGCCATCTTGTGAGTTCATTTTCTTTCTTTCTTTTCTTTCTTTCTTTTTGAACATTAGGGACAATGTTTGTCTCAAGTATGGGGTGGGGCGTGACTATTCGTTTGTAATAACTCTACTCACTTTTGCTTGCCTTGATTGAGAACACTTTGCATGTTTCATTCCATTGTTACACGTTTCATTATCGCATTGCATGAAAAAGCTTTTGAAAAACCCATAAAAATCGAAAAATTTTGAAAATTTTGTGCTTCTAAGTATTGAGATGATTTCTATGATAATCACTACTTGTGAATTGAGTTTTTGATGACAATTGTATGCCTAAACAAATAGTGAATTGAAAAGAAATTGAATGTTTTATTATTCCTCTTTTGCAAGTTTCATAATGTGAAGAGTGTTATCTAAATCATATTGAGAAATCAAGGTTGAAATCACATGATAAGTTCTTATACTTCTTGTTGAGATGATTAAGGCAATTCGATTTTCTTTCTTCTTTCTTTGATCATTTAGCCCCTCAATGAAATAATGGCCTCCCTTACCTATCCGGGAATTTGAAGGAGTTGATATTTGGCATGTTTGATGTGGGATGGCCATGAAAGCAAAATTTTGCATTCAAAGAATAGAAAGAACTTGTAGGTTTGGGGAAGTCAATCATGACGATGAGTAACTCGGCACCATTCACATAGCCAGGTGTTTGTGTCTTGCCAAAGTCAGATTGAGCGATATTCCTAACGGATTATGGTATGTGCATCAAGGGTTTGAGGCATCTCGCAAAATTGAGAACCGCCAATCTCCTAAGCTTCGGTTTTTGTGCACCTCTGTCCATAACTCCAAAAGTAAAGTCGAAAAATAATGTGAAAAGAAGAGAGCAAAGCTCTAAGTTGAAAGTGTTGCAAAACCGCAAGAAAAAAAGAAAAGAGTTAGTTGTCCATTTTCACGGATTCATGCATCACACTCCTTATAGTTTTCCCTTCCTTCCCGCATTCTAGACCTTATTTGAAAGTCCTTAAGATCAAGAGAATGATATATGACTTGGTGATCTAAATTGAAGTTTCTTATGTTTGATTTTGATAATGTTTGAAGGTTATGATGCTTACATTGAAGTTTGATCAATTCATGATGTTTCTTTCCTCTTTATTCTTTGGTTATGTATATGAGAATCTCGTGAATGAATGAAGCAAGGTTTGAGAATGATCTATTGACTAGAAGCACATTCACCTAAAAGATGTTTTGTTTTTGAGATTGCATGCATATTTCATCCTAACTTGAGTTCTAAAGCTTTTGAAAGACCTTGCTTGGGGACAAGCAAGTGGCAAGTATGGGGCATTTTGTCAGCATGAAATATTGTGATATTTTAGGCACATTCTCTAGATGTTTTTCATCCATTATAGTGTTCATTGATAAGGCGTTGAAGCAATTGTTAGCTAGTTTGTCTATATTGTCGATATAGAGGTCTACATAAGCTTTGTGTTGATTGTAGGCGAATAAGGGCTAAAACCGAACCAATTGAGAGAGGATGGAGATGAATTGAGAACATCCAAGGATTGAGGACACATCAAAGAAGCCAAGGGAGATGCTAGGAGGAGGAATGGCACGAAACAAAGGAAACTACGAGCAATTTACGCTTCCACGCTCTAAAATACGGCCGTAGAGAAGTCCACGCCCAAAACCACGGCCGTGGATCTTGGCAACATGAACGTGGAGCATTCCAGAGAGTTACACGGTATAAAGTACGGTCGTGGAAGTTGTGAAGAACCGTAATCCACTTCCACGCTCTAAACCACGGCCGTGGAACTCCATGAAACCGTGATTTAGGCAATCTTTTGACGAATAAAATATGGACACATTGTTTACGCATATGGGCCGGACGGTTATTCTATCCTTCCTTATAAAAGGACTGACGGAGGGAGAATTCGGCACCTTCGCTTACGCTCACTTAAACGTGCCTAGGATTTCACCGGACGTGCGGAGAATTGCATTTTTGCAACGGAGATTTACGAAGGCTTGAAGATTTGGAAGTTGTGTGTGGCGGAAGTTGCGCCTTTATTCCTAGGTTTGATTAGAAGACGGATTGACATCCCGCTCTTCGTTCTTATCAAGGATTGTTATTGGTTTGTGTTATTCCAAATTTGTTACATTATTACCCTTGTTTGTGGATTTGAGATTGATTTGAAGTTTATTGAAGGTTTTCGAAGGTTTTCATCTTTCATTCTTCTTAAACTTGAATTTGATATCATAATGACTGTTATTGGCTAAAACCCTTTAGCAATTCTAAGGTGAAGGGTTGATAGTTGTGGCTTAGATGATGATAGATCGATCGTAAACAGATTGGACCCTGAGAGTTAGAGAGATTCGCCGACGAACCAAAACCACGGTCTGTTCTTGAGGTTCCACGGCCGTGGAACTCAAGATCTGCCCGTAATTTGTGTCAGTTTACGAACTTTGCTTTTACTTTGATCCAAGGTTAAAGATTAGCTTTAATCTAGTCTTGACTTGTCTTTTCTAGGTAGTAGTGAAGCCTCAACAACCTCTACTTCGATTTTGAGTGTCACAACCTTAATCGGTTTAGTTAGTCTTGATCCTTGGGCTACAAGTTTGGGTATTTGAGATTAATTCTTGTCTTTAGATCCTTTCTATATTGAAGCCTCAACAACCTTTATAGAGAGTGTCTTTAGATAAGTCATATAAAGCCTTGAAACTTCACCGTACATTGCTTTACCTTAGTATACCTTTGCAACTCTTAACTCTGTCCTTAGTTCTTTAGTATATCTTGAATCGATTGCCACAATTAGATACCTGGATCTTTAGAGTTGTTGTTTTCCCCAATATTAACAAAGCTTATTACCTTTACTTGCTTGACAATTTACAAACTGAATTTGTTCCCCCCAAATTCCTATGTTCGATACTCTGGAATACTTGCTAATCTACGCCGATCCGTACACTGCGAGTTCGCTTGCTTTTATTCTAGTTTTATAAATTTAAAGCTTGATTGCACGCACGCTAAGTGGCGAACAGATCCCACCGGAAATATACCCAAAAAGTGTCCGGCGCATCATGTATTAAATACATGTTTATTCATAAATTTTAGCTACAATATTATTAAAGTCCAATACAAACCAACCGTAGAGTGGGGGTTCGTGTACATACGAGCGCACGTGTGTGTTAGGCCCAAGCCCAACACTTAAGTCTAATGGAGTTTCTTCCTAAAAGGCTAAAACCAATTGACAATAGGAGAAATGACTCTTCAACCTTATATACTATGTCTCCACTTTAGACGTGTGAACTTATTATCTCTAGCACGCCCCCGCAAATGCAACTATGATACAAACCGAGTTGACACTTGCCCATAGGTTTGTATCGTGATCTGGATAGAGGTTAACCACTTTGATACCATGTTAAAGTCCGATACAAACTAACCGTAGAGCGGGATCGTGTGCTTGTTTGAGCAGCAACCGGTGTCCCTCTTTTTTTACACCCTTGAAACCACAAGTGCCAACTGGTTGTATAACAATTATTCACATTCACTTAACACAAATAAGCACCCTATAATTTAACATGATAAATTTACTCTCCTACATGAGTCCGATTAGGTATAAGACGCATATACACTAAAATTTATCATGCATGTGTAACTAGTTTTTCAAAATACTTGCATCAACTATAGCACACAAAGTGAAATAATTGTCCAAAACGTGAAATCATGTATACTATTACATCAAATGTAAAAAAAAGAACATGTCTTTAAAAAGTAAACTGGAAGTACATTTAAAGCTAAACATTAACGGTTATTTTTTTATGTTATAATTAAACTATAAGTTATAATGTTGTGTTTAATACGACCACATCTTGCGGATATCTTCCGCGTATGGTTTCTAGGTACACGATCGTGCACTTTTGTTTTAATGAAGGGTGCACAATAATGAGCTTTTATATAATGATTGTGCACCTTGTATAAGGATTGTGCGCTAGGTAAGCAATCGTGCACCGTGCACCTTGTATTTTAGTCATTGTGCATGATCGTGTATAATTGAATGCAACTTGTATTTATGTCATGGTTCTACACCTATTCATTTTACATCATCGTGCTTGACACCTAAAATTTTATCATGTGCATGATCGTGTATATCAGACCGACACTCAAGGACACGTGGTGCAAATTTAGAGCGGTGTAATTCTCGTTATGATAAGAAGTGAGAACCTCTAAGGATTATTTTATCTAATATAATCAATGCTCTCAATTTGAATGTGTAAAACACGAGTGACCAATAGGAGCACAAACGTACTTATTTGTTTGATTGAAGTTTGTATTTATCATAGGAGAAGATTGTGCTTAGGAGCACGATCGTGTTCATCATATGCACAATTATGCTTCTTTGTATGATATGAGGTCATGCTTAGCATAGGAGAAGATTGTGATTAGGAGCACGAGCGTGTTCATCAAATGCAGGATCGTGTTGAGTAAAATCACGATCGTGCTCCTTGTTCATACTTAATATTTGTTTAAAAACTACCGCTCTTGAGTTTTTTTTGGCGAATAAGGGCGAGAATATGCTAGCATGTCTCCCCTAGTCATTTATACAGCGAATAGAAAAACATTACACCATGCGTGGAGTGGTAACAATCCGCTTATCATTGTTCATAAAATGACAAGTATCCGCTATCATATCATCTAGTCTAAAGAAACTAATAGGTAAACCAAAAGTAAAATTACTAATCGAACCCTAATCAATAGACTCTTTTCCAACCCCCACTAGACTAGTTGGATATGTTTAAATTTTAAAAGACACATAAAGTATAATTGTTCAATTAACTTTACTTTATTATTCAATTAACTTTGTTATATTGTTTTGTAACTAGTTTACAATGTAATGTTTATAGTGCACAAATAAACAACGAACGCAAATACGACTTTGAAGTATCAAGGCACACGTTCGTGCATACATGAAGCACGTTCGTGTCAAATTTATACAAATAAAAAAAACTAGCACGATTGTGTTCTCCCTTACTCAATACGCTCGTGTTTGTTTCATTCTGTAACACCCCGAATCCGCGGGACTCGGAGTGCCACATTGGACTAGGATCTCACAATGGATCCTGACCCTAGCCTAACAACAAGTTCACTAGACCTTACAACATGGCACCGACAGATATAAAACAAATACATAAACCAGCGTAAACTGTACGACCCAAAGTAAACAACAACATAGCCGAGTACACAAAACGACATCCTTACACAGGAGGGAAAACAAGACATCATCCTCACGCAGGAGGGGAAGGGTAAACATCCCCAACCCAACCACCTAATATACGAGAGTCCTCGGCCTGTCACCCTACCAGATCACCCAACAGCGCCTATCCTGCAAATATCTACAACACGGTATGAAACCGTTAACTAGCCATACATATATAAAGTAATGCATAAGCACGAGCACAAGTCATGAAAGATAAACACATAATCATGCTATCACACATTTACCCATTTTATTATCCTCATATAATAGTCATTCACTCAAATCGTATATATATATATATATATATATATATATATATATATATATATATATATATATATATATATATAGATGAAAATATGTGACACGAGGACCATATCATCCCCACCTCTGATTGCTATATCCAGCTGTACGAGTATCGGTCACACAACCCGTGTACCCTATGGGAGTGGATTGAACTCTTCTTGTAAACCAGTCTGACCTGACGTCAGAGAACCTCCCAAACTCCATGGCAGGATGAAAGGGAAAGGTTATCACAACCACCCAACGGGGCAGTCAATAAAACATAGGCCAGTATAAACGATATCTCATGCTATCATAGCAAATATGTAACACACACCACTCATGCAAACACCCAATATAAGGATGGTAGCTAAGTAAGTCCTACGGACTTACCTCAACCTCGTACAATCACAACCACGATCAACCTCCAATCCTGAAAGAGACACTGCCTAATAACAAGGCAAAAAGAGATATCAATACTCCTATCAATCAAAAAGGTCACACCTAGACCCAAGGGACCCATAAGGATCATAATCAATCTATAAGCCTCACAACCAACTAAACTCAATATCTCAGCATAACTCACAATTCCTCAAATCTCAAGTAGTATCTAATCGACGTTCCTCAATCTCAATTCTAATCCTAATTTAATTAATTAACCTTTAATTAATTAATTAAATTTTGTTAGAATAATGTTTTGCCCACAAGCAATTTCTAAACCCACTTGTCATCAGATTTCATCAAACAAACTACCCATAATCACCAGAATAATATAATGACCATAATGGAATTTCTAATTATCCATTTTGACAAGCCTAAAGTCAATTTAGGCCTAATCGCAGTACGGAAAACGAATAAATTCATAACTTATTTGTTACTAACCTGATTTACGATCTGAAAGAAGATTTGGAATCACAACGACGCAGGCTACGCATGTGCAACATCAAATTCGTCGGAATCTGAGCGACGGAATCTGCCTGGTGACATATATGCTCGACCAGCTCTTCATCTGCTCGGAAATGCAGAAACTCGGTACCGATATGAAGAGAGGAATTCAGAAACTCAAACGGAATTGAAATCGGATTAGAAACGGAGAGTAGATCTGAGTTTGAAGGTTGAGAGAAATCAGAGCTTTTACGAGGAAACGTGAAAGTAAATGAATTAATAAAGGATTTCCGCTATTTATAGCGAAGTCGATAATTATCCTTTAGCGAAGTCGATAATTTTCCTTTAACCGATCCAAAGGCGGGTTGAACCTCCTTCTCCAAACTTCTTGAGATTGGAATATTAAATGTGGAATATTGTAGGGATAATTATTCCACAACTGCCTCGGAAAACGTGTATTCCTAAGCCGTTAAGAAACGAAATAGCGACTCTTTTGTCCGTTTTGCCTCTCCATGTTATTTCATATCTAGGACATATCCAATGTCCTGATCATTTCTCTCAACTGAATTTTTATTAATTGGAGCTCCCAAATGCTCCAAATAACACCGGAGGGTAAAAATAATTACCTGGGGGAAAAAGTAAAAATTTCCCCAAACGTCCAAAATTACGCTAGGAACATAACGGTGGGACTCATACTCATCACTTGCGAAATCTTCGCGAGTTATATGTCAATTACTATAAACGATTAAGTTAATCAACATTAATTAGAATTCGAAATCCTAGCTATTACATCACACACCCCTTAAAAAAAAGTTTCGTCCCGAAACTTGCAAAATTCCAAAGTCATCTCGGACCCATAAGCCGAGGTACAACTCTCACTCTCTCTATCGGAGGTATCACATCTCCGTTCAGAAGGTCATCACCTATAACAATCTATAACCTCAATGTCACCATGGAGGAATCATCAACTCCAGAAAACAGGGTCATAACGCTACCCAGAGGCGTAGAGGAATCACGTCTCTCGCCATACCACATCACAAGGCATAGAGGAAGCACATCTCTAGCCAAAACATATCACAGGCATAGAGGAAATACGTCTCTAGCAAACCATAAGCATATATATCGCATGGAGGAATCACATCTCCACTAAAACTATGTCCATCAAGGTAGCATGGAGGAAAGAACCATCTCCAGCTGAATCCTAATCACACTCAAATAGCATGGAAGAAAGAACCATCTCCAGCTATAACTATAAATTATACTCATATAGCGTGGAGGAAATAATCATCTCCAGTTATGACATACATTACGCTAGCACAACAAGATCTACTAAGATCATAAATCACATCACAGCTAGTATGGAATAAACACATCAAGACATATAAGCACATAAGCACAACATTCATCAAGATAGCACTAAGATCTACTCGTGCTCCCACAGATGGACCTGTCTCGACATAAACTTTGGATAGTTCCTCAGGATACTATCCTCAGTCTCTCTGTGGTCTCTTTAGGTCCTCACCTCGACCACTACGTCCTTTGAAATGGAAAATTCTTTCGAATGCAAGCGTCTCATATCTCAATCCAGGAATGTAACCAAATGTTCAACAAGGATGTGGTTCGGCTTAACCACTAGATCATCATAACTCACCAGGTGTCTCGAACTTGGTATATACTCCCTCAGTTGAGACATATGAACACTGGGTAAACACCCTCTAACCTCAAAGGCAAAGCTAAACATCATGTTGCCTTCACAATTCTGGTCAAGATCCCAAGTAAACCGACATATTGGAAACTCGATTTCCCTTTTATGCCAACACATCTAACATTTCACAGCAGAGATACTCTCAGCCGGTCATGAACTCTCTCTTGAACTTTAGAGGTCGACGCCTCTCGTCTACATATGATATATGGCGACTATGTACAACCAACATTCTTCCTCTAATCAGTGTTACTTGAAGTATAAAATCCTGAATCGGATCAGGTGTTATTATACTAATATTGCTAGGTCAATTCTAGCATAAAGGTATAAGACGTCTACCTATGTATAATGCCTCATAGGGGGCATCCCAAAAGATGCGCGTCAATCATTATCACATAATAAATCCATTAATGGAGGTAATCTAACAATCCATGTTTCCAATTCAATACATAAGCTCATAACATATCTCAAGGGTTTGGATGGTCCTCTTTCATTGACCATCTATTTGGGGGTGAAACGCAGTCATAAAATGTAAACTCATTCCTCAAAGCAGTCTGTATCTGTTGCCCAAAATCTCAAGGTAAAACGTCCATCTCGATCAGAGATGATCGTTCCTGGTACACCATGTAGTCTCACTATCTGTCTAGTGTACTCCTCAACCAATGCATTCGCTGGCCACGTCTCTCTAATAGGAACGAAACGTGCCGGCTCCGTTAATCTGTCACCAACAATCCGGATACATCAAAATTCCTACTGGGCCTCAATCCCATCACAAAGTCCATAAAGATGTCCTACCACTTCCACTACTGCACTGGTAGTGGATGGAGCTCATCTCTAGGTCGTAAATGTTCTATCTTGACCTACTGACAGGTCACACACTTTGTCACAAATCTGATTACATCAGTTTCCATCTTCTCCATCAATATAATCGTCTCACCTCGTGGTACCTCTTACTCGTACATGAATGTACTGAGTAAGGTATACAGTGATTGTATTGTAAAATTGTCTGTCTCACTCTGCATCAGCAGGTACACAAAAGCGGTCATGACTCTTCATCATTCCATCTACTCTCATGGAGAACTGTGGTGCCTCATTACGAGACATCTTCTCTCCCATCTTCAACAAGGTCGGGCAGGTCCTCTGCTTCTGTTGGACCTCATCCAACAGACCAGGTAGAACCTTTAAGGCATAACTGAATATCCTCATCAAGGAACTAATTTTCAACTCTAGCCAAGCTGGATCTCTCTAAAGCTGAGGCTGAACTGTCAGCCTCGCAGTTGTCTTCTCTTGAGGCGTCTTTCTGTTCAAGTTGTTGGCGACAACGTTCAACTTCTCTGAATAGTATGGAATCTCTAGGTTAAAGTCTTGATCAACTCGAGTCCTTAACGCTGGTGGTTATTCAACTCCACTGCTAACTCTAAATCAGGCGTCAGGTAGTTCTCCTCACACGTCTTCAACTGTAGACCCACATAGTCATAACTCCACTCCTCTGTATTAATAAGTGTCTTAAACTTAGCTGGGATATATCACCGTATATTGTGGAATCCCCAAAACCTTTGGACTATAACAAAATCGAAGCAGAGGTCAAATGTCTCCTCCACTCTTCAACGTTCTGGCATATTGCTTTGACCACGCAATTCTGAGGGTCTTCCTCAGAAGACTCGTAAAGGGATACATATTCATAAAACCCTTCCACAAGCGTGGGTAGTAATCGGCTAAGCCAAGAAAACTACGCATTCCCTTAATGTTCATCAGTATCGTCCATGTTGCAACATATTCAATCCTCGTCAGATAAACCAAGATCCCACTGGCGGAGACAACATGGCCTAAGAAGGCTACCACTGGCATCCCACTCGTACTTAGAGAGCGTAGTATACAACCCTCTATCTCTTGACATCAGCAAGACTGCCCTGAGATGATCGGTCTGCTTCTCTCTACTACGAGAGTATATCGAAATGTCATCAATGAAGACCACCACAGACTGTTCAAAGAAGTCGACGAAAATACTAATCATCAACTCCATAAAGACTGCTAAGGCATTCGTCAACCCAAATGACATCACTACATACTTGTAGTGTCCATAACGGGTATGAACAGTTATCCTATGCACATCCTGCTCTCTCACCCTCAATTGGTGGTAATCTGAGCGCAAGGAAATCCTGAAAAACACGATTGCTCCTTGAACTTGATTCATCAGGTCGTCAATACGAGACATTGGATACACTAGGGTGAAGGAAGCTCGTCTCAGCCCACTCTTCAATCCTTCAGTGCAACATCTCAACAAGCACCATATGATATGGGCCTCCCAATCAGTGTCGTATCACACTTCAACTTGATAACAATGTCCACACTCCGCTGAGGTGGCAACTAGACGGTTCAGTAACACGTCTATAAGCTCATAAACCACTAGAATATCCTCCAACATGGAACTATCTTCTTCATATAATAACATCAGAAAACATCACCTCCTTGTGTTATCAACTTCGCTGCTCATACGGCACTAATGACAAGACTCATCTCTTCAAAGGTCGTAACCTCGGAAGACCTCTGTCTAATCGGTCTCAATAGAGATTGTAACAACCTTCCAACTGATATCTAACATGACATCATATCTATTCATCCAAACCATACACATAGTGACTTCATCATGCACCTAAGGCATCACAAAGAAGTCAATAAACCATACACAAGTCCCTGAATGAATGGGACAATCACAATCTCGCGTGTACCTCAAAACCCTAATTGGTAATCATGTAAAGGAAAATCTATATTCTATTGTTTCCACAGTCAACTATTAACGCATGCATCGAAAGACATGAAGTGCATAGCACTCACAACAAACAAAACTCCACTAGGTAAACCATTAACAAGAATGGTACATGTGCAGCTAACACCAGAAGCTCCACTGCATATCATCACTAAATCTCGGGTCTATGCTCCTCAGGTATCACTGAGGTCATCGCCATAGCCTCCACTTCCACTCTTTCTGCACCGGAAAGAGGAAGGTCTTGGTGAGAAGAAACACCACCTTGCTGAAAAAAAGGGGCCAGATGGCCTAGTTCACCACAAGTGAAGCAAGCTATCGGTGCCAAGGGACACTCAAAGCGCAAATGATTTGGATAGCCACAGATGAGACATAAACGTCCCATGACTGTAACTGGTACGGATGACTCCTCTACACTTCTCAGCTCCAAGGCTCTACCCTGAGCTCTTTGAGTGTCTATGACACTCCCACCACGACCTTTATCTCTACTCGGTCTGGGAATGGATCCTTGAGTAGGCTGACGATCTGGGATTCTCTGTTGTCCCTGTGTCTGCTACTGAGGGATCTTCTGACCACCTCCCGTCATATTGGCAGAAGAAGAACCTTGTCGTGATACAACTCCACCTTGCCTACAAAAGGCAGCTTTATGACCTGGTCTACAACATGTGAAGCAAATCACCGTCAGTTTTGGACAGTGTGGTCTTATGTGTCCAGGCTTCCCACAATTATAACAAGTTCTCTTCTCACCAGAAGTCCGTTTAGAACGGGGACTACTCAAACGTCCACAAGCCGGATTCTGCTTACCACTTGGAAGGCCTACCTCATCTTTCGCTAGTTCGCCTCGTTGTTTCTTCTTTGATCTAGAAGCTTCAGTTGGTCCCACAGATGTTGGTAGATCCAGTGTAGGTCTAACCGCTATTACAGCCTCATATACTTGGCGCATATATTCTTGAAACTCGGATTTGCTCATGGAGACATGATCATTCTCCTCAAACTTGTTCTCTACCATAGGCGAAACAACAGCGGAAACTGGTCCCTGACTTGACATTACTGGAGAAAGAGGGGGTGTACCCCTACCTCGTCCCACTACAGATATTGCTCTAGTCTGAGCCATCTGTAGGATATACGCACCTAAGCTTACAAGGCTATATATATGACATATGTATCGATATATATATAATACATCCACATAATCCATAATACACACACACATATATACATATCTACGCTGCAGAGATCCATGGCAGAGGTGACGACTTCTCGTACATTCTAACCCAAAACCACACTTAAAACCAAAAACGTTTTAAAATGCCAGACCCCTTTCGGGTTCTGTTTATTTAACCTATCAGACCTTATTGCAGGTAGCAAGTGTCATTGTTGTCAACCTGGGCTTTGATACCAACTCTGTAATACCCCAAATCCGCGGGACTCGGAGTGCACATTGGGCTAGGATCTCACAATGGATCCTGACCCTAGCCTAACAACAAGTTCACTAGACCTTACAACATGGCACTGACAGATATAAAACAAATACATAAAACAGTGTAAATTGTACGACCCAAAGTAAACAACAACATAGCCGAGTACACAAAATGACATCCTCACACAGGAGGGAAAACAAGACATCATCCTCACGCAGGAGGGGAAGGGTAAACATCCCCAACCCAACCACCTAATGTACGAGAGTTCTCGGCCTATCACCCTGCCAGATCACCCAGCGCCTATCCTGCAAATATCTACAACACGGTATGAAACCGTTAGGTAACCATACATATATAAAGTAATGCATAAGCACAAGTACAAGTCATGAAAGATAAACACATAATCATGCTAGCACACATTTACCCGTTTTCTTATCTTCATATAATAGTCATTCACTCAAATCGTATATATATATATAGATGAAAATATGTGACACGACTCACACGAGGACCATATCATCCCCGCCTCTGAGTGCTATATCCAGTTGTACGAGTATCGGTCACACAACCCGTGTACCCTATGGGAGTGGATTGCGCCCTTCTTGTAAACCAGTCTAGCCTGACGTCAGAGAACCTCCCAGACTTCATGGCAGGATGAAAGAGAAAGGTTATCACAACCACGCAACGGGGCAGTCAATAAAACATAGGCCAGTATAAACGATATCTCATGCTATCATAGCAAACATGTAACACACACCACTCATGCAAACACCCAATATAAGGATGGTAGCTAAGTAAGTCCTACGGACTTACCTCAACCTCGTACAATCACACCACGATCAACCTCCAATCCTGAAAGAGACCCTACCTAATAACAAGGCAGAAAGAGATATCAATACTCCTATCAATCAAAAAGGTCACACCTAGACCCAAGGGACCCATAAGGATCATAATCAATCTATAAGCCTCACAACCAACTAAACTCAATATCTCAGCATAACTCACAATTCCTCAAATCTCAAGGTAGTATCTAATCAACGTTCCTCAATCTCAATTCTAATCCTAATTTAATTAATTAACCTTTAATTAATTAATTAAATTTTGCTAGAATAATGTTTTGCCCACAGGCAATTTCTAAACCCACCTGTCATCAGATTTCATCAAACAAACTACCCATAATCACCAGAATAATATAATGACCATAATGGAATTTCTAATTATCCATTTTGACAAGTCTAAAGTCAATTTAGGCCAAATCGCAGTACGGAAAACGAATAAATTCATAACTTATTCGTTACTAACCAGATTTACGATCTGAAAGAAGATTCGGAATCACAACGACGCAGGCTACGCATGTACAACATCAGATTCGTCGGAATCTGAGCGACGGAATCTGCCTGGTGACATATATGCTCGACCAGCTCTTCATCTGCTCGGAAATGCAGAAACTCGGTACCGATATGAAGAGAATGAAGAGAGAAATCTAGAAACTCAAACGGAATTGAAATCGGATTAGAAACGGAGAGTAGATCTAAGTTTGAAGG
Organism: Fagopyrum esculentum; assembly: GCA_033239045.1. NCBI lineage: Eukaryota > Viridiplantae > Streptophyta > Magnoliopsida > Caryophyllales > Polygonaceae > Fagopyrum > Fagopyrum esculentum. Next base: position 28,054,736 of record BSUD01000006.1, read on the forward strand.
TTGAGAGAAATTCGAGCTTTTACGAGGAAACGTGAAAGGAAATGAATTAATAAAGGATTTTCCGCTATTTATAGCGAAGTCCAGAAATACTTTCCCCTGAAACTGTTCTTTGTTAATCAATGCCTAAAGTGAGTGTCGGATAATTATCCTTTAGCGAAGTCGATAATTTTCCTTTACCCGATCCAAAGGCGGGTCGAACCTCCTTCTCCAAACTTCTCGAGATTGAAATATTAAATCTGGAATATTGTAGGGATAATTATTCCACAACTGCATCGGAAAACGTGTATTCCTAAGCCGTCTTTCTTAGCCGTTAAGAAACGAAATAGCGACTCTTTTGTCCGTTTTGCCTCTCCATGTTATTTCATATCTAGAACATATCCGATGTCCTGGTCATTTCTCTCAACTGAATTTTTATTAATTGGAGCTCCAAAATGCTCCAAATAACACCGGAGGGTAAAAATAATTACCCGGGGAAAAAGTAAAAATTTCCCCAAACGTCCAAAATTACGCTAGGAACATAACGGTGGGACTCATACTCATCACTTGCGAAATCTTCGCGAGTTATATGTCAATTACTATAAACGATTAAGTTAATCAACATTAATTAGAATTCGAAATCCTAGCTATTACACATTCATTGTTTAGAAATGCTCAAAATCGCATATGATGCACACACATAAGGCCACATTTCGGAAATCTACAATGTTTTATTATTCGACCAATCATTTTTAAAGATTCTCACTCTTGTCGTAAAAAGGTTATATATGTAGGAATTGGTTCGGGTGTAGGGATGACAACGAGGCGGAGTCGGGGCGGGGACTACCCTCCCCATCCCCGTTTGGGGAATCAAAATTGTCCCCGCCCCATCGGATTTCCGCGTCCATCGGGAAATCCCTGTCCCCATATACTATCCTCAACAATCAATCCTCGTCGGAGAATCCCCGTCCCGGTACAATTTTTTCATCAAAAAAATAAAAAATAAAAAAATAATCAAAGATTGAAAACTCTAGTATACATTAGCAATTGAATTTTCAAGACAATATAATTCCATCATAGCTACTAAATAATTCCATCATACTTTCTATAAAATTTGTCAAGATTGTTAGTTATACATTTATAAATAACTTATATTGTATTTTAATTTATTTTTCATTTATATAAAGGCCAAAATAATTAGCTATACAAATTATATAATTATTGAAAATAATATATTAACATGGGGAAAAACTAATACGGGGAACTCCGATGGGGATCTCCACGGGGAAATCCGGCGGGGACGGAGACGGGGATCTCCACGGGGAAATCCGGCGGGGACGGAGACGGGGCGGGGGCGCATGTCCCCGCTTCCATCCCCATCCCCTCTCAGGAATTATTTTTTTATCCCATCCCCGCTTATAATCCTCATATCCATCCCCGTATCGGGGAATCCCCATGGAGAATGAGAATTATCCGCCCCATTGTCATCCCTATTCGGGTGAAAACCATTCTTACAGAAAGGAATGAGAACCTCTAAGACACGTTTGATTAAAATATATGAATGGTCAAAACTAAATGTTGAATTGTATATCACCCATGATAATAGTTACCATAATCGAAAGATGAATGATTTAATTTAAACCAATATTTATGGCACTTGCTACCAAAATTGAATCAACATTAATTGATAAATTTAAATTTGAATCAACATTAATTCATGAATCCAAATTTGATGTATCCTTACTATAGCAAAAGAGGGACTTCCCCCAATGAATAGTCAATTTCCGTCTTTACCCTTAAATCTATTATTTACCTTTATGCCCTTGCTGTTTTGCCGAAATTACAAGTTGTACTTCTTTCCTTTCCTTGTACGTAATGTATGTCCCAGTTATGCTTTACAGAAGGCATGTATTCTACTGATACGTGTCATCTTCATCTTCATTCTGCTGATACGTGTCTTCTTTTTTCAAAACACCTTTTGCCTTTCTCATTCTCGATCTACCGCTTCAATATCTCCATCCAACAAGATCTACAGACCTCAGATTTCTCAAATCCAACAAGAACTACAAACCTACACAATTTCAAGATGATCCACTTTTTTTCTTTGCTGCTTGAACATTTTCGATCTATAGTGTCCGCCATGACTTTCTCAAAGCTCTACGACATGCCTTCATGGCGATCAACTATTTGCGATGTTCTTCTTCTAATTGCTGATGCTCTTTTTCCTTCTTCATGGATCGTGTTTAATCTCCATCGGTCGATCTCAAGCACTACTTGTGGTACGGGGTTGTTTGTGGCCCCAAACGTAGGGTTTCGACCCTTACACTTGCCGGCGGCGGAAATCGGGGGTTTGGATGGTAACCGTCAAAATTTTGTTTCTCCTTTATGTTCCTCTTTGCTACTTCTCTAATTTTTCATTTGTTTGGTTATGAAAGTGTTGCTTCTTCTTCCTCTTCTGCAGGTTATATCTCCAAGGAGCCCTAACATTTTGAGGTTCAGTCTTCTTCCTTGTTTAGTAAACAACTTTACCATACCTTCAATCCCCCCC
>BSUD01000006.1:28057524-28077793 GCA_033239045.1 Fagopyrum esculentum
CCCCCCCCCTTAGATTTGCAAAATCAAAACCGCATATGAAATTGGGGGTTCTAAAGTTCAATCAAAACCCTAATTTTCTGGCTTCAGCCAATTTGATTTGTTGTTTGTGTAATTTCAGGTTGTATTGTGACTGAAGATCATGAAGGAGCAGTTGGAGTAATGAGATAACCCGAAAATCCGAAAACCCGAACCACCCCAGAAACACCATTACGTTCTTCCTCCTCTCTTGGCTACAATATGGGTATGTATTTTGGGCGAGATTTTATTGAGTAAACCCTAAGCTGTGAAATTTGGGGATTTTAAAATTTGGGAATTTTGTGAATTTAGGTTTAATTTAGCGGTTTATTAGATAGACGATCTTGGACAGCAACCTTCTTCTTCTTCAGGTAACACTCTCTTCCATTATTCATCTTCAAGCTTTCTCTTGGCTAATCGTCAACTCTTTCGCTTTGATTTCTCCGCCACTCCATAACCTAGGGTTCTCGGGATGTATCGGCGTCCTCCTTGCAAGCGAATGCGAAGAGGATCCTATTTTGTCGTTTGCCTCCGCAGTAGCAACACCCCAACCCTTCTTTCTCTTGCCCCTTCACCGCCCTCTTCTTTCTCCTCGAAGGCTATTAGAAGCTATTGCTCGTCAGGTATGTCGTTATGCATTGAAGCTCGAATCTCCTCTTCTTCAAGTTTTCATATTTTCCTTTTTTTGGTTCTATCGGCTCTGCGTTTTGTTTGTGTCGTCTCATCCTCCTTGAAATTCGGTTTTCTTGTTTGCAAATTTAACCTTATGATGGATGCACTGTATCTGTTTGATAAAATGTCTACTAGAGAATTGCCCCTGCTTTTTACATGGAATTGAAACCGAGTTTATTCTTTTGTATATGTTGTTGCATTCTATCTCCTGTTTGAATTTCGATGTCATTTAAAAAAGATTTGTTTGTTATTCCCCTTCATCTTGACATGATATATCGGGCCAAAATAGGATGATTGTTAATGCATTTGATTCTTTGTTCATTTTTTGTTTGAATGTTTATATCTCACCATTAGTCTTCCACTGAAATTGTGTCATATTTGCTCATCCCAAAGGTTGCAAGATCAGTTAATGGAAAAGTCAAGGTCTATTCCATTCGATGAGGTATAGTAGTACCTGCTATCTCATAGTAATTGTATCAACTGTAGAAAATACAAAGCACAATTATGATTATTGATGGGCTTCATAGTGTATCATTCTATTACTTCTATGGATAAATAACCTAGAACTTTTGGTATCTGCAAAATGAAGATTTTGGCATCTCTCATCTTAAATTGAAGGTATTTAGTCCTTATACCCACTACTCGGTGGCTGCTAGAGATGTTGTTTTTCTTATAAATGCTCAATGACGTTGTAGGCTCACCCTGTGTTTTGTGAGGCACTTTGTGTTGGTGTATTTCTTGTACCATAACAGGTTTGCTTAAAGGTTAACATGATTTCCCAGATTTGAGCTTCATTTTGTCTGCTCACTCATTAGTAGCTCAAGTTTACTTGTCTCATTTACTCATGTTTTTATGCAAACAATGTAAAAAATTCTTCTATGCATATTTATGTGAGATATTGATGTGAATGCTATTTTTTTTTCTCCCGATAATGCTTTATGCTGCAAGAAATTAATTACTATGTTTATTGTTTAGGGATCAGAAGGAGTCCCTTTGTTGCTTTGTTTATAAATAAACCCTCTTTCCCTTTCATGGCTTCTTTTCCTACTTTACTATATTGTACAGTGTCTTTGGAATTTTATTACCTCAATTCGCTGATTTTGAGTTAGTCTTCTTCCAAAAACCCATTTTCAGGTAGTAGATTAATCTCTATATTTGGATTTGCTAGCTATCATGTGTTGATTTTTTTTTATTTAACTACTAAATTCAGGTATTCCCATTTTTGACTGCTTTTCTACTCCCTTGCATCGAAATTTAAAGTTTGGCTTCAGATTCTATATCCATATTATGTTTGATAACCTGCAATTTCTCTTTCATTCTTTGACCAACCGTCAATTGTATTGCGTCAAAGTAAAAAGGTGATTGCTACGTTGCTTTAAATTTCAACCATGTTCTATGTCTGTAGTTATGGACAGAGTGATGATTTTACAAATGAAGGGAGTTAATTCTTCTAAGCATAAATTTGTCTCAACGAATTGGCAATTGAGGTCATTACCATGTACAAACTCATTTGTTAAAATAATACTTCTTAAATTTCTGGGTCATTGAAGATTAAATTTGTTTGCCTGTCATACATTTGCTAAAATAATACTTCTTAAATTTCGTCTTCGTTGTCCTCCGACCGTTTGTGTTGAATTCTATGATAGACTTCAACTAAGTGTTTTCGAGATTGATTTTTTCTGATGTATACCTATCATTGCTTTTCAGAATGAAGCTGATTCTGGAATTGAAGAGGCTAAGGAGAATGCATCATTATTTGTTTGATTTTTCTCCTTGTTTGTGCTTGTGGATTATATAGATTTTGCTGTGAACTTTGATTTGATTTCTGATTATATGCGAAGAACAATTTGTTATTTTCCTTATTTTACATTATCCGTGTTAGCGTACTCAATGTTCTCCTCGACTTTGGCTTGTCAAGTAAACTTGTCAACGCTCCTCTCTCCTTGTCGTATGTGAGTTGTAGCGCCCTATCGTTTGCTCGTCCTGAGGTTATTAGCATAGAATCCCTTTATGTTCATGTGCCTTTGACCAATCATCAATTGTATTGCTTCAGAACTTTAGCGCTGAGTTAAGCCATGATCGGCCGAGAATCCCTTTATGTTCATGTGCTGCACAAAATATTGAGACCGTGAATGATTGGTTCTTATTGGAATGTATAGGTTAAGGTACTCAGTATGCATACCTAAAAACTGAGTAGAATGCTTTGCTGCTCCAATCCTTAGTAGTTCCGTGTTATAGTTTACAACTGAAGCCACTTATTGATTAGATTTGATTGTAATAGAAGTGCATTTACCACCCAGCTTTGCGCCGTTTCACAATTGCGACACTCCTTCAAAATTACTATATACAAGATCTCTTACTGCTCTACCATAACAGCATATTCATTTGGTAAAAACAAAGGCTACTACTACTACGTATTTGTTCCATTCTTCATTTCAGTGCAACCTCTGTTCCTTCGGAACATAAAACAAAAAATTTAACATGTCTTTCTAATAAAAAAATCTTCCAAATCCAATTATACGTTTTGAACTCGCGGCGCGCGTGCGAAGCACGCGCGTCCACCCTAGTTTCTTACAAATTTAAATGTGGTTAAAGAATGACACATTGATGGTTATATGAGAATAAACAAGACATGTTCACGGATGCGTGTTCATGGTTAATCACAACACGCTCATGTTTAAAACACAACATGTTCATGCACGACGCGTATATGGTTAAAATGTTATTAATCATCTACATACCCGAGCATGAGTAACAAAACAAAACGAACATGTAAACAAAGTATGATCGATTTAAAGCACGGCGTATTCATGTTTATATGAAGAACAAATAGTGCACTAGTAATGAAACAAAAATTAGTAAGAAAGTAAGACAATACACTGTCAAAATTAAGAAATGTTACTATAAGAATATTTTATGTCTTTAAAAAACGTAATCGTTACCAAATTGATGAATGAACATATCTAATTTTATTATTTCTTACAATAATAAGGTTATTTATTGAATAAATTAGGGAATTGAGACCCTTTATATATTGAAAACAATAAAAATTAGGCCTACACCTAGAAAAAATAGGACATAATTAAAATGATGGTACTGAACAACATTTAAATATTGATAGGATGTTTATTATTCATACTTTTTGGTTTTTAAATAAAGTGAGGGAGACTCCCACTAAATCGTTCATATGTTAGGTGTGTTATTTGGTTTTTGGGTATTGTATGACGAAACTGAGTTCTTATTTTTTGGTTATGTTAGGTGTGTTATTTATTTTTTTTGTTGTATGATGATTTATGTTTGATTACACAAAATTCCGATCTCAAAATTAGGATATGCACTTACCATGTTCGATCTACTACATTGACAACCATACGAACAAACCACTTACCCAAACATATCAATATCTTACAAAACACTTACCCAAAATGTGTTATAATGTTGGATATGTTTTATAGTTACCCAAAATGTGTTATATTTAAAGTGATATCGTGTATATGTTTTATGGTTACCCAAAATTTGTTATAATGATCAAATGTCAAGCGAATGTTTTGGTAATGACCAAATGTCATTTGATATTGATGTTTGTGTACAATATCGAGTTTTGAAAATTTTGGGTATGACAAATTTAAATTGGGTATGGGTTTTGTATTAAGTGATGTTTAAATTGGGTATAAATATAAAATATTATCCAATTTATGGATATTGTTTTATATTCATATTATTTATTGGGTATGTTGTTTTCGAGTATGTTTATGTACTTTGACAAATTTATTTTTGGGTATGATTGTGTAATTAGTTGGGTAAGCAGATGTTTAGGTAAGCAGATTTTTGGGTAAACGGATTTTTTCTGGACAAAGGGCTGCGTTTTTTTGGCCCCAAATTTCCTCCAAATGTCAATCAAAAGTGTCACAGTTAGCACTCACATCAGTCATCACTCATTAGTCATCACTTTTGTCAACTTTTTGTCCTATTTATGAATTAGTCTAGTAAAATAGGAGCCCTATTTCTCAATTTGTAATTGGTAGTGCCCTAAATTTCAACTCTATAGTGTAAAAGGCCTTAAATGTCAATTCAGCCTTATTTATTTGATTTAATTTAGGACGTTCATCTATTAAATTAATGTCTCTTAGATATTTTCATTTTTTCCGTAAGAATGATTTTCTCCGGAATTTACCATATGTACTGTTCATTAGAGTTTCATGAAATATAGTTTTAGAAATATATTATTCAAGTATCAATTTTTATAAATAATTGTGTTGATTAATGAAGTTTTATAAGACACTTACAGAGTTAGAGTCTTAGACACTTATGAGATTGTAATTCCTTTGAGCAGTAACATAAATTTACTCCGTGTATGTATATTTTGTGTTTGTACATGTAATTTGTGCAAACGGTAATGTCATGAATCATGATCCCAATTAATTATCACCAAAAAAATAATTATGGATTTAATATATGCTATTCGATGGACGATTGAAGGCTTATTACACTGACGTGCAATTTGTTCATTATTTTGTCTCTTTCCTGTCCCATTCATGTTATGTAACTCATCTTCGGTTTTCGGCAAAACATGCCTAATTCCTTTCTTAATCAACAACGACAAAAGTATAACATATTTTGCCAAATTACGTATTTATTCTTGCCAGCAACATACAACTACAGTAGACATGTAGAAATTCGGATCGGCATGTCCAGCTCACCCGTCCGTCCGAGGCAGCTAGTTTGGCCCTGACCTGGCACGACCTGTAATTTGGTGGACGGGTATGGATAAATTTGTTGGTTAGCGGGCTAAACCGGCTCGGCCCGTATATAATTTTATGCATATAACTGTTTTTTTATATATGTACATATAATTTTATATTGTATTGAGTGTTACATATTTTGATTGTTCATTTAGTTTGTTTGGAGTATTTTGACGAGTTACTCTCGTTTGTAATATATTAGATTGCACGGCTAACTTGACTGTAATGATACTTGTTATTTTTCAGGTATTTTGAATTATTCATTTAAGTGTGTTGATTGTTGTTGAACGGTAAATAGTGTACTATGCAAGTATAAATAGATTAAAAGTGTGTTAAATACATTATATTATTTGTTTTGAGCGATAAATCCCTGCAAAAAAGCACAAGCAACTACATAGGGTCATCGGGCCCGGCCCAAAAGTCCGTCGACTTTTTACATGGGTGGACATGACAACGCTTGTGACCCGGATGAGTCGGGCTGACCTAACCCGCACCTTTCCGGTAGAGTTTTTAATTATTATTGCCCAACCCAAATCCGACCCGAGCCTGTTTTTATACAAGTCTAAAATATTAACTAAATGGATAGTTATCAATAGATTCAATACTATCATCGAATGAATAATAAATTGTTTTAATTATTTATCAGCTTAAGCGTAAAACATACATAGACCCTTTACAATAAAATGTTGTGGGGCTTCTATGCCCACTCTAAGGGCCTGTTTGGCATCGTATGGGTATTTTTTTTTTAGATTTTTTGGGATGAAGATTCTCGAGATTGTTGGGGATTGTTGAGGATGAGGATTGTTAGAGATTCTTTTTTGCGTAAATTTTACGTGTTTGGTATCAGATTGTTGAGACAGATTGTTTACGGAAAGATTACGACAATGCCCCTAAATAACCCATTGCTACACAAGATAGGCAAATTTGAAGGAATAGTCATAACTCTTGCTTCACCACGAATCGCACCACGAATTGCACCACGAATCATTGCATTCACACAGGAAACATAGGTTGGTGTATGAAGTTGCCCACCTTCTAAGTTGCCTTTGATCTACACACCGGAGAAAATATAGACATCAAAACCCATTAAAAACATCCACAATTTATACTCAGTAAATTTAGAAAGAAACAGATCATACCAAAGTCCTCATCCTGAATTCCAGCACTGAAGCAACCAACTTGTAGTTGTGCAGCAATCTCAGCAAATGCAATATCCTAATCAAATTTTAATATTACTTCCCCTTGAATTAACATAAGTCCTGGATCATTAGATACTACAGCCTGATCTTGTTTCTCAACATGATACAAATCAACATCAATAACATCAGCCAAATTAATCAATGAAACACGTCCTACTTTGTTTATCTCCGCAACAATTTCAAGATGAAACCAAATCCCCAATAACATCAGCCTGATCTTGTTTGCTCTTGTTCCAGCATTATGTAGAGTGAAATCAATCATATTAATGTCACTTCCTGAACACAGATAATTAAAAAATCTTTCGATCAACACATCCAAGGGCGAAACGTCCTTAATAACATTTCGAACATTATACAGTAAATTAGACAATAAAACGATCGCATTCTCTTGATCTCTACAACAGTCACAGACTACAGGAGTGATGTATTCCTTGCTGGAGACAGTGTGAATGAGATCGAAGTCAATGATTTGAAGTTCATGGAGTTTCTGGACCAATTCGACAACGTTTTGCTCGGACAATCGGATGCTCGAATCAGCTTCTTGAGCAACCTCAACTGTCTCTGCAACTCGAGCAATTCTTCGTCCGTTGATCTTGATTTAAGAATCTGCTTCACAGGAGGTGATTTGAGTATCGGGATAGAATGAACGGGTATGGCTGGAAGAATAAACAATCTAACCTAAATAATCCCCAAGAAGCTTGGGTGGTCAAGCTTCTTTTTACGGGATTCTTTTGCCAAAAGAATCTCGTAAAATAATACAATACCGAAGCTGCAACTGATACCAAACGACACCAATTTTGCCATCCTAAAGAATCCCGTAAAACAGAATCTAAATGAATCCCCAAGAATCTGATACCAAACAGGCCCTAAGTCATCAAAGTGATGGAAAAGAGAAGTCGACACACCTACACGTCGGCGATATATATATATATATATATATATATATATATATATATATATATATATATATATATATATATATATATATATATATATATATATATATATATATATATATATATATATATATATATATATATAATTTTTTTTAACTTATATTGAACCTTGTTTCGTATATATATTTTCTGTACTTACTTACGGTGAAATTTAAAAAAAAAACTCTCCAAATTTTTTTATTTATAATTATCTTTTATTAAGTTTAATTTATTTTACAAATTTTTTTAAACTTGACCTAAAATAATTTTAGAAAAACCAAACTCAATTTTAATTTATTTAAAATTATATTAGTAATATTATTAATAAGGGAGTAATATATAGTAAAGCCAATTACTTGAAGATTGTGTTTGCCGACAGTGGGCCCATGTATATCAACTACCATTTCAAGAGAATGGGTCCCACCTAACCGTCCATTTACATCTCTTCTTCACGAGTTAATATATATAATTAAAAATCTAATTGACATATTCGTCTCCTAAAATATCTTCTTAAAATACTTTTACCAATAAACTTCATTATCCCACTCGATTTATTCTTTTTCAAATATCTAAAAAAAATTCAACTCAAACTTACAACCGACAAAATACTTTTTTTTCTAAATTTATTACTCCCGTCTCTTAGACCAGTAAATAGAAAAATAGAGGTGGCGAAAAGATTATGGATAGACAATAATGGTAGGGTCCACCTTTCAATTCTGACTTTACTTTGGCTCCGTATGGTGGGACCGGACGAATATGAAAAACTACATTATTTTCATTAAATTATAACTTGTACTATAATTCTACAATAATCTCATTAATTTTAATTTAAATTGGATTACAAAAATCATAATAACCTTTCACATCTCCAGAAATTATAATTTTCGATAATACCACTAATTTATTTAGAAAAGTATAAATAGTCTAAAATATTACTCTCGTAAGAATATAAATGAAATTTAAACAAAAATATTTTATTATTATAAAGGAACAATTATAAGAAAAAGTCGGAAAAAACTATTCTCATACTAAAAGTCGCATCATATAAAAACAATTTAAAGGTATTATCTAATATGTGAAAGTTTGTTGTCCAAACACTTTAATATTTTTAAACCAAAAAGACTGAACTAGACCCACAATCTTAATTGTATACGATTTTAAACATGTTTTATTACACTTTTTATATATAAGTGCAAAATATTTAATATTGAAATGTGATTTGGCAATTCGTTAATTATATATTAAATAATGAATAACTAAAACAAAACTATGGCATTATTTAGTAAAAAAAATCACTTAGGACATTTTGATAGCATTGCGATTGTCTAGGTCGCGTGTATTTGCATATTATTATAGACGGGTATATATTTAAATTAATGTTATATGAATTTTTTTTAAAACTTGTTGTGCTTAAAAATACTTTTAAGGTATAAATCTAGTTTAAATGATCACCTATCTTTTTATTGATGATAAAAATGTGAGGATAAATTGATATTTTATAAAAAATATCGGTTAATTTTAGCATTTTGTCATCAATATGAGTGTTTTATTTATATGATATTTAAGCATACACTACCTTATCGACTAGTGTTAGCAAGCACACTCCCACCAAACATTTACTTTAAACCGACTAATTTAATGTACATATCTTAGGTAATTTATTTTATATTTTAGCAATGAAATTATTAATAATTATAATATTTTTTAAAAATGTTATATACTTAGGGTATTTATATATAACAAATTTAGTGTTTGTATGGAGTTTTGGTGAGATAAATGGGAATTTCGCAAATCTCAAATATAGTTTGAACATTTAATAAATCATATATCATTAAAGATATTATATTTTAGAATTTATTGGAAGATCTTAACCATCTCATTCATATATTTTTTTGAGATATATTCTCGGAGTTTTGATTTTTTTTAATATTTATATATTTAATGATAAAACTGATTTCTTCTAACACCTATCAAACACTCTCTTACTTTTTTAATTTAATTGTTTTTTCGATTTTTGTACACCATGTTAATGAGAAAAAAATTTTTGAGAGAGGATTTAGATGGAGGGTTGGCGTTGACAAAACTACAAAATCTAGAGATCCATGGATCACCAACCAACCACTTCAAAAGACCCGGTGAATAACAAATTCATAATAAACACTAACTTATTAGTTTATAACTTCATCACAATAAACAATGGAACCATCAACACTTAAATCTACATAATCTTACCAAACAACAATATAATAAAAATAAAAATATATAACCTCCCTCAAAATGAAATTCAAGACGGATCGTATTGAGCTACAAGTGAAAAAAATTTGTCTCTACAAAATCAGTTTTGGAACTTATACAAAAGCGCAAGGTCGGGGTAACCCGCAATAAATGATAGATATAAGAGATCAATATAATGCCTAAAGTAAAAAAAACTTCTTGTGGAAATTAACACTTGATAGGATCCCAACAAAGAAAAACTTAGGTAAACAAAAAGTGTTAATCCTAATGCAATGCAAATTCTACCAACACACCTATAGAAAGTTCCACCTTAGCAGGAAAAAAGGATCAATTAAATTAAAAGTGTGTCGTCAACCGGGGACATACATTTCCCAAGTCCATCAACGGGTATAGAGGAATTATAAGACGATACTTAAATATTGAGCGATACTCAACCGGGGACATACATTTCCCAAGTCCATCAACGGGTATGGCAAGCAAGAAATTCTTGACTATGTGTTGAGACACTTAAGAACCGCTTTTTGTCTAAGGGTCAAATCATAAGCAACATCCATCTCTTACACGGTCTTACCGGAAAGAGCACTCGCCAAAACATGTTTGGCTTTAGGGGGAATGATGTTCTTGGCAATAAAGACAAAAAGATCGAAATCAAGAATAGAATCCTGAAGATTGTGTAAAGCTCCATAAAACTCAGAGCCCATATCCACTGCTCCAATGTCTAGCAAAATGTGGTCTTGAAGCACCCAAGAGCGGGCCCTAGAGGCAACACAAGAAAAGGAAGACGTCTCCATATCAGAGTATACTCCAAGCCCCCCCAAATCAAATAGGCATAGAAGTAAGCCGCCACTGAAGATCTTCCAAAAAAGGTGTAACATCCGGAATTTTATTCCGGATGGTTAGCGAGTTATCGACCTTTCCGCATTAGCGGCTCAGTTTTCCCGCAGGCACGGGATGTTGAGTGACGGGATTTGATTCCTAATCCCGTCCCGAACTTTTGCTTCCCCGTTTTGATTTCCGATCCCTCGGGTTTTGGTGTGAGGAGACATGTGGGCAGCAGACCTTTGGGTCTCCCCACCCCTTTTGTGCAGCCCACTCTTCTCTTTCTCCTCACTTTTCATTTCACGCTTCCTCTCCCCTTCACTCTTTCCTCTTGTGTTCTTCCTCACTTCTCTTGGAACCTTTCTTGTGTGTCAGCTGTTGTGGAGAAGAATCTGAGTTTGTTTGGTAAGTTCTTCCTCTCCCTCTTCTCCTTCCTTGCTGATTACCCCTTCTTCCCTTCCCCTTCATCCATTGCCATGGATGAAGCTCTTGAGGAAGCTTTTTCTTAGATCCTTTGCATGTCCATCTTCTTAGCTCAATTAGGTCATGAGGGAGAGCCTTGATACCATGGATGTTGTTTGGAGAAGAGCCAACCAGAGAAGGAGGCCATTGAAGCTCAAGATCCATAGTCGAAGACGAAGAAATCGCTGTTTCTGGAGTTCAGCCGCGGGGGCGGCATCAGGCGCCGCGGGAGCGGATCTTAGCCAGCCGCAGGGGCTGTGAGAAGCGCCGAGGGGGCGGCATCGGGATTTCTGGGCACCGCGGTGGCGGCTACTAGCGCCGCGGAGGCCGTGACCTTCAGCACGCAGTCGCGACTTTTGTTTCCGCGGCTGCGTTTCTTCAACAGTAGGCTCTTCTTCTCCCTTCTTCTTCATTCCTTCCTTAGTTGTGAGGTTGTTTCATGTTAGTATCATGCCTAGGCTGGATCTAGGATAGTTGTGAATGCCACCTAGTGGTTGAGAATCTATGAGCCCTTAAGGCTCGATGTAGTTGATGGCTTTGAGTATGTTAAGCGTGATGGACCTTCTAGGCTAGCTTGTTCCTTCTTGGTTGAGGTTATGTTCATGTGAGGTTATAAGCTGTTTTGAGTTGTTATAATGTGATTAGAGTGTGGTGAGCATCTTGGATCCTAGGATGCATTTCCTAGCATGAGTGTTAGGTGATCTTGCTTAGGTCACAAGAGTGAAGTCTAAGACTTCTTGAGCGTGAGCATATGTTGATACATACCTTCGTGTGAGCAGATTGTGGATTCCTTCCCAAGGGAAGCTAGAGTGTAGTGAGTGAGTGTGGTGACGAGGTAAGTCTCCGGACTTACTTAGCTCGTATTCCTTGTATTAACATTGATGTGTGTTGGGTGGTGTATGTTTATTATTGTTTATAACAACTAAACCGGAAATAGGATTACCGACCTTTATATTATTTGGCCCAAGTGTATGATAACGGGCGGTGACATCACTGCCTAGCTCTTGCGAGAGCTAGGAGGTTCTCGGCGACTGGCCCGTGCTGGTTAGACGGTCAGAGGCATCCGAATTGTTCCTTTGCCGGAAGAAGGGACCGAGGCGAGTTTCGGGAGATTCTCGTGTCACAAAAGAAGTTGAATTAGAACGGGATATGCCTTAATAATAAAGATAATAAACTGGATTTGTGTGCTTTTGAGTATGTTGTGTGACTATGATGTTTTATTTGTGTTTGTGCCTTTCCCATTAATTCTAATGCTTCGAATGTGAGCTAACGGTTTTATACCGACTGTTGTAGTTGTCTTGCAGGTTATGCATGCTCCGAGAGATCCGGAAGGGTGGGCAGCCGGGGTCCGTACATTTGAGGAAGGGTTTTGAGTTGCAGTTGTCTTGTGTTTTGTCTTTCGGTTTGTACGTTTTGTGTGCCGCTTGTTTGGCGTTAGGTTTGAGTTGTACCTCGGCTGAAGTTTGTTGTTGCATTCTATCGGGTTTTCTCATCATTTGCATTAAAAAAATGAATTACGTTTTTGCCTTTATTTGTGCCATGTTGGAAAGGTTCGGTGAAATTGTTGTCAAGCTAAGGGTCGGGACCCATTGTGAGGTCTCGCCCGTAGCATCCCGATATCCCGCGGATTCGGGATGTTACAAAGTGGTATCAGAGCCCTAGGTTGACAACAATGGCAATCGCAATCTTCTAAAGGCCGAATACGGAATAAACAGAACCCAACGGGTTCTGAGTTTTCATTTTCAAAATCACATGCATGAGTCGGGGTAGAATGTACGGACCACCACTCCTTCCGCGGATCTCGGCAGCTTAGTTTATTGGACTTGGTATATATATGTATATATATAGATATGGATATGAGATTGTAGTTGTATGATGGACTTGATTTATGTGTATAGTTGTGTATGTGGACGATTATGTGTATTAGATTTTGTATTGATATGATGGCATGTTGGATGTGTTATATTAGTAGAGATTTGTACTTAGGACTTATATAGTTATGTATATGTAGACTTATACATATAATAGTATGTGGAGTTATGGGACCTTTGAGCTAAGATGATGATACGATATCATCACCTTTAAGGCTATGATGTAGCTTATGACGACGTTCATATGTAGTAGAAGACGCTCAAGTATCGATTTGGGCATTTCATGCTAACAAACACAATGACGTTCTCAAATTCCTTTTAAAGGATGTCGAAGAGGAGGATTGGAGATAACGTAAATGAAGGAAAACCATGTAAAAGAACAACACAAGATAGCTTAAGAGAAAGCGGAATGGAGACCATACGGGAGTAACATAAAGATGTGGAAGTGGCTACCAAAGGATTTACAAATTGGGAAGACAACGGGACCTTTGGAGATAACGTATACAAGTTCTTCAAGAAGATGCGAGGACAACTAGAGATGCGAATCGAGGAGGAGATGGGTGTACTCCTATAATGTTAGAGACGGCGTCCTAGTACGATAAGTAAAGCTTCTTTTAGACGCTCCTAAACTTTGGAGTCAAGATGTGAAGAGTGATCGAACCCGGCGTGAGAGATGTAGGATACCGTAAGTTAAGCTTACGAGGTACCGTTAAGTGAAGAGTCAAAATTACAAAAGATATTATGAGAAGAATGGTATGACAAGGATTCACGTGGAGTTGACCGTTTCTGTATGATGATAAGACTAAGAAACACCAAGGAAATAGAAGTTCGAGTAGACGTGATCCCAAGAAGGGGAGTGACGCGATAGGAAGCTTTAGTTACGAAAAGGCTTAACACGACGACCAAAAGACACGCTAACGGTTGTGGAATAACGTGGAAGTTGTTGGAGAAGACACACTTACAAGATGTTACGAGGTGCGGTTAAGCCTATGAAGACGAGTTATACAAAACGTGAGGCATAGAAGAGTATGGTTACATTATGGAAAGGGAGAAAGCCAGAACATGGAAGGAGCTAACGGAGTTGAGGTAGAATACCCCAAGGAGGGTAACCAACTTGAGAATAGTGACATATAGTATTAGGAATTGGTAAATCGTTTACCTTAGAGAAGGCCAACCATAGGGTTATCGGTGATGACCTCAAGTGGAGGCTATAAAGGAGCGGTAACAAAATCCTGGAGTTTTCCTATGGTTAGATGTCGAGGGTAAGAAGTACATCAGCAGAATCGTGATTTTCATGAGCAATATAACGTTGAACGGTTAAAGCAAGTGATGGTAATAGACCTCCCAGAGAGGGATGATAATGATCCTTTTTGTGATCTTTATAGGTCTCGAGTTTTGGCATATGGAGTAATGGCGCGGTCTGGAACCGTAAAGATTTAAGCATATAAGGACGTAGTGGATCAAGAGGAAAGTGAAGTCTCACGAGTTGTTGTAAGCAAATGGGAAGATATGGAAAGGAGATGCATGATATTTCGTTCTTAAGGAACGAATGATAAGTGATGCGAACAAGAGATGAGTCAAAGCTGCTAGACTTCCCCAAAGGAGCCGTGAAGGCTATGGTGAGAAACGAGGGACCAAAGCTACAATAGCGTTGTAAGTTTAAAGCTTAGGGTGGTGGTACCTGAGGGATCAGGAATTAGAAGCTCCGTGGTAGGAATGGAGAATTCTTCCGGTCCTTCCTTCAAGGCGTGCTGGTATGGGTTTCGAGGAAATGTATGAGTTGGGAAGTTGTACCTTGATTTTCAAAGGATATGTATGGTGAACGACGAGTAAGGGTGTCCTCTTTGTATTGGATGGCTCGTTAAGACTAGTTGCATGCGATTGCGACGTTTGACTAGATCGACTTGGAGTTGAGAAGTCACCAGTTTTGGGTGAAGAGAAGAAATGACCTTTGTAAGACGGCATTTAGGGTCAATATGATTACTACAAGTGTAGTGAAGCCATTTGAATTCGCAAGTGCGATTGATGAGTTGAGAGTTTAGACAGATGAGTATCCATCGGTTTCGGAATCATGTTACGATGAATTCGGCATTTGTGTTGTTCGGACGGCTCCAAGGTGGACCCTAACCTAAGGGAGTTATGACAGTTATGATACTTGAATTGCACTAATGATTCTTATGATTGGATTTGACGACGTCTTGTTGTACTCTCATAATTGAGAGGAATGAGCTTGACATGGGACGACAAGGATACCGGTCATGAAGGATAAGAGGATAACTAGAGTTATCTAGACGGGTTGGGCGTCCGAGGTGACCTCTTAAGAGACGTAGCGGGTTGAGAATATCTAGTAGATCAGTGGAGAACGAAGTGATGGTTTCGGCAATACCTTCAAGGTGCGTGGAGAAGATATGAAGCACATAAATTGGTGGGCCATAACCGCCAAGCTGCGGGATGATTTTGACACTTTCTTCCCTTTTAAAGAAGTGGATGGATCGTGGGATCCGAGACGTATCCGTGAAGTTTTGAGAGAAGCAGAAAAGGTGAGTGACCTCCATCTTGTTTTCTTTGAGACAAACATCGAGTTATTAGGATGGAATGATATTATGAATTCATCCAAGTGGGGCTTGGAATGAGTATGAAATAACAAGAGAGGTTTCGTGTGTATTTAGACAATTGCGTGTATGTAGGAAGAATGATCGACTAAGGGTCGAAGATTAGCCACTTTGGGACGCGTGCTTATGGTGGTGTCGATTTAGCTACAGAGTAACATGCTAGGCATGCATGAACAATAAGAGTATGATATGTATATGTATACTCACTCAACAAGAGTTGAGTACCCCGCAGAGGTGACAATTTAGAGATGGTTAAGGACGTTAGTCGAAGATGGTCTTTAAAGGGCTTTGAGATGGATCCAAGATAGAAGGTTACGAGGAGAGACCCCATATTTACCTTTATGGGCTTATGGTTTGTTGAGACCATGGCGTTGGTAAGAGATATCCGGTTTAGGATAAGCGAGACGGGCTTAAGGTCGAGATGTCTAAGTACTTAACCCTTATGTGAACCATCATCAGGTCCGGTTGAGCACCATAAGATGAGAAAGGAGACTTCATCCACCGCGAGTTATACAGTGGGATTGGTAAGATACCTCCAAAGATATTATTACCGGTTTGAGACCATGTAACAGTTGCGTCGTGTTTGGGTCATTGGGGACCAACCGATGGAGATAATGTATTTACACTCTATTGAGATATGGGGCCGATGAGTCGGCTAGAAGTGGAATATGCTAAAGGATAGTGAAATTACTTGGGAGTAACATAGTCTCGTATCGAGAGGAGCGTTCGTTTCGGAAAGTGTGGGCGGCAGAATCGTGCCGCATAAGAGACCATATGTCTTTCATGACAGTTTCACCCTTGGATAGTTGGGCGAGTATAAAGGACTTGGGTGACAAGTCGATGCCAGGTAGTGGGTATGTGTGCTAGTTAAGGGTGTAAAGGTGGACCTAGTACCTTCCCTTGGGTTGAGTTATCGTTACGACAGTTGAGAGGCACCGTTGTGATGGCCTTGTTCGAAGCAACTTATGGAAGGAAGTGCAGTGCCTTGTGATGTCAAAATTGGTGAGTATATGTAAGTTTAGCCCTGAGCAGATACGTGTGTGTTTTTACGTGTGATGGCCTTGTTCGAAGCAAATTATGGAAGGAAGTGCAGTACCTTGTGTTGTCAGAATTGGTAGACGAGGAGCCGATGAGGCTACCGGGAGGATGTGAGATAGTATCTTTGTTGGAGTTTTTACGATGACCTACATCAAGTTGGCCAATGGCTTAGATAGTAGGTGCATGTGTGTTTTTATGTGTTGGTGCCCTGAGCTGGAATGCGTGTATGATTGGTTAGCTTTTGGCTTTTATGCGCTATGCGGTTCACACGAGTATGTATGTAGGCCTTGCGAGGTCTTGACGAGGCTACACGAGTGGGTGATGGTTATCGATTAGGGAGTTACACGTTACGGTTTTGAGTGGTTACCGAGTTCTTACCGAGAGTTTTACGATTTGCAAGTTTCGGGACGAAACTTGTTTTTAGGGAGATTAGTTGTAACATCCGGAATTTTATTCCGGATGGTTAACGAGTTATCGACCTTTTCGCGTTAGCGGCTCAGTTTTCCCGTAGGCACGGGATGCTGAGTGACGGGATTTGATTCCTAATCCTGTCCTGACCTTTTGCTTCCCCGTTTTGCTTTCTGATCCCTCGGGTTTTGGTGTGAGGAGACATGTGGGCAGCTGACCTTTGGGTCTCCCCACCCCTTTTGTGCAGCCCACTCTTCTCTCTCTCCTTACTTTTCATTTCACGCTTCCTCACCCCTTCACTCTTTCCTCTTGTGTTCTTCCTCACTTCTCTTGAAACCTTTCTTGTGTGTGAGCTGTTGTGGAGAAGAATCTGAGTTTGTTTGGTAAGTTCTTCCTCTCCCTCTCTTCTCCTTCCTTGTTGATTACCCCTTCTCCTCTTCCCCTTCATCCATTGCCATGGATGAAGCTCTTGAGGAAGCTTTTTCTTAGATCCTTTGCATGTCCATCTTCTTAGCTCAATTAGGTCATGAGGGAGAGCCTTGATACCATGGATGGTGTTTGGAGAAGAGCCAGCAAGAGAAGGAGGCCATTGAAGCTCAAGATCCACAGTCGAAGATGAAGAAATTGCTATTTCTGGAGTTCAGCCGCGGGGCGGCTTTAGGCGCCGCGGGGGCGGATCTTAGCCAGCCACAGGGGCTGTGAGAAGCGCCGAGGGGGTGGTATCAGGATTTCTGGGCACCGCGGGGGCGGCTACTGGCGCCGCGGGGGCCGTGACCTTCAACACGTAGTCGCGCCTTTTGTTTCCGCGGCTACGTTTCTTCAATAGTAGGCTCTTCTTCTCCCTTCTTCTTCATTCCTTCCTTAGTTGTGAGGTTGTTTCATGTTAGTATCATTCCTAGGATGAACCTAGGGTAGTTGTGAAAGCCACCTAGTGGTTGAGAATCTAGGAGCCCTTAAGGCTCGATGTAGTTGATGGCTTTGAGTATGTTGAGCGTGATGGACCTTCTAGGCTAGCTTGTTCCTTCTTGGCTGAGGTTATGTTCATGTGAGGTTATAAGCTGTTTTGAGTTGTTATAATGTGATTAGAGTGTGGTGAGCATTTTGGATCCTATGATGCATTTGTAGCATGAGTGTTAGGTGATCTTGGTTAGATCACAAGAGTGAAGTCTAAGACTTCTTGAGCGTGAGCATATGTTGATACATACCTTCTTGTGAGCAAGTTGTGGATTCCTTCCCAAGGGAAGCTAGAGTGTAGTGAGTGAGTGTGGTGACGAGGTAAGTCTCCGGACTTACTTAGCTCGTATTCCTTGTATTAGCATTGATGTGTGTTGGGTGGTGTGTGTTTATTATTGTTTATAACAACTAAACCGGAAATAGGATTACCGACCTTTATATTATTTGGCCCAAGTGTATGATAACGGGCGGTGACATCACTGCCTAGCTCTTGCGAGAGGTAGGAGGTTCTCAACGACTGGCCCGTGCTGGTTAGACGGTCAGAGGCATCCGAACCGTTCCATTGCCGGAAGAAGGGACCGAGGCGAGCTTCGGGAGATTCTCGTGTCACAAAAGAAGTTGAATTAGAACGGGATATGACTTAATAATAATAAAGATAATAAACCGGATTTGTGTGCTTTTGAGTATGTTGTGTGAATATGATGATTTATTTGTGTTTGTGCCTTTCCCATTAATTCTAATGCTTCGAATGTGAGCTAACGGTTTTATACCGAATGTTGTAGTTGCCTTGCAGGTTAGGCATGCTCCGAGAGATCCGAAAGGGTGGGCAGCCGGGGTCCGTACATTTTAGGAAGGGTTTTGAGTTGGAGTTGTCTTGTGTTTTGTCTTTCGGTTTGTACGTTTCTTGTGCCGCTTGTTTGGCGTTAGGTTTGAGTTGTACCTCGGCTGAAGTTTGTTGTTGCATTCTTTCGGGTTTCTCATCATTTGCATTAAAAAATTATTTACGTTTTTGCCTTTATTTGTGCCATGTTGGAAAGGTCCGGTGAAATTGTTGTCAAGCTAAGGGTCGGGACCCATTGTGAGGTCTCGCCCGTAGCATCCCGATATCCCGCGGATTCGGGATGTTACAAAAGGGCCCCCATAAACCACAATATCATCTACTAATCTACGAAGCCAACATCAAAATAAGTTGATGCACTCTCTAAATGCTCCGGATGACAAGTCCTTAGGCCAAAATACATCTTAGCAACACCCATACAAGAACGAAGCAAGAAAAGCTCACTCTACGGGTCCCTTAACTATGGAAGAAGATGCATCAACTCAATCGCCTTAACAACTCTCTTCATGACAAGCTCTCTAACAAACCCCTCATATCTACTCACTGCCCCACCTAACAACTTAACACCCAACACCGGCCTTGCAATGTCATGTGGAAATAGTTCATATCTAAGTTTCTACCCATCACACGACGGCCAAAAGATCTCAATATTGTGAACATTCAACTCGAGGCCTAAACCCGGACCAAACTCTCGAATGATATCAAGTGCTCTAGCCACCTCCTCAAACCGAACAATAATTGTACCATCATCAAGTTACCAAGCATATAGAAGAGGCTTGCAACTGTCCCTGATCCTATGTAGAAGCGGGTGCAAGACAAGAAAAAGAGGAGTGACCCCAAATGGTCCCCTTGCTATACACCAGTAGCCGACCAGATAAATCTATCTCTAATGTACAACTGGGCGGCCTGACCATACAAGAAATCAACCCATAAGGAGATAGACTAACATCTCTCTGTAACCTCCCTAAGAAAAATAGTGATGTCAACCACGTTGAAGACATTGGGAAAATCCACTATCACTCTGTCAGCATATCCAGAGAGCCATCGGCATAATGATCACTCAAAACTCTATTAACACGATGTAGAATAGCCTCTACACCACCTGAAACACCAACTTAAAACTAGAGATCTCTCAAGTGTTCTCTCATATCCTTACACACTTCTTTCATGACAACTTTAAACACCAACCGTCTCCATATAATACCTACTAAAATGGGTCGAACCCCATTGTCAAGCTTCAATAGCGGCGTAAGAGGAGCTGAAGCCACAAACTCCTCCAAACTCAACGGGCACTGATGAGGCTAAAAATCTAAGGTCGTTGTCTTTTAGCTTAAGTCAAAGTCGTTACCTAACGTTACACTAACCGGTTTGTATAGTGTAAGTAAGGGTCGATTCCAAGAGAGCCTTGTCAAGTATTGATTAAATTGAATTATCGATATGTAACCAAATTGGGGGGGGGGGGGGGGGAT
>BSUD01000006.1:28091577-28213955 GCA_033239045.1 Fagopyrum esculentum
GGGGGTTGTTGCAGATCTTGGATATCATAAGGGTTGGAGGGGTATTTTTGTGGGCAGATCCTAAGGGAAGGATCCGGAGTTGGAAGCAACGGTGCTTGGTTTAGGTTAGTCTTAGGCGTTGGGCGACGCCAGGGTTTTGTTGTGGCATATTTGGGTTTCTTGCTGTCCAAGACATACGGGCCCTTGCTAGAGGGAGATGAATCACGACAGCAATGGCCAAAGGTGAGGCAAATGGGGCAATGGGAAGGCATCCAGTCGTAAGTAACCTTCTGGATGATGGAGTTCCCGTCAGGACCAGCAAGGGTAACCTCGCGAATGAGGGGTCGATCGGCATGAATGTCCACGAGGATGCGAGCGAATCCAAGTCTATCTTGGTTGGCCGAGCAAGAGTCGGTGAGGATTGGAGTTCCAATGGCCGAACCAATTCTGGCGAGCATGTGCGTAGACCAGAACCTGAAGTCAAGGTCGTGGAGTGTGACCCAGATAGGCAAGGATCTTAGGGAAGAGTAGTCAAGGGTAGTGTCCTTAGTCCAGCGCTTAAGCAGGATGGTAGTTGATCCGTTCGCAACCCAGGGGCTGCCCAGAAGAACGGTGTTGAGGTCGTCTTCATTGGCGAACTGGAAAACGAAAATGCCCTTGTCATTTCGTAGAATCTTAGGAGTGGTGATGGAGTTCCAGTTTTCCTTGATGAACTTGTTCATTTTTTGGAATGAGATTGGGCTTCCAAGCGGGAACCCAACGAGGGAACGCATCCATTTGAGAGTTGGCTCAGCAACATCAGCCTCCGTGAATTGAATGCAGGTAGCATCAAGCCCAGGGGTGAAGGATAGGGGCACGTGGTTCCAGCACGCGTTGCTCAAGACAATATCCTTGTAGGAGACCGAGGAGGCGGCTGCAGGCACTTTATGGTTAAGGCATGCAATATCCTGGGTATGCAAAGGGTCAATATTGGAAACTGGTTCATGCAAAGGATCCTCGGGGGGAGGTGAAACGTTTGGGATTAGGTTGTTGGGTAGTGAGGGGGTAGGCAAAGGGTCAGTGTTACGTTGGCATTCAACTGGTGCGTTAGTGACAGGGATTTCAGGAGTCGTGCATTCAGGGGCTGGGGTGGCTGTTTGTCCAGGATCAATGGGTGCAATGGAGTTGTATGTAGCGGCTTGAACTGGTACGCTAGTGACAGGAGGAGCAATTATGGCCTGTGTAACGTTGGCATCAGGGAGGGTCAGCGGGTGGGCGGCCAGGGGTGTGAGGGGTGGGAACAGCATGTCCGATGAGAGGACCGGAGGTACAGGGGTCTTGGTGGCCAGGCGTTTGTTGTTGGAGTGGATGAGTTC
This sequence comes from Fagopyrum esculentum, assembly GCA_033239045.1. NCBI lineage: Eukaryota > Viridiplantae > Streptophyta > Magnoliopsida > Caryophyllales > Polygonaceae > Fagopyrum > Fagopyrum esculentum. The sequence goes on from BSUD01000006.1 coordinate 28,092,912, forward strand.
ATCCGGAATAGGCTCGAATGGGCTTTCAGGGGAAGGGGATGAAGGCGTTTTGCGGGGTGGTGCTGAAGGACGTTGCATCTCCGAAAGCTTGATGGTAAGCCGACGAGATCTCCGGGAGCCAGCCATGGGAGTCAGCGGCGGAGTAGGGGGGTGGGGTGGGGTGGGGGGGTGTGGCCGGAGGCCACACAAGGGTGGTATTTTGTGGTGAGAGAAGAGAGCGTTTTTTGAAGAAAAGGTGTACTTGGCATTTCACCTTATATTATTGTGTTATGCATTAGTCACTTAATTCTGGAACGAGTTGCCGGTACGAATTGGAAACCGGCCAACTCAGATTGCACGTGAAGGACCTAAAATCTCCCACACGCTCTTCGCCGACGACATCACCCTTCTAGATGAAGCATCTAGCGCACAATTGAAGGTCGTTATGAGCGTCATGCATGTAAAGGTTTTATGTGGATTCATGACAAATAATTAATTCTCAAAAATTGAGAATTTTTGTTACTCCGAATATCAACACCGATATGAAGTTGACCTCGCAAAGGATTGGGGGTATAGAAGTTACTTCGGAATGGCTTGGAAATCTGGCGAACACCTTCTACATTGCACTCTCGAGTTTTTAAGAGAAAGGAAGAGGGAAAAGGACGTTTTGTGTATTTTTTGGTGTGTGTTAGAATGAGATGGCCAACCCAACACCATCAGTCCGGTCTATCCTCGTCATGGCCCATATAGCCTAAGCTTAAGCCCGCGGCTTGGCTTGGCTAGCTACGCCCGCTTCCCATTGAAAATGGATAGTGACCCAAAGACCACGACCTTTAAGCGTTTTTCCTCCTTATATACTATAATGATTCTACTCCTTTTAGTCGATGTAGGATAGCCACATTTTTGTTCATTTTTCAAGTTTTGTGTTTTGTACACGTAATTTCGGACATCATTATCTCATTCTTTTGGAATCCAATTTTACAAATAAGTATACCACGATTCAATGTTCGCGTAGACTAAACCAATGCTTCCTTTTTCCGGTGTTGACGAAGGCCGGAGCCCACCAGAAGTTTACCCGAAAAAACCCGACGCACTACCTATTTAAAAGATTGATCCAAACCGGAAATTGCTTTGTTATACCCATTATTGAAGGTAGAGTTTACTAATCACACCTTCTCTACATTACTGGACAAAATTAACTTAATGGGTGGAAAAGAAACACTCTTAGTCAAGGAGGTAAGATTACCCTTAATTACTAAGTCCATACTTACCTCCATCCCCGTATATTCTAAGTCATCCATGATTATTCCCCAGGCCACTCGTTAAAGTATAGAGAAATGTTACCATTACCAAGATTTCATCTAGGGAGATTACAAAAGCCACCGAAAGTTATACTTCATTTCGTGAGAGAACTTACAAGATATAGGTGGGTTGGGCATTTTGGATATGAAAAATCTCAGCCTAACACTCATAGGTAAAATGAGTTGGAGGTTCATTAAAAAGCGGTGAGAGTTTGTGGACAACGATTCTTGGTGAATGATAACAAGGGTTTGTTGTTAATCTAAGGGTATGTACATTACCGATGACCGAGTTGTGGAGTACTTTGCACAACCTTAAAAAGTTAAGGGTGTTCAAACGGTTCGGATCGGACGGGACCGGACCGTAAACTCTCGGATCGGACCGTTTCACTGCTAGTGTGAAACGATTCATGAACCGGAACATAACAGTTCGGTCCACCACGGTCCGGTCCGGACCGTTTTATTTTTAAAAAAAATATATAAAAAAATATTTTTTTGTATAGATTAAATCTCCGGTCCGGGTTTGGACCGGATCGGATACTTTTCTTATTGAAAAAAAATAAAATGTAAATTAACGGTCTGGACCGGACATGAACATTACGGTCCGAGACCGGACCGGACCGTAATATCATGGAGCGGACCGGACCGAATTTTTACAATTACGGTTCAGGACCGGACCGTAATTTCCCGTACGGTCCAGAGTTGTGTAGCCCTACTTATAATTGTGTAGATTGTGGTTATCGTTCGATGATCTTGGAAACTAATTCATTGTAGGTAGGCACAATCCTCCATAAAACAACCCCTCGAGGCTATGGTGCACGGACACGGACACGGATACGGAAAACGGACACGGTGAGAAACTGGGAAGCGGCAATCCTTAAAAGTTTAGGAAACGGGGACACGGCGAGTAAAATAATTAATATATTATTTTAAAGATATTGAAATAGAATTACTATATCATAATGAGATACATATATATGAAAAAAAAATAATGATATATGAGTTGATAAAAATATTAACATGATAATAAAATAATCGAAACAAAAGCTTAGAAACAAACATTTTCAGTCTTACAAAACATAGAAATAAACATATTTAGTTTTATAATATGAAATGATCATACTTAGTATAAAAATTGAAGAATGAATCTTTATTTTCAAATCAACAATAACCGAACAACATGATCAACAAAGGAAAATAATAATAAATATTTGTAAATTATAAAAAGTGAAAGAACTAGAATAACATAGTCAACATTCAACAAATAAAATTTACAAAATAAATTAATAATCAAAGACTCAAAATTAATTTATAAAATTATAAGAAAAATGGAGAGAAGAGTCGGCCGGCGGAACAACATTTCAACATTAGAGCCGGAGAAGAAGATCGGTGTCCTACTTCCGACGACCACACTCTCGCAGGTTGCACCAATGTTCTGCATGAAGGTTGCTGCAAGTTTCATCTTATACTTTTATAGCCCTCCAATGTCCCCAAAAGTCATGTTTATGTGGTTCAACCCCCAATCAACTTGCATTACATAAGCTCCTTCAGACACTAACACATCTCTTCTTTTTATGGCCTTAGTCACTTCTCTAATGAAGTTCACTACCTTCTTGTTTCTCATATGGAACTTCTAGTGTTTGGGGTTCAACAACTCGTGCTTGCCCTTGCGTTTCTATCGTAGCTATATCCCTTTCTACCGCTATATTCTTGCATCTTCTCATCTCATGTAGCTCGATGGGTAGAGGTAATTGACCTCGACCACTTACTTTAAACATTATACTCTCATGTACTTCTAGTTTGTCGTACTTCTACTGGCACACTTGCACATTGTGCTCCCATTGACATACTCGTAATGAAGCTGCAACTTCCTTGTCTCTTAATCAAAACGCTTACGGTTGCCTTTATCACGGTTTCGACAAACCGGAACATTCAAGATCGTTCTCTCTTCATATATATCCACTACTTATAACAATAGTGATATCTATCAGAATACTATGATCTTAACAAGTTAGAGAGAGAGAACTACACTTACAAGGAGTCATGCTGAGGAGTGGAAGACAGTGTCTTTACCCACAACCCCGACTATGCATATGATTTTAAATTCATTAAAACCATATGTTAGTAATTTCCAAAACCTTTTGAAAACTTAAATGTCCTTTCAAAACCAACCCGGACTGGGTTGTATTTAGGTTGAACTATCATGTCTCATCTCAAGTCACATGTGCCCTTGTTGTCAACCTAAGCTCTGATACCAATCTGTAACGACCCGAGTTTTAAGTAACTCAAGACGTCACTAGGCTAAGGACCACACAGTGGGTCCCATCAGTTAGCTTGACAACAACTTCACAAATAGGACCTTGCAACAAGAAGCACGAAGAAATAATGAAAACATTCAACCCGTCATTTAGAAAACATTTACATAACAACCGTGCATGTAGTTAGTATGTATATCCCAAAACGACACTTTAAAACATGACACCTGAACAGGTGTCTTAAAACTTCAGCCTGAAATCAACATGTGTACACAGTTGCACACAACCAACAAAAGACTCGCTTGCAAGCGATTAGTTTCAAAAGTAGTTCAACCAACCCTTGGGTTAACACTGCCTCGGATGTCCACACCCTGCAGCTGACATCCTTGAAGCGTTCCTATGATCAGCATTACCTAAAAAGATTCGGTTTAAAACCGTTAGCTACCGATCATAATCTATCCACGAGAGATTATATCATCACATCACAATACAACAATTATATTCAAATACCACATACCGTGCTCATGAGATGATATTATGCTTTTATGAATGATGCACGTGAATGCAGTATGAAATTTACAATTTGCGATCCCGGACCAAATCCGGAATCATTGCTTATACGGTTCTAGCTTTGGTGTGAGCTCACCATTGCACAAATTAAGTTAATTCAGACATTTGCTCTTAGGTCGTAGCCAGACTGATCAAGTCTACGGGCCAGGCTTTCTCGTGGGGGGTTATGGTCTTAACCCCTAACCACATGCAACATTTTGCCATTCATGTTAATGCAAACATTTACCATTTTCATTAGGTGTGCGACCCGAGCCTGAAGTCCATCAGACTCGGTGTCATTCTTATACAAACGCAAGTGATCCGGGCTTGGCCGAGCTCCGGCATTCACTGCAATAGCTAGCGACCTGACTAATGGTTAGCTCAGAGTCTTAAAAAATTTACATACTGTTGACCTTTACAGGTCATCATCATATCACATGCCTCAAAAGGCTTATCATCTCATACATTAACATGTTTCAACAAGCTTATCATGTCATTCAATAGCACGCCTCAATAAGCTAACACATGTTCATTTAACCATTCAATAGCACGCCTCAATAAGCATGCTTTACACATCCTAACGTCATTTTCATCATAAACACATCAAGCATGCTTCACACATAACACATCTTAATGCATATCAACATTCACATTTCAGCACAACAAGGCATTTCAAAACAACAACACATATCAACACAGTGAGATATAAATCTCTCAGGCACGGGTTTCTGCAGATCGAAGCTAAGTAAGTCTGAAGACTTACTTGGATACGCTCACTGAGCAACTAAGCTATAGTTAGTCTACCATCTTCAACACCACCTGTCGAGAATATCATATTCCTCGTATTAAACTTCTTGCTTCAAACATCAATTAAATTCATTCCTTTGAATTTAATTAGCTTATAGCGTTTTCTAGATTCCCAATTTAATTAATTAATCTTTAATTAATTAATTAAAATTCATCAGAATAACCTTTTGCCCGCAGGCAGTTTCTCAACCCAACTGTCATCAGATCTCATCAAACAAATAGCCCATAATCACTAGAATTTGTAACGAGCATAATGAAATTTCCAATTATCCATTTTGACAAGCCTAAGGTCAATTTAGGCCAAATCGCAATACTGAAAACGAATAAATTCATAACTTATTCGTTACTAACCCGATTGACGATCCGAAAGAAGATTCGGAATCACAACGACGTAGGCTACGCTCGGACACCATCAGATTCACCGGAATCTGAGCGACGGAACTGACCATAGAAGGGGGAGGCTCGACCTGACCTTCACTTCAACGGAAACGCAGAAACTCGGTACCAAAATGAAGAGGACGAAGAGAGGAATCCGAAAACTCAAACGGAATTGAAATCGGATTACAAACGAAGAGTAGATCTGAATTTGAAGGTTGAGAGAAATTAGAGCTTTTACGAGGAAACGTGAAAGGAAATGAATTAATAAATGAATTTCCGCTATTTATAGCGAAGACGATAATTATCCTTTAGCAAAGTCGATAGTTATCCTTTAACCGATCCGAAGGCGGTTTGAGCCCCTTCTCCAAACTTCTCGAAATTGGAATAATAAATCTGACATACTGTGTGGATAATTATTCCGCAACTTTCTCGGAAAACGCGTATTCCTAAGTCGTCTTTCTTAGCCGTTAAGAAACGAAATAGCGACTCTTTTGGCCATTTTGTCTTTCCATGTTATTTCATATCTAAAACATACCCAATATCCTGATCATTTCTCTCAACTGCAGTTTTATTAATTGAAGCTCCCAAATGCTCCAATTAATACGAGAGGGTAAAAATTATTCCCCGGAGGAAAAAGTGAAAATTTTCCCATAAGTCCAAATTTACGTCAGGATCGTGACGGTGGAATTCCTACTCGTCATCTACACACTATTCGCGATTTATGGGCCAATTGATATCGATGATTAATTTAATCACCCTTAAACATCTTTTATTAGGATTCGAAAATCCTAGCTTTTACAAGTTTAATGAAAGTGATAAAAATTGAATGGGTACATAAACCTAATAAAAATAGAAAAAGACATATTTGGCCAAATTATTTCTACATTAATTCAGGGTCCTGGTTTACTAATTAGAATACAAAAAGACCTACTTTATCACCAATAGTTATTATTTTTATCGCATATTACACTATGTTAATAAAATATTTTTTTATTATATTTAATTATTTGATATGTTAGAAATGGTTATAATGTGGATTTTGCCCAATAAATATTTTTTTCCCTCAAACATATTATTGAATTTGTAAAGAAGAAGAAGTCTAGTTTATTTTAATAAAAATAAAAAGGGTTTTATTTGACCAAGTTTTTCTCTCTAAAATACCATATCTATAACTAATAAGCATTTGTACACTTCGTAGACAACATCCTTTAATTTAATTTGATTTGATTTAAATTAAATTAAAGGAAATTTCGGTTGGTACCCCTGTGGTATGGGGTATTCCAGAATTTTCCCAACAGTTTTTTTAAGTTTGGATTTTGCCCTTCAGTTTTGAAAATTTTCGGATTTTGCCCACTGCAGTCAATTTTACTAACCTTGGTTAAATATCTTAGTTAAGGTTTTTAAGAAATAAGGGGAAAAAAAATTTCACATGCCTTAACTGCATTCTTCTCCTTCTTCTTCTTCGATCGAACTCCCTGAGCTTGCTCACATGAAGATAGGTTCTCCTCTTCCATCGAAGACTTGAAGCTAGGCTTGGAGCTCGTTTGCCTTCATTACAACTTTATGAATGGCAAAATAAAAAAAAATCAGCAAGCAAAACTCATTAGAAAAATCAGCAAGCAAAACTCATTACAACTTTATGAATGGCAAAACCAACAAGCAAAAAATCAGCAAGCAAGCAAAATCATCAACTAAACTATCTGTAAAAAAAAATAAGAAGAAGGGGTTTGCCCTCTCAATTTGTTTCCTTACAAAAATCATATAGAATTGTGTTGATCCTAGATCAGAGGAGAAAAAAAAATCAACTTCATCTTTTGACATTGGCAGCCTCAACTTCATCTTTTGACAGCAAAGCTCGTTACAACTTTATGAATGACAACTTCATCTTTTAAGCAACTTAGAGTCAACAACTCGAAAATCAAAGGAACATACTTCCATCTTCATGCAGTGGGAGAAGATAAGGCAACAAAGCTGGCACTGGCAGCCTCGACTTCATCTTTCGACAAAGCTGGGGGATGGCAACGTGATTTGTTTGAAGGTGGATTCTAACAACAAGATCATTACAACTTGTTTGCTTTATCAATAACTTTATGAATGACAATTTTGTAGAAATGATAGTGAATTATAGATTCCGCTTTGCACGTTTAGGGAAATTAGGGATTAGGGTTCCGAAATTGAGAGAGTAGGGTTTCAAACCTGGATGGAAGAGGAGAACGACTTCAAGTCTTCGATTGAAGGTGCAAACGAGCTCCAAACCTAACTTCAAGTATTCAATGGAAGAGGATAACCTATCTTCATGCGAGCAAGCTCAGGAAGTTCAATCGAAGAAGAAGAAGAAGGCAGTCAAGGCACGTGAAAATTTTTTTTACCCTTATTTTTTTAAACCTTAACTAAGATATTTAACCAAGGTTAGTAAAATTGACTGCAGTGGGCAAAATCCGAAAAGTTTCAAAACTGAAGGGCAAAATCCGAACTTGAAAAACTGTTGGACAAATTCCGGAATACCCCATACCACATGGTACCTACCGAAATTTACCTTAAATTAACTTCACTTTAATTTAATTATATATTTTATAGCCATTTATTATGCGGGATTTATACAAATATATCTCTCTAACTAAAATTGAAAATTGTACTAAAATGAAGGGACACAATGGTAATATACGCTCCTTGAACGACAATGAAACGAAATAAGGATGCTGGTTGGCTGGTTGTTACGGGCACTAATTTGAGAGTGATTTATTTTTCTTGAAACAATTTTGTTTATTAGGCTTTTTTTTAGTTTTGTGTTTAGTAATTGTACCCCTTGAGAGAAAAGTGTGTAGAGTTTGAGAAAAATACAAAAGGTTGGGGTATACTTACTTAATTGAAACATTAAAAAGCCTAATTACTACTATAGTTTTTAAAAAGGCATAGTTATCAAAATTGCCCTCTTTTCTTAGTAATAAATGGGTAATTTTGCATAACTCCCTCATTTTTTTGGATTAAGAATATAAGACATTTTAACATTCATAAAAATATTATCTAATAAAAAAATAGTTTTATATTTATTTTTCATTAATTTACTATTTACAATAACACCGTTCTTTACAACTAATCAACTAAAAATAAAAACTTTAAAAGAAAAAAAGGTCATTAATTTTAAAGACTAAAACAATATATATAATATAAAATAGGTTTTTTGGATGGGAAATAAATAAAATGAGAGACCTACCATCTTAAAGTGAGGTAGTTAGAAGGACAATCAATGAATCATGAAATAATGTGAGAAAGAGGACCCCAAAAATTTGCATTTTGTGAAATGGACCTCTATTAAGCTAACTAGATAAAATAGGTCTATAAAATATAAAGTAGGGCACTGTTTGAAAGAATTGAAATAATGGTGCTGCAGGCTTTTTTCAGATGATTTGATGTTCACCTTTTGAAATTTCCCAAAAATAGAAACAAACACTGCTTACCCACAAATACTGCTTACACACAAATAGAACTAGGAAATGTAAACAAACAGGAATACTTTACCCAAAAATACAGTACCCAAGAAGTTTGAGATTACCCAGAAATAGAAACAAACACTGCTTACCCACAAATAGAATAGGGAAATGTAAACAAACACTGCTTACCCACAAATAGAACAGAAGTTTGAGTGTTTTAGATTCACAAAAACAAGAGATGAAAAGTTTCAGATTACCCAGAAATACATTACCCAGGAAGTTTGAGATTACTCATGGATAGAAACAAACACTGCTTACCCACAAATAGAACATGGAAATAGAAACACAACTCTTACCATTGCTTACCCATAAATAGATTACCCAGGAAGTTTGACATCACCCAGAAATACATTACCCACAAATAGAACATGGAAGTTTGAGATTATCCATGGATGGAAACAAACACTGCTTACCCACAAATAGAACAGAATTTTCAGTGTTTTAGATTCACAAAAACAAGAGATGAGAAGTTTCAAATTACCCACAAATACATTACCCAGGAAGTTTGAGATTACCCAAAAATAGGACCAAACACTGCTTACCCAGAAATAGAACAGGGATATGTAAGCAGTCCAGATTTCGGTGAAGAAGAAGCTCAACAAGAGTGGACTTGCGTTTAAAGGAAAGAAGAAGGGACCTGCATATGGATACCCAGAAATACATTTACATTTGAAGGGAGGAAAGAAGAAGGGACAAGAGAGGGAAGAAGATGGTTGAATTGATTGGGTTGTTTATTTTATTCAACATGTCACCCATCAAATCAGATGGATACCTATGCCCCTTACTTTCTGATTTTTTCTACAATAGGAGCCCATTTTCTAAATGAATAATTAGGATGTCCAAAATCCAAACTCTACATTGTAAAATGCCTACATTGCAAATTCAACCATGAATCATTGATGAGCAGAGTTAGGTATATACGAATATGCTGATTAGGAACTTGATCACATATAAACCACTTATCTTGTTTTCTTTGGTAGAAACTTTATCATATTGTTAATTATCTATTTTGTCTAGTAAATATATAATTTTTTTTTATTTCTCATTCATCGGACATAAAAAAGTAATAAAGATAAGTTTTATTTATAAAAATAATATATTTTTTTGTTTATTTGGGTTGATATGTCTTGAATGATCTTGTCATATGTTTGAGTCATTATTGTTTCTTATTTATTGTTTGACCCAATTTTTTATTTGGCGATAAAATGTAACTTAGGGTTTCATTACTCATATATTGCCGCGTTCTATTTACCTCTAAATAATTTGGTTATCATTCGTTTATTTATATTTCGAAACACCTCAATAAAATCTCTCTTGAAATTAAAGTGAACGTAGCCATTATTTGATGAACCACTATAAATATGTGTGCTGTCTTTCTTATTTTTTGAATTTTGTTCTTTATCATAATTTCGCACATCAAACTGGTATTTGATCTTTGAGTTCTTTAATTTTCTATAATTTGGAAGAAAGATGTATGCTTTCAACACGAAGATCAACAAGTTCACATGGAAGAATAATTTAAGTTTGTGACAAATCAAGATGCAAGCGTTGCTAAAACAACATGACTTATGGGGTGGCCACTCAAGAGGATAAGGCACAATGCTGTTGAGATGGCCTCTCAAGAGGATAAGATGCATTTGACTATTAGGCTGTGTCTCGCAAATGATGTCTTGTGCAAGATTTTGGATCATGATACCGCAACCAAACCGTGGTTGAAGTTAAATAGCCTCTACATGATGAAGTCTCTCACCAACAAGTTGCTTCTAAAGCAACGTCTGTTCACCCTACGAATGCAAGAAGGTACGCAACTTCTTGAACACTTGGATCACTTGAACACAATTCTTTTAGATTTGCGTAAAATTGATGTTGAGATTGAGGACGGGGATATTGTGTTGATTCTATTGGTATCTTTTCCACCATATGAAAACTTTATTCAAACATTTGTTGTTGGAAAAATACTTTTACTCTGGAAGATGTCAAGTATGCCCTTCATACAAGGGAACTACGCCACAAGGTAAATGAAAGTCGTGTAGGAAAGGATAGTCACACATCTGGCATGTATACAAGCGGAGGCAAGGGACAAGGAAAATCAAGTAAGTAGGACACGAAGTTGTCTTCTTCAAAGGGTTCTAAGTCTAATGACGTTTGCAACTACTGTAAGGAGAAAGGGCATTGTAGGAATGAGTGTCCTAAGAAGAAGAAACTACAAGACTTTGGTTATGCAACTGTTGTAGAGATGATTTTAAATGAGATGAAGATATAGCTTTGGTTGCTAGTGAACACACTTATCAGGCTTATGTGTGAGTTCTTGATTACGGAGCGTCTTATCACATATGTCCTAACAAAGAGTGGTTCAAAACATATAAGCAGGTAGATGGTGACAATATTTTCATGGCCAACAATTTTGTTTACAAGGTGTTTGGAATTGGCTCAATTAAAATCTGGATTCATGAAGGTAGATTGTGTACATTGAACGAGGTCAGACATGTTCCACTTATTAATAAAAATTTGATATCCTTGAGTATGCTGGATTGTAAGGGGTTTTGTTTCAAAGGTGAATGTGGAGTTCTGAATTTTTGTAAGAGTTTTGATGCTATTCTAAAAGGTGTCAAAATGGATACTTTATATTTCTTGTAGAATTATACTAATTATGGGTCTATTTCTGTTGCATCTTCAAAGGTTCACAAGGATGATATGACTAAATTATATTATGGCATATGAGACTCGACCATATGGGTGAAAGATGGACGAAAATTCTGGTAAATAAAGATCTTCTTGGTGGTCACAAGATCACGAGCCTTGACTTTTGTGAGTATTGTGTCCTTGAGAAGCTACATCACAACAATTTTCCAAAGGGTATTTATAGGACAAAAGGCACACTCGATTACATCCATTCAAATTGTTGGGGTCCGGCTAGTGTTGAGTCTATAGGAGGTCATAGGTATTTCTTGAACGTCATTGATGATTATTCAAGAATGACTTGGATGTTTTTCATGAAACACAAAGGAGAAGATTTCAAGGACTTTAAGGAGTAGAAAATGTTAGTGGATAATCAAACAGAGAAAAAGATCAATATGTTGGAATTTCTCGTCATCATACAATCGGACATACATCACAATAGGAAGGTGTAACTGAGAGGATGAATCAAATTCTACTAGAAGGTTTTGGGCATCAACAATGACTATAGTATGTTACTTGATAAACTGCGGACGTCACACTAGCATAAACTACAAAACACCTTATGAGGTGTGGTTTGGTAAGTCTGTTGACTATTTTGCTCTTAGGGTTTTTGGTTGTACCGTTTACAAACATGTCGGCGAGGGTAAACTAGAGTTTCGAGCAAATAAAAGAGTGTTTGCAGGATATGAATATGTTGTTAAAGGATATGGAGTTTAGTCTCCATCCGAGAAAAGAGTTATTTTCACTAGAAATGTCGTCTTTGATGAGAGTTCTAGCTATGCTCAACTCAACAGTAAGCGAATGAAATCCAAGGGTAGTAGCACTGTTGATAAATAGGTGGAGATCTAGTTTTTCCCTCAAGAAGAAGAGGGAACACCCATAGTCAGAAGCTGAGCTACCAAAATCTACAATATCAAAAAATCAACCACTAGAAGCTATTCACCCAAGCTTAGTTGAGGGTCCCTCAAGAAGAGTTGGAGTAAGACCTCTACAAATGTACGGTTTAGAGGATATGGTTTGTTATGTCCTACAAGTTGTTGAAGATGTGAATACTCATGAACCATCCACCTATAAAGAATGGTTTGCAACAATAGGAGATAAGATAAAGGATTTGGGATCGGCTTGAAAAATTTTAGGAATGAAGATTCTTAGAGATAGGGCTCATAAGAAGCTTTTCTTATCACCAAAAGGCTACATTAAAACGATGTTGTCAAGATTCGAAATGTAATTGGCCAAGCCTATTGATACACCTAATGCTAGGGCTGAGCAGGTTGCGGTTCGGTGAACCGAACCGCAACCAAACCGCATTTTTTGGTCCAAACCGCAACCGAACCGCAAATTTGCGGTTCGGTTTGCGGTCCGTCATATTTTATTTTGCGGTTTGCGGTTCGGTTCGTCAACCGAACCGCAAATTTGCGGTTCGAACCGCAAACCGCAATGCGTTTGATTAAAAAAAAAAAAAAACAGCAGCTCTTTAGCCTCTTTTTTAACATTAGGGAAAGTGGAAAGTTGGAATTGGAAACGCGATTTACGGATTTAGGGCTGCCAGTGCCGGCTGCACATCTTCAGTTCTTCGAGTCGTTAACCACCAGTCGCCACTTCTCCGGACCTCCGCCTCCTCCGGACCTCCGCCTCACTTCGCCTCCTCCGGTGTAACAACCGAGTCACTTCGCTTCGCCTCCGATCCATTCGTCACTCGCCCGACTCGCCCTGTCGCCCATGCCCCAGGCAGGCATTCCGACGCCTCATTCGTCCAGTGACTCCAGTCCGACCCAGTCGCCTGACTCGCTTCCTCCGGCCGCTTCGTCCAGGCAGTCCAACCTAGTCGTCCAGGTAGCCCGACTCACTAATGTGCTAATTGTGCTTACACTCTTACAGTGACTCCATTGTCCGGTCTGTTCTCAATTGCTGAAGTGCACTGTGCAATTGCATAGACTGTTTTGGACTTTTGGACCGCTAATGTGCTTATAATTACTGCTTACCTTATTTGATTTGAATCATTTGATGATGCAGCTAAATTAGCTAATGTGCTTACAGTTACTGTTTTGGACCGCTAATGTTTTGGACCGCTATTTGATTTGAATTATTTGATGATGCAGCTAATGTGCACAGACTGTTTTGCTCTCTCTTCCGAGTTCCGAGTCTTCTCTTCTCTAATCACCTAATGGTCCTAATGTGCTTACTGCTTAATTGTGTGCTAATCAGCTAATGTGCTTACTACTTACCCTTATTCTACTGCTTACCCTTATTTGATAATTTTAATGCTTAATTGTGTGCAAGTCCGACCCACTCTCTCTATGTGTGTTGTGCTTACTGCTTACCCTTATGTTAACTTCTATTCTGTTGCTTTGCTTGTGAGCTTGGTAAGGGTTTGTAAAATAGTTTTTGGGTGGTAAATTGAATGTTGACATCAAAATGTTGGTGTAGCAAGTAGCAACCAACTGAACTTATTTTCGTTGTAGTTTGTACAACATAAGTATTTATTGTATTTATGTGACTGTCACAAATGTGTATTTTATATGATTCTTTGATTGTTGACTACTCATGTTGTTTTTGAATAGATGTCGAGTTCCCAAGTACAAAGAGGAAGGAAGAAATCTACCGCCAAAAGAATTCGATTATCTTCTCCAACCGCTTCTGCTTCGGATACATCAACAAATTCTTATCATCCTGATGATGAGAATGAAGAAGTGACGTTTCCTCCGTCAACGAACCTACCACCACCGAGTACCACACCAACTCCATCGGCACCAAGTTCCGTTGCACCAACTCCAAGTGTTGTCAATAGAGTTTACATTGACGTAGTTAAGAGGAAAAAGGGAAAAGGGCTGTATTGGGATCACTACAAACAATACCGTGATGAGAATCAAAAGTTAAGGGCCGAGTGCATCCATTGTGGCAAGACGTTTGCAGCTGACCAAAGGACTAATGGCACATCAAATCTGACCGGTCATCTTGGGAGATGTGTAGAAAATCCGGCCAACAAAAGTAAAGGTACCCAATCTAAAATTGTCTTGGAAGAAATTGTTGAAAGTGGACAATGTAAAGTAAAGAGTTAGGTGCTAAATCAAGCTGATTCTAGAAAGTCTTTGGCTGAAATGATTATTCTTGATGAATTGCCTTTTAGGCAAGTGGAAAAATGTGGTTTTAAAAGATTTGTTGCTACTACTTGTCCTACTTTTAAAGTACCTTCGCGTCACACTGTTTCTAGAGATTGTTATGAAGTGTACTTGAATGAAAAGGTTGCATTGCATGGTTGGTTGAAGAAGAATTGCCAAAGAGTTAGTTTGACTACTGACACATGGACTTCAGTTCAAAGAATTAACTACATGGTTGTAACTGCTCATTTTATTGATAATGAATGGAATTTGCAGAGGAGGATATTGAATTTTTGTCAGATAACTAGTCATAGGGGTGAATCACTTGCTAGAGGGATTGATGATTGTTTGAGAGCATGGAGTTTAGATGATAAGTTGTTTACCATCACTGTTGATAATGCTAGTTCTAATGATGTGATGTGTGATACCTTGAAAGCAATGACTGTAGCAAATGGATCATGCATTTATAGTGGACATAACATGCATATGAGATGTGTAGCTCACATTGGTAATTTGATTGTGAATGATGGTTTGAAGTTGCATATGACTTGTGTTGAAAAAGTGAGATCCATTGTCCGGTATGTAAGGTACTCTCCTGCTAGACTACATGTGTTTAGAGAAGAAGCTAAAAGGTTGAAAATTGAATATAAAAGGAAGATAGTCCTTGACGTAGCTACTAGATGGAACTCCACTTATTTGATGCTTGATGTTGTTTTGAAATACAAGCTTGTTTTTGACCGGATTGATACTCCTAGAGGAGGTAATGATGATTGCTTAGGGGCTATTACTACAGATGAGTGGAAGAAGATTGAGCTTCTTGTGAAGTTTTTAGCTGAGTTTTATAAGTTCACTAAAGATGTGTCAGGAACATCTTATGTGACGATCAATAATGTTTTCTACCACATTGGTCACCTCATCGAAGTGTTGAATCAGTTGATGAGTAGTGATGATATTGATTGTAGTTCAATGGCCATTCAGATGAAGGTAAAATGTGATAAGTATTGGGGCAGTTTGGAGAAGATGAATATGTTGATCTTTGTTGCTATTATTCTGAATCCGACACAGAAGTTCCTTATGGTGGAAAAGGGTCTTGGAGCTATACATGGGGTGGAAAAAGGTAAAGAATTATCACAACAAGTCAAGGACTACACTTCTAGATTGTTTGAGCAGTATAAGGTTTTGTATATGAGTCAGCGTTCTCAAGACTCGGGTACTCAAGTTTCATCAAGTTCTGATTTACATGGAGGGGGAGGTAAATTACTTCCTTTAACTTTTAAACTTATATTATTATTACTTATTATATTCTTATGACTACATGAAGACAATGAGTTTATTACCCCAGGTAATACGTTTTTTGAAAAACTATTTGGACAACTTGATGATGATTGCGGTTCTTATGGTGAATTTGCTACATCTGAGCTTGATGCATATTTGATTGAGCCGAGGACTTCAGGTAAGATGACTGATCTATTAGGGTGGTGGAGAGTGAATGCAGGAAGATATCCTATCCTTGCACGTATGGCTCGTGATGTGCTAGCCGTCCCGGTCAGTACCGTTTCATCTGAATCTGCATTCAGTACCGGAGGACGTACTCTCGATGACTATAGAAGTTCCTTAAATCCCAAGGTATGGACCGTTGGTTAGTTTCTTATAAGTAATAATATGTTGTATTATGTTTCAACTTTTCTTAATTATAATCTTCTTATAATAGACAGTTGAAGGTCTTATTTGTGCACAAGATTGGCTACTTGGAAAAATTAGGTCTACCTCTAATATAAATATTGCCACTATTGATGAGGAAAATATGGAGGATGAAGAGGAAGAGATGATGAAGATGTATCATGGTAATACTTGACTTTTAAACATTCATTTTCACTTAGTTATAATATTGTATAAAATGTTATATTACTTATATTGATTATGGCAAACTTTGTTTTGCTTATTATTTTCATGTGTACAGATTTGGAAGATTTAAACTCGTTACTTGACATTGAAAAGGGACCTATTATTATTTGAAAAGTCAAGTGAAAAGGTATCTTGCCATAACTATTTGCCTTTTTGGATTTGCTTGTTGTCTTCGACTCTTCATTGATCAATGGTCTTATTTTGCTTGTTGTCTTGTTCAATTTGTTGATAGGTGGTGAACCATGAGTTGGAGTTTTAGTGCACGATGGAGTATGAAAGAATCATGTTTTATTTTGGTCATTTTGGATGTTGACATGTTGTCATTACTCATTGGTCGTTTTGGATGTTGGCATGTTGTCATTGGTCGTTTTGGATGTTGGCATGTTGCCATTGGTCGTTTTCGATGTTTACATATACTCTATATGACTATGTTTATTATTTTGGAACCAAACAACAACCAAACCGCAAAACCGCAAACCAAACCGCAAACCAAACCGCAAAACCGCAAACCAAACCGCAAAACCGCAAAACCGCAAAACCGCAAACCAAACCGCAAAACCGCAAAACCGCAAACCAAACCGCAAACCAAACCGCAAAACCGCAAAACCGCAAATTTGCGGTTCATTTGCGGTTCGAACCGCAACCAAACCGCAACCGTGCGGTTCAAACCGCAAACCGAACCGCAAATTTGCGGTTCGGTTTGCGGGCCATGTTTTTCAGGTTTGCGGTTTGCGGTTCGGTTTGCGGTTTGCGGTTTTGGACCAATGCTCAGCCCTACCTAATGCTGCTAACATACATCTTACCACTCTGTTTTCACCTCAGTCGGATATGGAGAAGGAGTATATGTTGCGAGTCCCTTATGCTAGTGTACTAAGGAGTTTGATGTATGATATGGCTACACAAGACTAGATCTGACACAAGTTGTTAGTGTCATGAGTAGGTTCTTGGGGCAACCCGAAAAAGAACACTAGCATATTTTGGTACCTTAGAGGTACATATGACATTGAACTCGTTTTTGAGAATGATACGCAGTGTTTGATCACACGACACTCTGATTCTGATTATGCCAGACATGTTGATACTAGAAGATCTATGACCGGTTATGTTTTCAGTCTTGGGTGTTTTGTTGTGAGTTCGAAGGAAACCTTACAAACTAGGGTTACTTTGTCTACCATGTAGGCAGAGTTCATGGCATTGACAAAATAAGCTAAAGAGATAATTTGGTTGAAAGAATTGGTTAGTGATCTAGGTCTACATCACTATAGGGCTAATGTATATTGTGACAGTTTGAGTGCAATATGTTTGGCTAATGATCAGGTTCATCATGAGAGGACTAAATATATTGACGTTAGATATCATTTCTCCATAAGTAAGAAAAGGATCAAGGTGAAGAAAGTAGGTATTGTTTATAATCTTGATAATATGTTTACCTAGTTGGTAACCCGCAACAAGCTCTAACATTGCACGGATGTTCGCTCCAAACGGTGTGTGCAAGCTTTAAAATTTATAACCCAAGAAGTATGCTTGAACAAATATGCGAACCCGCAGTGTACGGGTCAATTGTAATAAAAGCAAGAATTCCAGGGGTCGATCACAAGGACTTAGGTGAAACAAAACACTGAATCAGGTTTTCAAATATTGCAATTAACTAAAAGCAATTAAAGCAATCAAAGATGATATAAAGTCAAGTAAGGGAAAATGCGGATTCTAGGGATTAAAGCATCTAGTTGTGGTTCCGACTCAAGATCTCAAAGGATAACGCGGACAAAGCTGAGGTTTGCAAAGGGAAGGTGTTCCTAAGGTGGGAATAGATTACCGGGTAAGTCTCACTACTCACTATCCCAAATCAAAGTTCCTATCACCGGGTAAGTCTCAAGGTACTAAGGAAAGGAACTATAATCTCAAACCAACACACCACCCAAGGGAATAGAATCAACCTTTACCGGGTAAGTTTCAGGCTAAGTCACAAAGATGGAATGAAGGCACACTCAAACCCCAATAAAGGATAAACCTTTATTACCTAAACTCATGATCTTAGGTAAACAAACAAAGGAATCACCGGGTAAGTCTCATCCTAGGTTTGCATTGAACTAGGACAGATATAATAAGAATAGAATTTGACAAACTTTGAATTTTAACTCAGATAAGTTCAGGAAAAGGTTCACCTCGTTCAGTTATATTCCACCCCGGCCGAGATGTTCAATGACTGAGCGAGGTGTTCTACGGTTAAGGTAAAGACTCGAGTTTTCAGGGTCCTGCTGGGATTAAGATCATTCTATCATCGTCTTTTCCACAACTTTCAGTCAATCACCCTAGAATCGCATAAGAAACTTAGCCAACAAAACAATCATCATGATAACAATAATCAAATTTATGGAAAAGGAATCAATATTCGAACAAGAAAACCTTAAGAATAATGTTCGCTCCAAATGGTGTGTGCAAGCTTTAAATTTATAACCCTAGATGTATGCCTAAAACAAGGATGCGAACCCGCAGTGTACGGGTCAATCGTAGTAAAAGCAAGAATTCCGGGGTGTCGATCTCAGGGACTTAGGTGAAACAAAACCAATATAGGTAGTCAATGCAACTAATAACCACAAAAACAATTAAAGCAATCAAAGATAATAAAAAGTCAATTAAGGAGATGTGCAATTCTAGGGATTAAAGCATCTAGTTGTGGTTCCAACTCAAGATCTAAAGATAAGCGGACAAAGTTGAGGTTTTGCAAAGGGAAGGTGTTACTAAAGTGGAATAGATCACCGGGTAAGTCTCACTACTCACTAATCCCAAACTAAAGAACCTATTACCGGGTAAGTCTCAAGGTACTAAGGAAAGGAATTATAATCTCAAACCAACACACCACCTAAGCGAGTAGAATCAACCTTTACCAGGTAAGTCTCAGGCTAACTCACAAAGATGGAATGAAGGCACACTCAAACCACAATAAAGGATAAAACTTTATTACCTACACTTATGATCATGGGTAAACAAACAAAGGAATTACCGGGTAAGTCTCATCCTAGGCTTGCATTGAACCAGAAAAGGTGTAATAAGAATAGGATTTGGCAAACTCTAACACTTAACTCTCAGTTTCGGATCAGATAAGTCACCTCGGTCAGACGAATTCCACCCCGGCTGAGATGTTCATCGACTGAACGAGATGTTCTAGGGTTGAGGGTAAAGACTCGAGCTTTCAGGGTCCTACTGTGATTTTAAAATTATTCTATCATTGTTTTTCCCATAACCTTCAGCCAATCACCCTAGAATCACACAAAGAAATCAGCCACTCATCATCACGAAAGCAATAATCAAATATATGGAAAGAAAGTGAATATTTAAACACAAAAACCTTAAGAACATGGCTTCAATAACTGATTCAAATATCAAACAAATAAGCGTTTCTTGGATTACAAATCCAACAAGACAATCAACAAGAAGGGAATCTAAGAAAGTCTTACAAAACCCTTCACAAAAGCTATAATAAGCTATCAATCCTTCCTTCAAAACCCTGGAGAAAAGCCCTTAATTGCTGGATGCTATCGGCCCTCTAAGCATGTATAACCATGGTTGAACTTGTGGAAAATCCAACCCTTTATATAGGAAAACTATCTTCCAAAGATAAAATATCTTGAAAAGATATTATCCTAATAAAATATATCTTAATCTCTAAAATAGATCTCCAAAATATATAATCTTCCTTCAGAAATCCAGCCCAAAAATATAAGATCTCTCCTTCCAAAAATAAAAGATCTCAGCCAAGAATAAACGATCTCGCCGCGTCAGGGTATTCGCCTCGGTCGAGACGCTCCTCGGGATCACCTCGGTCGAGATGGTATTGTATCTGACCGAGGTGACTCTAAACAAAATGTGAAATCTCTTAAATCTGGTCCAAAGTGAATCTTTAATCCATTTCCATGCTTCCTGGATTCTTCCTTAAGCTCCTGAATGTAGCTCCAATGACTCCTTAGCTCCTTTAGCTCCATTTTGATGTAAAACGTGCCATTTTACCTACGATTACAACGAAACTTGGTGTAGACCTCGATTCCCGTAAAGGTAGATGAAATGACAATATAATCACATAATATACATTCAAACATGCAGATTATTGAAGATAAAACGTCTAAACAGGTCCCAAAATATAGACTATAATTCATGCTATCAAATAAGGTCTCAATAACTGAATCAAATAATCAACAAACAAGCGTTCCTCAATCACAACTCAGCAAAGACAACAACCCAAAGTAATCTAAGGAAGTCTTACGAACTCCTTCAAAAGCCAACTCCAACTATGATTCCTTCCTTCCTTGAACTTCAATCCTTCAATACTTCCTTCAATTCTTCCTTCAAACTCTCAAAAAATACTCCAAAAATCTCTTGATCCAAAGATCTGATATTACGTGATCCGAAGACCTGATATTACGTGATCCAAACCCGTGGTGTACGGGTCAATTATAATAAAAGCAAGAATTACAAGGGTCGATCACAGGGACTTAGGTGAAACAAAGCACATAATCAGGTTGTCAAATATTGCAGTTAACTAAAAGCAATTAAAGCAATCAAAGATGATATAAAGTCAAGTAAGGGGAAATGCGGATTCTAGGGATTAAAGCATCTACTTGTGGTTCCGACTCAAGATCTCAAAGGATAACGCGGACAAAGTTGAGGTTTGCAAAGGGAAGGTGTTTCTAAGGTGGGAATAGATTACCGGGTAAGTCTCACTACTCACTATCCCAAATCAAAGTTCTTATCACCGGGTAAGTCTCAAGGTACTAAGGAAAGGAACTATAATCTCAAACCAACACACCCAAGGGAATAGAATAAACCTTTACCGGGTAAGTCTCAAGCTAAGTCACAAAGATGGAATGAAGGCACACTCAAACCCCAATAAAGGATAAACCTTTATAACCTACACTCATGATCTTAGGTAAACAAACAAAGGAATCACCGGGTAAGTCTCATCCTAGGTTTCTGATGAACCAGGAAAAACTTTGAATTTTAACTTAGATAGGTTCAGGAAAAGGTTCACCTCGTTCAGTTATATTCCACCCCGGCCGAGATGTTCAATGACTGAGCGAGGTGTTCTACGGTTAAGGTAAAGACTCGAGCTTTCAGGGTCCTGCTGGAATTAAGATTATTCTATCATCGCCTTTCCCACAACTTTTAGTCAATCACCCTAGAATCGCATAAGAAACTTAGCCAACAATCATCATGATAACAATAATCAAATTTATGGAAAAAGAATCAATATTCGAACAAGAAAACCTTAAGAAAAAGGTCTCAATAACTGAATCAAATAATCAAGAAACAAGCGTTCCTCAATCACAACTCAGCAAAGACAACAAAGCAAAAGTAATCTAAGGAAGTCTTACAAACTCCTTCAAAGGCCAACTCCAACTATGATTTCTTCCTTCCTTGAACTTCAATCCTTCAATACTTCCTTCAATTCTTCCTTCAAACTCTCAGAAAATACTCCAGAAATCTCTTGATCCGAAGATGGCTGAATTGTAGACAATCCAACCCTTTATATAGGAGAATTATCTTCCAAAGATAAAATATTTCAAAAAGATAATTTCCTATAAAATATATCTCTCTCAAAATAAATCATCCAGAAATAATATCTTCCTTCCAGAAATCCAGCCAAAAATATAAGATATCTTCTTTCCAAAAATAAAAGATCTCAGCCAAAAATAAAGATCTCGCCGGCGACAAGGTGTTTGCCTCGGTCGGGATGCTCCTCAAGATCACCTCGGTCGAGTTGGTACTGTAGCTGACCGAGGTGAATCTCAACTGAATGTAAAATCTCTCGAATCTAGTCCAAAGTAAATCTTCTTAATCATTTCCATGCTTCCTGAGGTTTTCCTTAAGCTCCAGAATGTAGCTCCAATGACTCCTTAGCTCCCTTAGCTTCATTTCGATGCAAAACGTGCCATTTTACCTACAATTACAACGAAACTAGGTGTAGACCTCGATTCTCGCAAAGGTAGACAAAACAACAATATAATCAAAGAATATACATTCATACATGCAGATTATTGAAGATAAAACGTCTAAACCAGCCCCAAAATATAGACTAAAATACATGCTATCAACGGACTTGCTAAATGTTAGAAGTTGTTAAGTGTCAATGAAGCACATCTAGAGAGAGAAATAAGAGTTAGTTTGGGCCTTGACTAGTGCATTTGATATGTTTGTGATTATTTAAGTGATGGTGGAGATTTGTTATATGCCTTGAATTGAGCTTGTCATCTATTTGGATGATTACTGTTTGACCCAATCTTATGCTTGTCGACCAAGTATAATCTAGGATTTCGTTACTCTATATATTGTAGCGCTCCTTTGCCTCCAAATAATCTGATTATCATTTGTTTATCTGTAATTTGAAACTCTCCTATAAAATCTTTCTGAAAATTAACGTAGTCATTGTTGGGTGAACCACCATAAATCCGTGTGTTTTGTTTCTTGTTTGTTGAAATTTGTCCCATCTCATATTTCCGCACAGTAATAATATTCATAGATAATAACTATAAATACAAAGATACATCTTAAGATTCGTCATTCTAAAATCTTCCTAGAACATCTTTGCATAATAATCTTAGCCCAAAATTAAACAAAATTATAAAATGATCACAAAATCAAACGAAGATGAATATATGCAAGTTGATTATTGTTCGTTGGCAAGATTTCAGTTACTCAGTTAATTTCCGTTATGGAGTTTGAGGAACTTGAGCCACAAACTAAAGCAAGAGAAGCTGAAACATATATATTCAACAAAGTGACGATCAATCAGTGCGCACACAAAATGATGAAATAATACAAAGATAACAAAGCAAATACATACAAATCACATGAAAGATCCAACGTCACAACATAGATGGGGATCAAGTAAAGCTTAAGGAAAACAACTCAAAAGAAATGGTGGTGCTTCTTGCCTTCAGCCTCGTCTTCTTCCTCCTTGGTCTCCTTCTTCTCGTGGTGCTCGTGCAACGCTATCCCTGCCGCTCCCTCCGCCACAAACTTCGCGACCTTCTCGTTCACCTTATGCTTCAATTTGTGCTCCGGGTCTTTCTTAATCATATGCTTCTCGTGCTACATTCATTCAATCAAGTAAAAAGTCATTAATCAACTCGACTAACAAAAATATATCCGAATATTTGACTTTAAGATACAGATATTGACGTGAATTTCACTGGCTCTCCTTCAGACAAAAAAGAAAAAAAGATAGAGAAACAATTTACAAGGGCGTAGGTGCCGGCAGAGAGAGCGGCGGCCTCAGCGGCATGTTCACGGTGTTTGTGTTCTTCGATTTCTTCTTTGTAATCTTCTTCATCTTTCTCCTTGTGATGAAAGAGTCCATGGTGCTCTTCCTTTACCACAACCTCTTCCTCCACCTTGTCGTGGTGGCTGAAGAGACCGCGGTGATGCTCCTCCGTCTTCTCCTCTTCCACTACCACCGCCTTCTCCTCCTCCTTGTCGTGGTGGAACAAGTGGTGGTGGTGCTTCTCCTCATCTGCCATGATTATGTTTCTCGCAAGGTTGGTGATATTACTCTGCTGCAGATAATAGATCACACTTTCTTCTCATCTCTATGATTGACTTTATATGCCCTACCATTACTATCATCCAGAAATGTTCTATATTATTTTGGGTTTATTTTTAAAATCTAAAAAGATAACATTGCTGACTACATAAAATTATCTTTAAATAATATTATAAATAAATAAAATTGTTAATTATAAAGTTAATTAAAGGATTAGTTGACAGACGTACGTGGTGGGCCAATTCTATGTGATGAATAATTATTTGCAACTTTTCCTTTTCCTTTTCCAGCAAAAACATATCGTGAATTCGTGATCGATGCTAGCTTGTATGACTTCGGCCTTGTTTGGGACTTTAGAGAGTTTTATGTTATTTTTTTTAATCTGTAGTTTAACCTTTCCTGTAGGTTTTTAAATGGTTTTGTAAATGGGTGGGCACAAATCCGATAATCCCGGTCCCGTCCTAATTCCGACGGAATTTCATTCAATTAAAAATCTGGTCCTGAATCCGTACTGCAAAAAACTATACGAGAAGGAAAATAGGTCTTAATTTCTTCATTCACTAGACCCGTCCCGTATATAATATAAATTTTTAACTTTGAAATAATAAATATAAATAAAATCCTAAGCATTAATGATATACTTATATAATTATGTTTGCTAAAAAAAATAAACCATGTTGGTCAAACCGTCAAAATTGACAAATGACCCAAACTTATTTGGACGTGGAATATGTTATTTTTGAATATTTGGAAACTTTAATGTAAAGCGCAATATGTTATTACGAACATTTAATAAAACTTTAATGTTTTTGCGTTTTAAGTACGATGTATACGGATTTTTTGTGGATAAAACATAAAATTTAAACATAGTAAACAAATTAATGGACAAACGAGATTGGGTCCGTCCTGTCCCGCTCACAACCAGGATTGGACCCGGTGAGATTCAATCTAAAAAACTCGAGACCCAATGAGTATAAATTTTTATAAAATAAAATGAAAGAAATATTTTAATTTAAACAAACCACGCAAGCCCATTGATGCGCCCTTGACTACCATGACAATAGAGGAGGAAGACTAGGCTTTGCGGGTTCATTCCGATGGACCGCTCTCCCGTTCACGTGTCAAATCCATCTCCCAAGCTACCGGCTCCCTTCTTTCTCGTATCATTGCCTCTCTCTGCCCGGCTAGCAGCATGCCTTGTCTTCACTCCCTCATGGCAGGAAGCTTGTCCGCTACCGGCTCCCTCCGTGCTTGTGTCATCGCCTCTCTCGGTTCCGCTAGAGGCATGTCTTGCCTTCACTCCATCATCATAAGGCTTGCCAATTATGACAACATTTTCCTTGTTTTTCTATCTTTTGTTTTATGTAATATTAGACGGGATATTTTTTTTGGAATATTCCCTTTAAACTTTCCTATTATAAACCCTTTTATACCTTTCAGTTTAGACCTTTTGTTCCGACACCATCCTTTATATAAAAGATGTTTGGCCTCACTTCTAAGACTTGTTCAAATTAAATAAGTCTAGTTGAGAAGTATTTTGTTCTCCTTGATTTTGAGCATCAAGCCTTCACATTCGAGGATTTTTCAAGAATCAACATATCAACTCCACTTCACGGATTTCTTGATCAACCTTGATCGGATTAATCATTCGCTTCTGCGTCCATTTCATAGCTCCGCTAGCCATATTCTATCCTTTCATCCACCTGCACGTAAATAATCGGAGTAGTTGAAGCTTAAACTCGGTCTAGATCCGGAGTTTATTCTTAAACGTATTCAATTACGCATCACATTGGCATCAGAGCAAAGGGATCGAAGCTAAGTTCTCTTTACTCTTGTTTATGTGTGTTATTACTATCATCATTTTTATCCTTTCGTTCTTCACCGTTTTTCATGATCTTCATCATGTTTTTCATCATTCATCACGTGTTTATCTAAGTTTTCTTGAAAAATTTGTCTTTAATCTATTTTGCCAAGCAACTTAGGAGATATTTCGGTTTACCATCAATCCCTTTATCTAACACGTGAAAAGAAGTCCGGTAAGACTCCGGGCTATCCGAAAAATTGAGTTTTGAAAAGGTCAGAAGACCAAAGCATGTAGTACTTGCCGTTTAAAAAATCCGTCCATCTTACATACGTTTGCAAACTATATCTTGTTTATTTGTTTGTAGTTGGTTCAAATTTGTTGGATTTTCCTTACTTGCCTAACCGCCCATACGGCCTTTCCCAACCCTAACGCACTTATACTTGGGCAACATTGACTTAATTTGTCACCTTACTCATTTGATTGCTTGCAATTGTTTGTGTGTGTTGATTTAGATCTACTAACACACATTTGGAAAATTCTCAAGATTAACATGATCAGCTAGAGCATGATGCACCCGTATCCGAAGGAGACGCCTCTCTTAGGCGTAAGATATAATCATAGAGGCACATGTTCAACCCCTCGTGACGGCCGCCCAATGTCAAGCCCCAACAAATCGAGACGATATCTTGGTCCATGTTTCCCAGTCCGACAGACGTAAAAAGGCAAGAGTATTATAGGAGCGGGACCTTATACCGGTCCACGTCTTGCCTCCATCATAGAAAGTCAACGCCATTTATAACTTGACGGTAATGAGTCCCTTGATGAGGAAAAGAGAACCTTGGGCCTTCTCCGGAGGACTTGCTCTATGTAGACACGCAGAACCGACACAAGCGTTTTGATCATCAACGACAACGGTATAGTACTTCCCCTCCTCCATATAGTTCACCCCGTACCGGCCATACCACCCGAGAGGAGTCCCAGTACCGTAGTCAACCAAGCTAACTCTCTCAAAGTCAGGAATGATCTACCCGGCAAACGCCGCCAACAGCCCAACCGACAACCTAAAATACCAAGACTTTGACGAGTATGACGAGCGTGATGATTTTGACGAGTTCTCCAACGATGACTCCCACTTGGACTGGTGGAACATGTCCGCCCATGACACCCGCCCGTCCAAGAACCTTTTGAGAACCAAGATCAAGGAGAAGAATGGTTGCCTCCTCCTAACCCGCCTAGGCATGAACAACCCATCAATGGCACAAACGATCTCACGGTGGACAACGGAGAGTCCATTCTGAAGATGCCTAAATGACACCTCCCCACCCGGATCCCTACAAAGCTCGTAGGAAGGTAAAGTTAAGTTTCCTACCTTTTATGGTGAATATGATCTATGCGCTTTTCTTGATTGGGCACACGAGATCAAGAGAGCCTTAAAGCATTGCCATCAGGGGGAATACAAGAATATCGAAGCGACAACCCTTTATTATGAAGGTGATGCCAAGTCTTGATGGAACCGGAATGAGAACCGATGATGAGAACCGGTCAATATGTTTGATCAATTGCTTTATGTCACGGCCAAGAAGTATGTGCCCGATAATTTCAAGAAATACATGCGGTTGCAAAATGCCGAGCTCCAACAAAGAAATCTTACTCAAGTGACCTACTTGGCCAAACTCGAAGACATGCACATAAAAGCCGGCATCTCGGCCTACACCGCCGCCCTATATACCAAGTTCATGAGTTTGCTTAATCCTTCCATTAGACGTCCTCTCGAGATTGTTCATACAAGGACTTGGTGCATTATGTAATGTTGTCACGAATCTTTACAAGCAACAACAAGAAACACCACGGTATTCAAGTTGTAATTCCTCTACCTCTAGTCAATATGCTTATACTTCTAACACCTGTGCGCAAGATGCGTCTACTTTCCAAGATTCGGGTCCCGCCAAAGGAGTCCAACGGATGGTTTAACCCACCCGATAAACGGCTATCGAGAAGGCACCAACTCATGGTCTTGTTGCCCCGGCACAACCGTCTCCCGGTTGTTCTCCTCAAGGACCTCAAACGACGACAAAACCACGAGAGCCCCTGTGTTACAAGTGTAGAGGTTTTGGTCACGTCCAACGTGATTGCCTCAATACCAAGAGTGTGTTGTTTGTCAACCCATAAGAAGAAGAAGATATCATCATGGAGGCCGATCACGATGCCGACCCCAACTATGATATGGAACCATGCGACGAACAACTTTCTTTTGCCCTGGCACACCCCGGTAAGTTTGCTTTTGTGTATCATCGTATTTTTGCTATCAAAGAGTTCATCCCTATTGATCAATGCGAGAATCTCCTCCATTCTCGTTGCTTGGTCAATAACAGAAGTATTTCTCTTTATATTGTTAGGACGAACATGTCAATACGATTGCCGGTTGTTTTATGATGGTTATCTTAACCAGTACGTGTTCCAATACAAAGAGAAACGGGTCACGCTTTTGCCTATAACTCCGCATGAAATTTTGATTGATTATGTGGAACGGAAAAGACAACAAACTATTGATGAAACGGCTAATATGTCACTCAGTATGTTAAACTCAACGTAATATCCAATATATTAATACCCAATATGTTAATACCTAAGCCTCATACCTAATATGCTACTCAATTTTAGGGGTGGGCATAAATCCCGCTTAATCCCGTCCCGTCCTGGTCTCGTCCCGATTCCGGCGGGATTTGGAAAAAAAAATGTGTATCCCGTCCCGTGAAAAATTTGCGGGACGGGACGCGGGACGGAGACTTCCCGTCCCGGTTATCCGTCCCGTCCCGCATATATATATAATCAATATTTTTATATTTTTAGATATATTAGATAAATATTATACGTAAATTATAATTTTAAAAAAATATTGTTATATTTTCAAAATTATTAGTTCGATAATTCTTCATCAGTCATTCACTCATTCTTTACGACTCATTTAGTTGGATCTAAAATACTAGAGGTTCTGCTCTCCCTTGATTTAGTCAGTTCGCCGCCTTGCTCTTGTCCGTTTCATAGCCGCCCTTGCTCTAGTCCGTTCCATCGCCCTTGTATTTGTGGATTCCCACAATTGTAATCGATAGTTAAATAAATGTATTTTTTTTGTAAATTATTTCTTATTATTTTTTGAATGTGATTCGGTAAGACACTTCGATGTAACTTAAATTTGTTTTCAATGTATTAACTACTAATGTAGGCGTCATAAATCGATAATAAGATATCGAGTTTTTTCCCCCGATCATTTGTGTCTTTAAACTTGAGAGAAAAATACATATTGAATATAATCGGTGCATAATTTGCGCGGGATTTGTCCCGTCCTGTCCCGTCCACATGGGACAAGGCCCGCGCGGGACGAAGAAAAAAGTCATAAATCCCGTCCCGTCCCGTCCCATGCCCACCCCTACTCAATTTTACTTACCCGGTTTTACTTACTCAGTTTCAGTTACCCGATTTTAATTACCCGATTTTTCTTACCGAATTTCGTATACCAAATTCATAAACTAAACTTCAATTACCCAATTTCAATTACCCAATTAAACTTTACTTACCCAATTTCAGTTTCGCAAATTTAGTTACCAAACTTATGTTATGCAATTCAATTAGACAATTTCAATCACCCAATTCAGTTATCCGATTTCAGTTACTCAGTTAAGTTACCCATACACATTTATTACCCGATTCTAATTATCCAATCTCAATTACCTAATTCGGTTACCCAACTTTAGTTTCTTTTTTTTTTTTTCCTAGAATTATCTTTCTTTTTATGAGATAATTAGCTAATATCCATATTATCTCTTTCTTTTTTCCTAGTATGATAAGACCCATAAAAATAATATATTTTTTTTTCTAATAATTAAAAATAAAAAAATACATACTACGTAATAAAAAAAACATTATAAGCTCATTAGTTTCAAATATAAATTTAAAAAATTTGATCTTCATATCGATGGCGGAAGATATCCTAATAGAATTCATGATGCATTATATACTCTTTTTGTCAATAAACCCGAAATGAATATATTTTATATGATCAAATGAAAAAAGTTCTTTAAGAAAGGAAAAAAAAAGTAAACAAATTTGGTTGTTTTGATAATGTGATACTGTTGAAAGATAAGCGCAAATCCACACCCTTTACTTTATTATTAATTTATTTTAACATTAATTTAAAATTTTGAAATTAAATATTAGTGTCAAAATTATGCATCTTATCTTAATTCAAAATAAAAATGTTCTTGACAAATACCCCACAAAATACAGGCACATTAAAACTCCAAACTTTGATACCATTAAAGAAACGGAGTACGTTGAATGACAAGTTTGACACAAGACTCTTAGTTCGATTATGAATGGTAGATAAACTTATTCACTTTCACACTTTAAGTGAAGAAACAATACGCACCAAAATTTATTATTCCAGCTTTTGGACAGTTGACATGGCTTTGGGAAGATGGTTACCTTCTCACATAGATAATAACGGGATAACGAGTCTAGTATTCAAGATTGGTGGACTACTCCTTTTATTGTTGATTGGTTTTAGGATGAAACCACGATGTTTATGTGCTCAACTCTCAATTCTCAATTGTATTAATCTTGGGTTACGAGTCACTCTTGAAACAACCTACGAGGTCGAAGAAGCAACAAAAGAGTCTTGCCAAACGCAGCCTAAGAGAATTAGGGTTTTGAACATTCAAAGGGCTAGGAGGGATTCCTTGTTCAAGCTTATCTTCGTCTTCCTTGGCTTGCTTATTGATGTGTACTTCGAAGAGAGAGAAGCCGGCGGCTCCCTCCGACACAACACCAGCAATCCTCTCAGCAACCTTGTGCTTCAACGCGTGCTCTGGGTCCTTTTCTACCTCATGCTTCTCATACTACATATACAAATTGACAATTCATCATTCACTGATTTAACATTTCCCTATATATTCATGCACGTATATCAATTCTACGTATAATATATAATCTTATACAATTCTACTTACGTGATAAGAAATTGAAACCTAGCAAAAGTTACGTCTTGGTAGTCTAAACCTACAAGTTAATGTGTGAGAATAAGTTTTCAAAGAAAGTATATACCAAAGCAACAGCACCGGCGGAGAGGGAAGCAACCTCAGCAACGTGCTCAAGGTGAGTGTGGCGTCTGATCTCTTGCTCGTGAACTTGCTCTACCCTTTCCGCAAGGAATTGGCTCATTCCTCCTTGTTGTACCTCGTTGTTGTCGTCCTCCGCAACCTTTGTATTGTGGAAGATTCCAACGAGGTCTAGTCCATGATGCTCGGTTTTCTCCTCCTCGACATGCTCCTTGTGTTGGTGGTGGAAGAGGTCGTGGAGGTGACGTCCCTCGTGATGCTCTTTCTTCTCTTCCACGACTATAGGCTCAGACGCTTGTTTGTCATGGTGGAAGAGATTGTGAAGGTGAAGTGTTTCATGAGGTTTTTCCTTCTCTTCTACCACTACAGGCTTAGGCATCGACTTGTCGTGGTGGAAAAGATTGTGGAGGTGAAGTGATTTATGGTGCTTTTCCTTCTCTTTCACCACAATAGGCGTATGATCTGACTTGTCGTGGTGGAAGAGGTTATGAAGGGGGAGAATGTCATTCAGATGTTGTTTCTTTTTCTCCTCCATCTTTTTTACTATTGCTGGTTCTAAATCAGCTTTGTCATGACGATGAAAGAGGTCATAGATGTCATGCTGGTTCTCCGGCTTCTTGATACTCTCGCGAACTCCTACTCCATTATCCTCCTTATCTTTCTTGTCGTGATGGAAGAGGCCGTGGAGGTGAAAAATGTCATCCTTGTGTTGCTTCTTCTCGTCTTCCTTGGTCAACATTGTTAACTCTGAATTAACCTTGCCACGATGATGAAAGAGCTCATACACACCATCATGCTTCTCTTTTTTAGGCGCCACCAACACTTGAGTGTTAGTATTTTCATGGCCCTCCACCTTATCTTTATCTTCTACCGCTACAATCTCCTCATTATGATGGTAGAAAAACCCGTAATTGTGGTGTTCCTTCTCCTTTTCTTCCTCCTTAACCACCACATTGCTACCCTCCTTATCGTTATGGTGGAAGAAGCCGTGGTGCCTAAACAACCCATTGTGGTGTACTTCTTTCTTCGCTTCCTCCACCTCATGGTGTTCCTCCTCCTTCACTACCGCCACCACCTCGTCGTGATGATGGTGGAAAAGCCCATTAATCTTGGACAAGTGCACATGAGTCTCCTCTAATTTCTCCTCCTTTTCACCAAACTCCTCTAATTTTGTTGTTTCTTCCTTGTGCTCATCATGGTGAAAAATCCCATGGAGGTGGAACAACTTATGATGCTCTTGCTCCTCCTTCACATTCTTGTCCTCCGCCACTACTTCCGCCTGCTCATGGTGGAACAAG
This sequence comes from Fagopyrum esculentum, assembly GCA_033239045.1. Lineage (NCBI taxonomy): Eukaryota > Viridiplantae > Streptophyta > Magnoliopsida > Caryophyllales > Polygonaceae > Fagopyrum > Fagopyrum esculentum. The sequence continues at coordinate 28,125,104 of BSUD01000006.1, forward strand.
TGGTGGTAGTGATGGTGGGTGCTCTTCTCTTCCTCATGAGCCATATTTTGAGTAATAGAATTGTATGTACTTACTACACTTAGAAAATATTTTGTCACGTTGTTTCTCACACGAGCTATCTACCCCTCTTTTTAGTTTCATCAACCGAGCTTGGACTTGAATGTTATATAGAGAATTTTTCTTCAATCCATTCATGCGTCTTCTTATCCTCAATAAAATACAAGTCAAAGGCGCTCAATTGTTTTGAATCCCCAACTTAAAAGATGTTGTTAAACAAAGACCATGCATTTATGGTTTCAATTTCAGACGGCTATGTGCCTATACTATACGGAGAAATAGTCATAACAATCAGGGTTGTCATTTGTCAAGTGGTTCAACCCCAATACGTCCCCGACTTCCCTGTGTTGTTTTTCTTAACCAAAAATCATGATCCGCTATCAATCTCAGTCGACAATTTTTAGACATCGAATGATAACGAAGATAATAGTATATTTAGTTGTAAATTATGTAAATAGTGAAAAGGATTTTTTGGATTAATCAAATGGGTTCGTTGGGCTATAATTTCTTATTGTTCATTTTCAACCGAAAAAGTTAAATACTACTAACGTCAAATTAATTGCAATCCGGCAGCGTCCAGATTGAAAAAAAAATATATATAATTTTTCGACAATCTCATTCTTGTTCTAAGGGATGCAAAAAGGGTTAAAAATTTTGGGCGCCGGCACTACACCTGTTCAAATCCGGGCGGACCGGAAAAACGGTCGGGTATGAACATGGGAACAAGTCCGGTCGGGCAGAAAAGCCCGGCCCGTCAGCCCAGTAAATAAATAAAAAATAAAAAATAAATATATTATAGTATAATTATTATAAATATTAAGTATTAAAATAAAAAATGTAGGTATACTTATAATAACTTTAATATATTTTACTTAAAATATTTTAAATATAATTTATTTTAAAAAATTAAACTGAAAACATTTTTTGATAATATTTTTTAAAAAAAAATTGAAAAACGGGTACCCCAAGCTCGGCCAGACCGGGTACGACATTCATCCCAAGCCCAGTAGTCAGGCCCGGGTCCGACTAAACGGGCTCAATATTTTATAAAGCCCGGCCCAAATCCGGACCGCACCCGGATATAAACAGGTATTGCCGGAACCATCCACCAGCGTTCAAATTAAACACCGACATCTTGTGAAATTTGTTGACCCTTATAAATTTAAGGGTGGTATATAACACGCCCTTTTCAACCCATGATCTACTCTCCTCTCACAAAAAAATCCTTATTTTTATTAAATATGTATAAGTATATACATTTGCGCATACATTTTTTAATTTTTGTACAATTTACCAGTGATATTCAATATTGCCGCCTTTTAATCATATATAAATAATAAATAATAATGATAAATGAATTAATTAGTGGGACGAGTAGTTTCCTGTCTCCATTCAAAAATATCAGAAATTTCATAACTAACATTTGCATCCATTGACGCCCTGCTACAAGTAGGGTTTGTACGGGTTTTGGTTTGACTTGGTGTTGACTAGAAGTTATGACTTTTCAGATTAGTCAACGCATGAATGGTAGATGGAACGAGTCAATGCACCTCTTCGATCATTTTACTAATTCCTCAGTCCACACCTTTTTTCCATTTTATTATCTATGTTGAAATATTACACTAATTCATTTATTGATTGAAAAAATAATTATATGTCTTTTATTTCAGAAAAATCGTAAAATTATATCAGAAAAATAATTATATCCGAAAAATCGTAAAATTTAAAATTATATGTCTTTTATTTCAGAAAATTATGATGAGATAAAACTGCAATTATATTATCTATATATAAGATAGTAATATGTTAATAATAAAATTATTAACATAGATCAAACTAAATGAACCTAAAATAGTAATATGATATGTAAAATATATTCAAAATTATATGTTTGCATATTTGTACATCTCCTTTTCTTTTCCTATTTCTTCAATTAGGTTGAATAACTAGAAGTAGTAATGAAGCTTATAAATTGGAACAAGTTTGATTCTTGTAGGATTATCAACATAGACAACTGTTCAGGTAAGACCCTTAATTTCCGGTAAGGCTGTGCGGCCGGCTGTGTGGCTGACACGTGTCTCAATTTTTTATTTTTTTTTTCGAAACGAATGAAAATGACGGTGCAAAACTTATAAAGAGATAGTGCGTAACTCATAAAAGTATAGTTCATGGACTTTAATAGAATAGTTCATAATGCAAAACTTATAGAGAGATATTGCATATCTTATAAAAGGATAGTTCATGAATTATAATAGAATAGTTCATAACATATAAGCGATTAATTTATAAATAATTTGATATAATATATTAAAAAGTAATAGCTCATGAATTATAATAGATTAGTTCATAACATATAAACGATTAATTTATAAATAATTTGATATAATATATTAAAAAGTAATAGTTCATGAATTATATGAAAATAGTTCAAAGTTTATAAGAGAATAGTGCAGAATTTATAACATGGTAGTTCATTATAGTTAAAAGTATCCAGAATATATTTTCTTCAAAAAAAAATTTGGGACACGGGTCAGCATGTCAGCCGGCCGCACAGCCGTACTTGAATAATAGGCCGTACCTAAACAGCCCCCTATCAACATAATCCTCCATATATAAATTATTAGGAATTGGTTTCGGGTACGGAGAGGAGTTGTGGTGCAAATTTATGGAAAAGTTCTAGGTTAAAAATATTCCAAAATAGTTATAGAAAACTACAATAAAAGGGTTTTTTTTTATACATAGGTAAGAGAATTAGGCGGATCAGTTTCTAGAAACCGATCGACCTAAAGCATCCTTGCGGTCCGCAAGGATGCATGGCAATCTTGAGGAATGACATTGACGTCCAACGAGAGATTATGTCTATGCATGGCAATCTTGTCTGCGACCGTATTGATTTCCTTGTAAATATGTTGGGCTAAGAAGTTAGAAAACCCCGAAATCATGCAAGTAATATCAGTGATGATCATATCTAACTCCCATGGGGGTTTTCATATTCGATTGATCGCATTAATAAGCATTAAGTTATCTCCTTCGATCTCGATTGATAAAACTCCAAGCCCCTTAGCCTTTTGTAGGCCCTCCCGAAGAGCAAACGCTTCTACTTCTAACACAGATTCAACGTTACATCTACCACTTCCTACAACAATAGGAACGGCGCATTGATTTCTAATAATGTATCCAAAAGAGAATTGGTCCGCTAAACTTTTTGAGGCGTCAAAGTTAAGATTAAGAAATCCTTCTTCTGGTCGTTTCCATTTTATGTTTTTAGTTTTCCTTCTTTGCTTTTTAATTTTTGCTTGGTTGTTTATCGGATTTTTGTTTGCTTGCTCCCATTCAACTAGCTGATTGAGAGCTATTATTTTGAGGTTTTGTGGAATCGTAGTTTTGTTGAAGATGAACTGATTCCTCACCATCCAAATATTCCACCAAATGACAGCAAGACATCTCAATTCAGAAGGTGTTATTGTTCCTTTAAGGTCAAAAAGGACCTCTACAATGCTCATATTGTCAATGTCGTAGTTCCGTAAAATGGATGATATTTTTGGATTGTCGATTGATGTTACCATGTATGGACACTGAAAGAACAAGTGTTTGTCACTTTTTGTATGCTGATTACAGAATTCACAATTCATCACGACCGGAATTCTTTGCCTATCGAGATTCTGCTTTGTAGGTAGACCATTTAGTGATAGTTTCCATAGAAAATTTTGTTATTTTGGGCATAATGTCAATTTTTCATATCCAAGTTTTGTCCATGGTAACACCCACCTTCCGTTTTTGAATCATTTCCATAGCCGATTTGGTCGAATACCATCCTTCATCATTCTTTGTCCAGTACAACCTATCTCTAATATCATTTTCGGGAAGATTATAGTTTTTATTTTTTCGATAATGCTAGTAGATCATATATTGTTTAGTCGATTAATCAATTGATGATTCCATCTTTTATTTGTGATGTACGATGAAGTACTTTCGTTCTGGTTTATCAAGTCCTTATTTATCACCATATCTAGGAGAGGTTTGTCGTTGATCCATTTGTCCTTCCAGAATCTAACAGTTTTTCCATCTCCAACTCGTCATCTAAGCCCTTTGTCAAAATCTTCACTTAGTTTTATTAGTTTCTTCCATTGTCATGATGCATTTGCTCCACATTGGTAGTTCCAAAGGCATGAGCCTTTAAGATATTTTTCTTCAACAATTTTAACCCATATATTATTCGGGTCTGTCATGATTTTCCACAAAAGTTTCATTTGTAGTGCTTTATTCATATATTTTGCTTTCTTAATTCCAGTGCCTCCTAAGGATCTTGGTTTACAGATTTTATCCCAACTGATAAGCGGATGAAAGATAGGACCCTTATTCCAAAAGAAATTTCTATTAAGTTGGTCTAATTCTATATGGATACTTGTTGGTAGCATGAAAGTCTGCATTAGATAGCTTGGTTTGGCATTGAGGTTCGCTTTTATTAGTGTTATTCTACTTTCTTGTGACAAGGACGACACTTTCCACCTAGTAAGTTGTTGTTTGATTTTTATTATGACGGAGTGAAAGATGTCTTTGTTGACTCGCCCATTAATGATAGGACATCCAAGGTATTGTTCAAGACTGGTCGTTGCATTAATTCCTAGTTGTCCTTGGATTCTTCTTTTGTTACTTTGGTCAATGTTTGCGGTTGTTTGGAACGCGAATTTGTGGTAGTTAATGACCTGTCCTGAGATATTCTAGTAGTCTTTTAAGGTCGAAAGGATCTTGTTACTTGCATCAACAGATGTCTTAGTAAAGATAATAATATCATCAGCAAAAGCTAAGAAAGGTATTCTTATTCCATTTTTTGTAATAGGGAACCCGACAGATTTAGGGTTGTCATTTGCCATTTTTTGAATGTATCTAGCCAATACCTCTGCACAAAGGTTAAACAAAAGGGGAGATAGTGGGTCGCCTTGGCGAAGGCCTCTCTGCTGAAAAAAAATGTTGGTAGGGGAGTCATTGATTAAAATAGAGTAAGAGACTGTAGAGATACATTCGTAGATCCAATCTCGAAAAAATTTTCCGAAATCGATTTTTGTTAATACAGCTTTCAAAAATTCTCATTCTACTTTGTCATATGCTTTTTTCATATCCAGTTTAATAGCTATGAACCTGTCTTTTCCTTTTTTCGACCTAAATCCATGGAAAATTTCGTGAGCGATGAGCACATTGTCTTGAATTGCTCTATTTTTAATGAAGACACTTTGTAATGGATGGATTAGTTCAGGTAAGACTAAGCTTAGTCTTTTTGTCAGGATTTTTGCAATTATTTTGTAAACAGTTGAACATAAGCTTACGGGTCTGTAGTGTGAAGTTGTAGTTGGGTTGTCTATTTTGGGAAGTAAGGCAATGAATGTATGATTGATTTGTCTAAGGATTTTTCCGGTTCTAAAAACTTTTGACTGCCCTGGTAACTTCCGGTCCTAAAATATGCCAATATTTTTGATAAAATCCAGCAGGCATACCATCAGGACCTGGTTATTTGTCGTTGCCCATGTCAAAGAGGGCATCCTTGATCTCCTTTGTGGAGAATGGCAATGAAAGATTGGTGTCGTCACTTTCAGTTATTTCAGGTTGGGTGACTTCTACTTGGTTTAGAAGTTTAATTTTATCAATTACTGATGCTTTATAACGATGTGTGTAGTCTCTTATGAATTCATCATTGATTTCATTCTCTTTAGACACAACTATACCATCATTCGTGGTGATCGTTGTGATAATTTTCTTATTTCTTCTACCCGTTGCTTTCCTATGATGGAATTTCGTGTTTTTATCACCTAGCTGCAAATAACTCGTTTTAGCTCTTTGAACCCAATATTTGTGTTGATAGTCCACCAAACATTCCCTCTTTTTGTTTAGTCTATTTTTTTTTCATTCTTGTGTTGGTCAAAACACGTAAAACTTTGTTTTTGGAAAACTTCTAGTTCATCATCCACCTTTTGTAGTTGTTTATGTATTTTACCGAATTTATCCCGGCTCCATTGTTTTAGTTTTTGTTTAAGTAGTTTTGTCTTTTTCACGAGGTTAAACATATGAGTGACTAGGTATTGTGTTCTCCAAACCTGTTTTATGAGGCTCTCGCAATCTTGTCTTTGCATCCACATTTTTTCAAACCTGAAAGGTTTATTCTTGCCTTCTGATTTTGTATTTTGAAGAGAAATGTATATCATACAGTATCTGAAGTCGTGAATGCATGGTTTTTAGTGTGGAGCCCGGTATATTCCTGAATGATTTCAAGAGATGTCATAACTCTATCTAATTTCTCGTATGTGTTGTCGTCTCCCTCTTTCTTTTTCTTCCAAGTGAAATATTGCCTTTAGTTATAAGATCGCATAGATTGTGTTGGTGGGAGAGTTGTTGAAGTTTATCAAACTTATTATTGGCGGGCGGCGCCCCTCCTTTTTTATCGGATGGTTCCAAAAGGTCGTTATAGTCACCTAGCATTATCATCGGTAGACTTATGGCATTCATTTCTGCCATGAGTTGTGTCCAAAACTCGTTTTTCAGTTGTTCATTTTGTGGGGCGTAAATGAAAATGATCATGGTTTCGAAGTTAGTGTGTGAATTTGTGTGTTTAACCAAAAGGAATATGTCGAAGGATTTAACAATCTCAATTTTTTCCTCCTTTAGTTGGTATTCCTTCCATAAAAGACAAAGACCCCCTGGAAAACCATAGACGGAATAAAAAAAATTCTATCAAACCCAACGTTTTTCCACGATGCTTCTTCAGGATCTACCCTGACTTTTGTTTCGGCTAACATTATCATTTGAATGTGTTCCTTTTTACATGTAATATTGATGTTGGTCCAAAAATTCCTTTTCTTCTTACCCCTACAGTTCCAGAATGCAATCTTCATTTATGGGTTACGATTGATGTTGGGTGGTTTCATTCCCTTTACTCCAAACCTACGCTCATATTTATTTATATTTGCGGTACTCAAACTGTTTTTGGGGAGAATGTTAGTACTCATCCGAATGACCTTTGAAAAAATGGCGCACCAAGGAAAAGGGCCTTTTTTTAATATCTTTTAAGAGGATAGATCCGTTGTTAATATCTCGTTTTTGGTAACGCCAGCACACCATGATGAAATAGCATTTACTAATATGACTACAAAGTTTATAGTCGGGCATCCTCTTTTTCTTATTATTTTTTCCGATTCTCATATAATTCTCTGGCCGTTAATATTTGCACCTACCCTTATTAGCTTGGGTTCTCAATTTAGCCCAAAAAGTCACTTGTTTCTTTGTTTTAGACTTTGGGGTCTTTCCTTTTTTCTTGTTTATGTTGAGGTAAAGGTTCAGAAAATCTTTACCCTAATCGGAATTTTCTATGGGGTACGGAAAGTTGAGTTTATAGTCGACAGAATTTGATTTATAGACATCCGGGCACATATAGGAACCCAAATTAGTCCAAAGCATGTAGCTGGAGTAATCTCGATATTCTAAGATAAAAACATGACCATGCAATATTAAAATATTCAAAAACTTAGTTGCTTTAACCTCCATTGTATCAGGAATTTGTTCTATCCTCATCAGATTACCACATGTTCCTGTATAATTCTGAGTGATTCTTTTCGTAACAAAAACCCCCATCACTATTTCCGTATGCATTAATATTTACACACAAGCCTCTGATTTGTCCATCCATTCTATTACTCGAACTGAGAAAAAGTGTTCTTGTTTTAACATCAAGTGGAAGAATAGCAAAATAGTTAGTAAATTGACAGCATTTGTCGGTTGTTCTACTGTTGTAGTATTTATTCATTTTTGTCGGTAGTCTATGTTCATCGTGTTTGTTAGTCATCCATTCCTGCAATGTCGTTGCTCCATACGCAGAGACAACCTGCACATAATACAAAAAATGAACAATAAAAAGTAATTTGTTCATTATCATTCTAATTGTAATGATGAATAAACATAAAAAAAACAATATCACATTGATTCAACAGTGCTAGATGCTTGGTGGTCTTATTTCTTGTTGGGCTCTCAATAACTAGTCTTTTTTCCATCCTTCCTTCACCACTGCATGACTTCAACAAAACTGAGCCTACAAAGTACACTCTTGCAACGCAGAAGACACAATGACAGAAGTTTGAAACCAGCAAACATACAAAAAGGAAGAGTGCTCTAATGTGTAAAAAGTTAGTCCATATTAGCTTCTTAATTTCTAAGAGACAAGTGCAACCTGGTAAACTACATACAGCAAACAGCAACAAATACCAATTGAAGTAGCACATGATTGACTCCCCTTTGTTCTTTGATTTGTGTTGATTGTTCTTATCATCTTGTTGTTCTACATTTTTAGGTTTTACATTGTTCTGATGTGGAATAGTGTTGGCATGGCAACAAACAAGTTCTTTGAAAGGTTTATTTTGTTCATTCATAGAGTATTTTTCTTTGAGGAAGAAATTAAATATGACAATGATAGAAAAGACTTCAGGTTGTAGAATATGTGGGATATGCTGGATGGTGAGGTATTTATTAAAAACGCAGAGAATCACATAATCAAGCACAGTTGAATTAACAAGTTCAATGTCAGGTTAGTCTATTGACCGTTCCAATCTCAATGTAGATTTTCTAATTTCTACTAAGCATTTCAAACAAAAGAATGCAAATGTAACTCTTTGTTCTTTGAGGGGGTTCAGTTGTTTACCTCTTCGGTCGATTGAGAAAGGCATGTGCTCGATCCTTACCAAAACGACAGTCTCCTTTATCGAGAAGGGCACAATCGGTCCTAGTTTTGCTTGCTTCGACCTCTTCACAAAAATCTCTATACCTATCTGCTTTCCAACCTCAGACATGATGTTGCAGACTTTGTTAGGTCTCGAGGAGCCTTATGTATCCCTTGAGACACAAAGAACGGTCGATTTGTAATAGACCTTTTGAATAACTTGAAAACAGACCACCGCCTTCTTTTCTTACGGGGCCATCGTTGCCAGCCCGCTCTCCTCAGTTTCTGCTGGCTCGCGCCTTGAAGCAACATCATCTTTCCTTTTGTTTTCGAAGCTTTAGGGATTTGGTTGCCAGATTTACGGTTTGCCATGGTTTTTCAGTCATTCTATGGTCTTAACCTGCTGTTGGGGAGGCAAAGTGTTGTGGCGACAGCTAGGGTTTCTGGCAAGAGATTGAGGAAATGGTTCCCTCCCAAAGTGCGTGAGAAGCGCGTTCTTTCTTGGGAAATAGGTTTCTGATTTTTTTTGGTCTACAACCTATTACAATAAAAGGTTATAATAAAAGGTTATAAATATGTGTAAACAATGAAATTCTTCGCTTTTTCTGTAGGACTTTGTAGTTTTTTTTTTGAAAAAAGTTGAAACTACAACAAACCAATCCGAATAAAAAATAATTATATATATATATATATATATATATATATTATAGGGTTGAGATTTAGGGTAGCTATCATAATTAATAATAACTACGAATAATTCATTCACCCACTACGAATAATCCATCGACCAACAGTAACTACGAATAATACATTAAACGATATGACACCTTCGTAACAAAACTAATAATAACTATGAATACGCAAGCCTCTTTGTCCTAGAAGCCAAAAGTCTAGGCGGTTTGTCCGAGGGTTTCTTTGCTCCGGTAGCATGCCGGATTCCTGTCTTCCGGCGACACCAGTTGCCGAGGAGGCTAATGTGATCAATTCAAATGAAGATACAGTCATGGTGGAGTCCCCTGCAACCCCAGCCAATGAGATTCAAGAGAAGAGCGCTGAAATAACCATCCATTCTGTGGTGGCTGGTGAATCGACTGAGATTTCAGTACTTGCAGGGAAGGAGATGCCAACCAATGTTATTGTTACTGATCCTACAGTAGGATCGTCTGCTGCTCAATGTGAAGGTGTTGTAGTTACTAATGATATTTCCGCTGCATCCTCTCCAGGCCTAGGAGGCAAACTTATGAAATCATGGCTTGAAGTCATGGAAGGATCCAAAACTACTAGTGCTAACCAGGACAGAATCACCAGAGAAGTTATCAGCAAGAAAATCAATGTGACCTATCTTGGAGGGAATGACAGTGATCCAGTTATCGAGATTGATAAGGAAATTACGCAAGAGTTGGAAGCGAGATGGTTGAATTCTATTGTATTCAAGGTCCTTGGCTTCCCGATAGCATTTCCAGTCATGGAGAGGAAGATAAGAGAGCTATGGAATTGTGGAGGGAACGTCCAACTCATTGATCTGGAAAACAACTATTTTTTGGCTAGATTCCGCAATGAGAACGAGCTCATGATGGTATTAACTGGAGGTCCCTGGTCAATTTTTGGAAGATGCTTAATAATGAAGAAGTGGACTCCGGATTTTATCACTTCCAACCCTATAACATCGGCTCCGATCTGGATTAGAATAACGGGAGTCCCAGTTCAATGGTACCACGAGGCTGTTATTTGGAGTATGGCGGGGAAGTAGGTATACCTATATCTATTGATCCCAAAACACTTCACTTTAACAAAGGGAGATTTGTTCGAGTATGTGTAGAGATTGATCTAGTGAGGCCGTTGAAGAAATCTATAACCATTAATGGTAAACGATGCCCTATAGAGTACGAAGGACTTGACACCGTATGTTTTAAGTGTGGTCGCTATGGGCACCTTGCATCAAATTGTGAAGCTGGAGACACTGCCGATCATCAAACTAATGGTCACATTACTGGACATAATATTCAACAAATCAATGGAGCCAAGAGTACCATTACGGAAAAGGATGGGGCTTCGGAGTCTTCGCCGGCGGCGGAAGAGATATCATCGGGATACGGACCTTGGATGATGGTGACAAGGCGAACCAGGGGTGAAAAAGGAAAGTATCCTCAATCGAAATATTCAGGGCGTGATCAAATGGAAGCTAGAGGGCAGAATAAAGCTACACAAGGTAAGGTATATACTCAGAAAGGAAAAACCCTAGCTACTACAGAGAAAGGTTGGATCAAATCATGTGGGACCAAAAAGTAATAGTGCTTTGATTTTAAACAAGGGAGAGTCAAGTGGTGGGCCGCAACCTTCCAAGCCCATCAATGTTACACAGCAGCAAGTGGCAAATAGGGAAATGAACACATCAAATAAAACATTGAGTGACAAAGGGGCACATGCAGCATCGAGTAACACAAAAATATCACCTGCCAAAATTACAACTTTCCAAGCTACAACAGATCCGAATAACGCTACTAATGCCAGCAGTAGCAACAAGAAGCTTCGTCAGAAAATGAAAAATGAAGCCAGAAGGGCTGCGTGGCGCGCAAAGAAAACGGCCGATATTGTCGCTACCCCGGGGCCTCTCAAAAGACAGAGACAAGAAGAGGACATGATCAACAAATTTATGCCCTAAGCTTAACGCTGATAATATCATTTTAGTTCCCATTTCTACTCTGAACAAACACTCCGATGCAGAGACAAGGTCAGGGGTAATTGTGGCTAAGAATCCCACAAATGCTACTGCACCCACAATATCTGCTACTACCGAAGAGCTAAACGACACTAGCAACAACCCAGTAACAAATACTTCGATGAATATCCATGACACTAACATGGATGATACAGCCAGAGGTAGCCCCCAAACCGCCTGACTTATCATGTTACTTTTGATATATATTGTTTTAATGAATGCTCTCCTATGGAATGTCTTCGGAGCCGGCAAGAACGACTTTCGTCGTGCCATCAAGTACCTATGTAACCACCATAGCATTGATGTCTTAGCTATTTTCGAGCCCCGAGTATCGGGCGCTAGAACGCAAACTATCTGTGATCGTATGAAGTTTTCGGGGTGTTTTCGAGTTGAAGCGGAAGGTTTTGAGGGAGGATTGTGGTTACTATGGAATAAGGAGAAGATATCTGTTTCCATTATCACTAGTACCAAGCACTTTATTCATGCCAAACTTGTAAGAGGGTCCATCACATATAGTTTCATAGCTGTGTATGCTGCGCCAAACTACCAACGCCGTAGGGAATTCTGGCGTGACATTGACAATGAGCTTACCAACATATCCGACCCTTTGATCTGCGGTGGAGACTTTAATTGCATTTGACATATTAACGAACGGCAAGGAGGATCCGGTAAACTTCACTTGGATTTTATTACTTTCAACGATCTAATTTTGAATCACGGTTTGGTCGATCTCGGATATACTGGAGCTGAGTTTACTTGGGACAATGGCAAACCTAGTAATAAGAAGATCCTTAAAAGGCTAGACAGAGTTTTTATGAACCACAGTGGTCGTCTTAGATGGCCCAACGCTCAAGTCAAGCATCTTGCGCGTTTTTCTTCGGACCACTCACCGATTTTATTGCAGCTGGAACCTAGCTGGACATGTAAGAAAGAAAGACGGCCATTCAGGCTCTACCCATTCTCAAAACTCATTCTCAAAACTCATCTTATTAATTGGAATAGGTTTGTTTTTGGTAATGTATTCCGTAGGAAACAGGAAGTTATGGAGAATCTTAGGAAGGTTCAAGTCAGAATCAGCCAACGATTTTCGCCCGGTCTTCTGAAAGAGGAAATTCAACTCAAGGCGGAAGTGGAAAGTATTCTCGAGCAAGAGGAAATGATCTGGTTTCAGAAATCACGGGAACAATGGCTCGAGCTTGGTGACCGTAATACCTCTTTCTTTCACACTTCGACTATCATCAAAAGAAGCAGGAATAGAGTCATGGGCCTTAAGGTGAATGATGTGGAATGGGAGGAAGATCAGATTAAGCTAGAAGCTCATGCTGTTGAGTACTTTAAAAGCTTGTACAGTTTTGAGAATCCTGAGTTGCCTTGTCCGAACTTCATGTGCTCTATCGAGTTCCCTAGTCTTGATAATGTTAAGTGGGACCACATTCAAGCTCCAATCAGTATGGAGGAGGTTTGGAAAGCTACCAGAAGTATGGGCGCCTTTAAAGCTCCTGGGATTGATGGTTTCCAGCCGGTTTTCTACCAGAAATTTTGGAGCATTGTTGGATCGTCCGTCAAAGAAGAGGTCTCACGCTTTTTTGCCCATCAGAAGTTATCTCCGGGAATTAATGACACTATTATCTCACTCATAGCTAAGGTTGGCAAACCAGAACGTATAAGTCAGTTCAGACCCATTGCCTTATGTAACGTCATCTACAAGATTATCTCTAAGGTGTTGGTTCAGCGTATGCAGAGTGTTATTAGTCGTTTAGTAGGTCCCACTCAAGGTAGCTTCATCCCGGGACGACTTATTCAAGGTAATATCGTTCTCATGCAGGAAGTTGTCCACTCAATGAGGAAGAAGAAGACGGGTAAGCAATGGATGCTTCTCAAGCTTGACCTAGAAAAGGCCTATGATAGGATTAGGTAGGATTTCATTGGAGATACGGTAACTAAAGCGGGTTTCCCTCCTGAGTGGGGAAGGATGATTCACGAATGTATTAGCTCTACAAGGATGCAGGTTAATTGGAATGGGGAGCTCACAGACCTGTTTACTCCGGATCGGGGCATAAGACAAGGTGATCCAATCTCGCCCTATCTTTTTGTCCTTTGCGTCGAAAGACTTAGCCATCTTATTTTGGAATCCGTTGAGAAGGGAGAATGGAAACCGATATGTCTATCTAGAGGAGGCCTAATGCTCTCTCACCTCTTTTTTGCTTATGACATCACACTCTTTGCGGAAGCATCCGTCTCCCAAGTCAAAGTGATTATGCGGTGCATTGAAATATTCTGTAAATCGTCTGGACAAAGGGTCAACATACAGAAATCTAAAATCTATGTATCCCTAACGTTTCCAAGGAAACTAGATCCATCATTGCAAGGATACGCGGAGTCGAGGTCACGAAAAACCTTGGCAACTATCTTGGTGTCCCCATTCTTCAAGGTAGAGTTTCTAAGGCTACCTTTGTCTCGCTCCTGGACAAAATCAACCATAAATTGAATGGGTGGAGATGTAAGACTCTCAGTTTCGCGGGACGTGTCACTTTGACCAAGTCCGTACTCACATCCCTCCCAGTATATTCTATGGCTACTGTTATGCTACCTGCAAGCATTTGTGAGTCCATTGATCAAACTGTTCGCAGCTTCATTTGGGGACATGCAGACGGGAGTAAGAAAGTTCATACCATTAAGTGGGATGAGTTATGTCGCCCTAAGGAGAAAGGAGGGCTAGGAATCCGCAGCATGCGTGACCTGAACAAGGCCCACCTAGGGTGTAGTTGATCTTTAATTATTTTTTTATTATAAATTTTAATACTTAACAAAACTATTGAAAATAATTATAATTCTAATATTAATAATGAAATTTACCTTGTGTATGCTTTAAGATCAAATTATCTGATGTAAATAGATGAATATTAGGGCTTAAGGGCAATTTTATGCCAAATAAAATTTTATAATCAGTGATTTATTGTAATTAGATGAATATTATGGTGATTTATGCTATAACTTTTTATAAAGGGTGGTTTCTTGGAAAAAAAAAATGTGATTCTTAATAATGATTTTGTGTAGTTTCCTCTAACTTGTGTGTGCACCTCATACATGTGCACATTCATCAGGTTTTTTATACTAACAGCACGTTCATAACATGCACATTCATTAACGTTATTTCTTATGAACATAAGCACCAATAATTAACACAAATTCATTTTACATATAAAACATAAAAAAAAAAAAATTCAAATCTGTAAAACAACATTTCGTTAACAATTAATAATAGTTCTTTTATATGTATGTTGACGTTAATGACTTACAATGCGTTAACTTCCAATTCCACAATCCAAACAACGTCCTGATCATTTTGGTCCACATATAAAAGGTAGTTGTATATCTTGCATTACCGCAGGCAAAACAAACACATATGACACTTCAAGTTCTCGCTATTTCATAAAAGTACGACAAAATCTTAACATATAACCCTGAAAACACTTACCGGGACTCGTAGGACTTGTAGTCGGATAGGGTGTAAAACCCGAACTCGTAGGACTCGTAGGACTCGTAGTCGGAGAGGGTGCAATACTCGGATCGGGAGTAGTACTCGGACCGGGGCTTGTACTCGGAACTAAACTAGGGCCCGGACTTATACTTGGAGCGAGGCTAGTACTTTTCTACTAGGAGCAAAAAAACATTCCCTAAAATAGAGTATTTCTCAAGTCCTCGATTTTGGATAGGAAATTTGTTGGACACAAAAAAAAAAAAGCTCAAAATTCCCCAAAAAGTTACACCGAAGGTTATCAAGCAACGTGTTCACCAATCACCACGACGTATACTTGTCGTCGGAAGCCTTCGTTAATAGTTCGAACGGTTTTGAAATATGACCGAATAAAATTATGATTGAGATATCCTAATAAATCTATTTTTTCAATCAAATAAGGTAAGTGTATGATCTTTATATATATATATGATTATTGTGTTCATATATATAACATCATGTTCATTCTTATCCACGCACAATAATGATGAATCAATAGCTTACCCTACGTTAAAGACTTTTCAATCCATATGAACATTCAAAATATCAACACACAAAATCATGAATTAAGAAGCAAGCCAATAAAAAAAAAAAAAAAAAAAAAAGTCGATGTCAAGACAAGGGACCGCGTTAAGCGAACGAGTTATTAATCAAAATTGAATAAACATCCTCCAAATCAAATAAGTGCACACCAACTAATTTTCGAGTACAAACGCGGCTACAACAAGTCTATATAAGATCAAACACATATCAAAATCTATTCATCAATAGCTTCTAAATCACCAATCGATTCATCCAACAAAGTTTTTGAACCAACCCAGTAAGCAATCAATCAGAAGTACTTTCAATGGCGGGACATGGCCACCACCACCACAACCATATCTTCCACCACAAGGAAGAAGGACCTCACGACCACCACAAGGAGATGAAACACCACAAGCATCTCGAACACCTTGCTCAAGCCGGCGCCGTCGCTGCCGGTGCTTATGCTGTGGTATGCGTCTCTATCTTCGTAGATTTCCTTTCATATATATATATATATCCATTGACTTTATACACTAATTAGGTTTTGTGTCTGTTATGTGTGTAGCATGAGAAGCACAAGGCAAAGAAGGACCCGGAGCACTCACACCATCACAAGGTGAAGGAAGAGGTTGCAGCCGCGGTTGCTGTCGGAGCAGCCGGGTTTGCATTTCACGAGCATCACAAGGTCAAAGAAGAAAAGCATCACGTCAAGGAGGAGAAACACCAATCCCACCACCATGGTCACCACCACGGACATGGCGGCCACCACCACCATCACTAGATAGATAAATCTTAAGAGTCATCCTTTCCTTAGATTATTTCGTGTATGTATGTGTGTGACATATTCTAAAGAGTGCGTTGTGCGATGTTTAATACTTTTCTGCTACTAATTTTGTCAATTGATATTGTATGAATATATTACCATTGTGTAATAATTTATATGTTAGTTGATTGTATATCAAGAGTGTATTGTGCGCATGTTATTGTCTTATTTGGACATGGAAATATTTGATGTTGACATCAATTTTATCAAGAAATGTCGATAGATATGGACAATGTTGAATTCACCATCTGTCTTGGAATTGCCTGCGGACAGTAAAGCGTATGGTTTAAAGATTCATGCAATGGCAGCAATCATTCTTGACACACATCCTCATTGGAAATGCCTAAAGATAAAATGGAACAAGTATCATGTAAAGAAGGCAATCTCATAAGTGGTGAGCTCAATGTCTCTGCTATCACATTTTTCTGCAGGTTCAACAATATCAAACTTACACATTAAGCTTCACCATAACAAGCAAATGGGATGTATCTTGGAGGTTAATGAATGCAACCGGATACATATATAATATAAGCGAACTTGTGCAAAATTAAAAATTAAAAAAAAAATTCTTACCAGCTGGACTAGATTTCTCTTTTGATTTTGTATTCTCGGCATAGTACAATACTTCAACAGGATGCTGTGCTTCCAAAGATGGGGCAATCAGCTCAACAGTTGCTCTGCTCTCATCACATTTTCCATTTTCAGCAATAAAATTTGCTTCCTCAACTGAGCTTTCAATAACTAATTTCTCCTGTGATCCCTGCACGCCAATTGGTGCAGTCATGTTCTTAGCATTGCTTCTGTGTTCTTCCGAATCCATGTGGAGGCAGAAGTTCAAATCTGCTTCTCCAGGCACAGCATCTACTTGACCAATGTTTATCCCTTCTTCCATGTCCATAGAATCGTGTCTAGTAGTTCGAAAACCAGTCTCTGGAGTTATATGGTCTAATTCTACAGCTTCAGTTTCCTGTCTAGCAAGCATAGAGTTTTTGTTTTCTCTATTTTCTGCAGGATAAATAGAAAAAATTCAAGCTTAAAATATATTGTAATTCCAATAACTAAAGCTTCTTCAAACACAGCAACAAGTCTCAGTTTTCCATTGTTTTCATCACATAATCTTGCACGTTGTAACTTTTGAAAGGCACACAGACAACACTAGCTTATTGAAGAGATAAGCAGATAATAGAGCAAGTAGGTAACCATGTATATCGGCATCCGCCTCTGCACATATGTGTGGTGTAAGATCCACTTCTTTGATAGGGCACTCCAGATCTTCAGCAGCAGGGTTGGCTTCCACAACTGAGCAGCTGTCACACTCCTCCGTTGAACATTCAAATAAATCTTCGTTGCATATGCCTAAAGATAACGCAGAGAAATGTATTCATGTTGTGTAAAACTATAATGAAACGGGACTATTGAAATATTTCAAATATAAATTAGGTTTGCCATCATTTTCTCACATATCTTGCAAATTCAAACTTTGAAAGGCAGATAATTAACCAAATAGCTTACCATGTATATTAGCATCCTCTTCTGAACATATGTGTGGTATAGGATCCATTTCTTCAATAGGGCATTCAAGGTCTTCAGCAGTAGTATTGGCTTCAACAACTGATCTGCTGTCACCCTCCTCTTTAAAGCCTTCAAATAGATCTTCATTGTACACAGAAATTTATTCATGTTGTGTAAAGTTATAATGAAACAGGAGAATCGCTAATATTTCATATATAAATTAGATTTTCCATCTTTCTCATCACATAATTTAAAAGGCATTGTAACTTTTGAAAGGCATGCACACAAAGCACTTTGTATGATTTTATTTTAGTTAATAAGTTAAAAAAATTATTTGTTTAAACATCTTATTTTAAAATTAAAATTTTTATAGTATAATTATTCTTTTTTGTTTATAAAAAAAGTTAAATGGTGTGCAACGTCAATGAATAACACAAGTATTTGAAATGACAGTTTGTAGGAATTGGAGCCAAAATTTGCAGTGAGTTGAAAGCCTACTTTCTCTCTCTGCTCTAAGATCTGTTGTTCTCTCTCTGGTAAACAGCGATGGCTGTGCCAAATTCTACGTTCACGGTGACGCTCGATCCTGCACATATGTTCATTGAAAGCCTGGAGTCGATGCTAGCGATGCATTCATGGGCGGTGATGGTTGTGTATACCAATGGAAAGATCAAGATAGTTACTATGAACCAAGATTCGACGGTATTCGGAGCGCTCAGGATGAAGGCTTCTGCAATTGAGTCTTCTGCAACAGAACCCTGCGCAATTACAGTCCCTCTACTACATTGGATTCTGAGGCTTCGTGCTGCAGTCGATCGTCAGATGGAAGCATCGTTTCGGATTTACAAGAATGATGATTCCCCTAATATTTTCTGTGTTGTCGGTAATGAGCATCTCTTTCCCTGTTCGTATGATTAATCTTGCCTGGCTTTGATGATTTTGAATGTAATCGACGAATTCTGAGGGGTTTCTTCAATTGTGTTTGTAGGAAATAATAGTTCCCCGATTGATTTGGGTGAAGCATTGTTTATGTCCATGCCCTCTGTTCCTGACGTACAGATTCAATCAGACGCAATCTCAGTACACATGAGAACAAAATGCTTGCGAGAGGTTCTTTTCACTTTGGGTCCCCTATCTAGCTTTGGTATCCATCTCTCTACAATTTTCTTCAATGTTATTGAACTGAATCTTGAAATGGGGGTTGAATTGTTTCTTACTTTTCCCAGTCTCCATTACCTTCAAGAACGATTCTATAACTTGGAGTGTAGCATCATTAGAGCTCACATACGAGTCTCAGGTTAGACCCCATATCGAAAATGCATCTACATAAGCAAATTGGTGTGCCATTTTTTGTAACTTGACGTTTGAAACTTACACAGACTGGAGATTACTACGTTCAAAGTCCAGGACCAATAAGATCTTCAGTGATGCTATTGAAGTGGCAAGAAAGTTCAATACAGGCGTTGAGAAGAGCTTCAAGGATGACAGATATGTTTGTGCTAGCTCCCTTGCCTTATCCTAATCGGAATTACAATGCATTCCGTTTCCTAGTCAAGGAAGGGAGTCACTTCACCATTACTATGCGACGACGAGACTTCATGGAAGTCTGATCCGACTAGTCACTTCTTTCTAGAGAATAACATAGATATGCTTAATTGCTCAGCATTTTGAAGAAACAAGCTAGCTCCAGGTTGAGTTTTTGAATTTTACTTTTTCTGTAACCTAGTTTGACAGTCTTGAAACACCAAATGGCTATTAACAAAGCAACTTACTATAGGTATTGTTAGAATGACAATGCAATCGAGAAAAACAACACAAGGATAGGTTAACCAATTAGCCGTGAATCTATTGATGATGTGAACTGAGGGTCTTTTGACAATGTTTGTTTTTCTCTATTTTTCAAATGGGATATTCTTTGTCACCTCCAATAAAAAAAACTTAAAGCATCGTCAATACTCGGCTTTTCTAAGCA
The DNA here is from genome assembly GCA_033239045.1 of Fagopyrum esculentum. NCBI lineage: Eukaryota > Viridiplantae > Streptophyta > Magnoliopsida > Caryophyllales > Polygonaceae > Fagopyrum > Fagopyrum esculentum. The sequence goes on from BSUD01000006.1 coordinate 28,144,927, forward strand.
AGTTTATCCTAACCGCCACGCAACAAGGATAATCTAGGTTCTTCGATTCAAGTAATTAAATTTGCTTACCAAATGTAGTGTTAAACAAATATATATATATATATATATATATATATATATATATATATATATATATATATATATTTGTAATTTTCTTGTTTAACACTACAACTATTATAATGGACCTACCTACTATATGGTTTAGGTATTTATATAAGTAAGAAAAAAATCCTTCAAAATCAATGAAATAATAGATTCTTTTAATATCCAGAAACTTTTAAATACCATAGCAATTTTATGAAAAATTTAAATCTTAATTGAATACCAAAAAATTTATATGGACTTTTAAAAATCTATATTGAATACCCATAGATTTTCAAACTCCAAAAAATTCCTGTAAAATCTTAATTTAATACACCCATTTAGGTTCTACACGACTACATTAACTATTTATTTTGAATGGGCAAACAAAAATCTTCTTGTAATTTCGTCGGGGAGTCATAGTATAATTAGGTAAGAATTGTAGTTATAGATAAATTAGAAAAAAAATAATATATATATATATATATATACTGTAACTTATTTATAAATGTGGAATATATCATTAATTATTGCTTTAATTTTTATCAAATCATATCCGTCGAATGGATTTAATCGTGCGGTCTAATTTTGTTCTCATTTCTCACCGTATTACTTGTTCTCAACGTATTTTATAGTGAGAAGACTCGTTATGGAGAGGAGGTGAAAATAAATCTTGTCCATTTATTTGTAGTTTTTTCTCTTTGGTTGGAGCTTCATACGGGAATGAACCGGACGAATAAATTTAGAGAAAATTGGATGAAATGTACCCATTGACTAAATTTGTTTAGTAAATAACCTAGGCCTATAAATTTTTAAGTGAATAGCCTTATTAAACAAATAATGGCAGATTTACCCTTATTTATTATAATAAATATTTAGACGTTTCTTCTTATAACTTTACTGTAACTATTCTTGTAAAATGAAATAAATTTCTTGTAAATTTATAATTTATTCCTGTAAATGATACTTATTTACTTGTAATTACATTTCTTCAATTTTCTTGTAATTTTATAATTCTTACAAGAAATACGAAAAATTAATAAACGAATGTAGTCACCAAGAATTGATCCCTGATTGGTTGTCCCTCCCACCCTAATACCAACAGGACAAGTTGGATTTCACGATAATCTTCTTGTAAAATTTTATTGTACACGATTTCACGATTTATCTTTTTGTGAAATTTTCTTGTACATGATATTAATAATTGATTAATTACTAAATAATTACGCTGATCAATTCTTGTAAAAATTTTTTATCAAGAATTTTCTTGTACTCTTCATGATTTACATGAAGAGTACAAGTACGTAATATGCTAGTTTTATCAATTCACGTAAAATATTTCTTGTATTTTTTATGATTTACTAATTGATTACGCTGATTAAAATTGGTAACTTCAAAATACACCTTCTTCAAATAGGGATTGTAGGTCAATTAAAAGGTAATAATTAATTAGGAATCTTTTAAATTCTTGTAGAAGGGTAAATTAATCTAAATTATTTAAAGCATGTCATATTCTAACAAAAATATTGAGCTTCACAATTACTAAACAAAATTAGTGAACTAAGGCGAGATAGCAAATTCCCTCATAAATTTACACATGTACGAATAGCTTTTGTGTAGGAGAAGATCTTGCATCTAAAAATAATAAGTGGAATTCATTAACAATAATAAATCTGAATCATTGGATGGTTTAAGATGTGCGGTTTTTAGATATATGATTACTGTGGTCATATATTAGTTATCATGTTAATTCTTATCCACACCCAATAATAATGAATCATAAGCTACCCTACGTCAAAGACTTTTCAATCAATATGAACATTCAAAATATCAACACAAAAAATCATGAATTAAGAAGCAAGCCAATCATAAAAAAAAGTCGATGTCAAGACAAGGGACCGCGTTAAGCTAACGAGCTATTAATCAAAATTATACATACAACCTCCAAATTAAATAAGTGTACACCAACTCATTTCCGATTACAAACGCGGCTACAACAAGTCTATATATATGATCAAACACAAATCCGAATATATATATTCATCAATAGCTTCTAAATCACCGATCAATTCATCGCACAAAGTTTTTTAACCAACCCAGTAAGCAATCAATCAGAAGTACTTTCAATGGCGGGACACGGCCACCACCACCACAACCATATCTTCCACCACAAGGAAGAAGGACCTCACGACCACCACAAGGAGATGAAGCACCACAAGCATCTCGAACACCTCGCTCAAGCCGGCGCCGTCGCTGCCGGAGCTTATGCCGTGGTATGCGTCTCTATCTTCGTAGCCTATATATATAGTCCGTTGACTTTATATACTAATTAGGTTTTGTGTCTGTTATGTCTGTAGCATGAGAAGCACAAGGCAAAGAAGGACCCGGAGCATTCACACCATCACAAGGTGAAGGAAGAGGTTGCAGCCGCGGTTGCAGTCGGAGCAGCCGGGTTTGCATTTCACGAGCATCACAAGGTGAAAGAGGAAAAGCATCACGTCAAGGAGGAGAAACACCAATCCCACCACCATGGTCACCACCACGGACATGGTGGCCACCACCACCATCACTAGATAGATAAATCTTAAGAGTCATCCTTTCCTTCGATTATTTCGTGTATGTATGTGTGTGACATATTCTAAAGAAGTGCGACGTTGTGTGATGTCTAATACTTTTCTGCTACTAGTTTTGTCAATTGATATTGTATGAATATATTACCATTTTGAAATAGTTTATATGTTAGTTGATTGTATATCTAAGAGTGTATTGTGCGCATGTTATTGTCTTATTTGGACATGGAAATATATGATGTTGACATCATTTTTATCAAGAAATGTCGATAGATACGGACAATATTGAAATCATCATCTTCTGTATTATAAAAATCTACTCTATGATGGTGAATCGTAAATAATGCTTTAAATACAATGATATATTCATATCTCCAAGTCTAATTTAGATAAATTGTATTAACATAACGGACTCGAAACATATATGCTTAGAAAAATATAAAAATATGTACATATAAGTATTATATACGATATGACAGAATGTTGGTGGTTTGGTGCAGCTAATAAAAAAACATGATAAAATTGGACCAACGTTGATAGTCATATGTGATAATATTACAAATTTATGGAAAATTCAAGGTTTGGAAGATTACCAAAAAAAAAAAAAGGTCATGTTTATTCATAAAGAACTATTGTCTCAATCATGTAAATCATGTTTGGTAGGAAAAAATTATGGGCTCTTTGTTGACAGTCGTGTTACACCCAGAGTATTATTTATATTTTAAAACACTTTTTAAAAAAAAAATTTATACAATTCTCTATATTTTATGAATATTTTTTTAAAAATAAATTATATTAAATTATTTTACACAAATAAATATTACACCATTCTTTTAGTTTTATTAATACAGGTCGAGATACAGAGAGAACAACACAGTATATCATTGTACTGGTTTACTTGGAAAAAAAACAGTTTAAACGCAATTATTTACATCTTAAAGCCTAACTTAGAGAATTGTATTATGGTAGTTTGGTGTAGCTATTAAAAGATGTGAATTAATTTGGATCATTTGATCAACTACTTCAACGATGAAAAATATTCCATTAAGCTGCATTACAACCTATAATCCGCACCTGAACCAAGACCTAACTTTTAAGTCAAAAAACGGCATAATTTTAAAGTTTAATAGGCAAATTCTTTGTATGTTTTAAATAATAAAAAAACGATACATCATTATAATTTAAATAGTTAATTGAACAAAACCTAAAACAAATTCTTATATTATTAAGAAACAATACATAATGCAAGAACTGAAATATGTTTGATTCATATCATTTATTCAATATTACAAATCTCATATTTATGGTGTGTTATACAATTGAGAGTGTAAAATTAAATTAATATCAATTAATTAATTAAAAAGTTGATTAAAAAAATTAAAATCAAAAATTTAAAATGTGTATGTTAAATATAGAACTTTTAAAAGCTCCATTTTTAAATGTTCAATTGATGCCATTTTAAATATCAAAGTACTCAAACTTTATAAATTCTCAAAATACTTAGAATTGTACTTTTTATCTCCGACTTAAAAAACTTTCCTACTACTATTTTATTTATTTTTACTATTATTACTATTATGGGGTTAGGATCAAGGGAAAACATGTATTAGTAGGAGTCTATTAGAACACACAATCTCATATCACGAATGATCCATATTAAATGTTAGTTAGAGTAAACAATAACCAATTTAGATGCAAATATTTACTTTTTTTTAATCAACAATGAGTAACGATTCAATGAAACGATAGTTAACTCGATCTTGCCTACTAACGAACGTTCTCATTGCATAACATCGTAATATATTTTTTTTGGGTGAATTGGTTAAGTAGGCCTTTTTCGTTATTCCTAACGTAGCGTCAAATAAGCTCTTATATTTATTAGGGGACAAATTAGACCCATTTTTATCCCGTTTAATTAAGTGTTTTTAAAATTAAAAAATAATCTTAAATTAACAAAGTCTTATACAAATGATACCAAAAAAAAGTCATATTATAGATCAATCTTCTCTATATTTTTCAGTCTATTAAAATTAATAATTCAGTATAAGAAGAGAAAGTTAAAATCATAATAATCAAATCCTCTTAACACAGGAGATTTAAACCGAGCAGCTACCGTGGTAGACTTTTCATCCATCTAAACATTTGAATATATGAAGACAAAAATTAGACCATTTTAACAAGTAAAACCAAAACGTGGATGTGAAGAGTCGAAAGAGCGCGTTAAGCAACCAACTGCTGATCAAAATTAAATAAATGAGATTACAAACGCGGCTAATAGAAGTCTATATATATTACGTACTTCATATCTTAAATCATCAATTTATACTCATCCAAACATCTCTTAGAAAATCAAAGTTTGTAAAATGGTAGGACATGGACACCACCACCACAACGATCACCACAAGGAGATGAAACACCATAAGCATGTCGAGCACTTAGCCGCAGCCACTGCCATGGCTGCCGGTGCTTATGCCGTGGTACGCATCTCTATTTTCATCGATTTCCTTTCAAATTATTTGTCTCTAATTGAATTTGTGTGCGTACATGTAGCATGAGAAGCACAAGGCAAAGAAGGACCCGGTACACTCTCACCATCACAAGGTGAAGGAGGGGGTTGCTGCCGCGGTTGCAGTTGGAGCGGCCGGATTTGCATTTCATGAGCATCACAAGGTCAAGGAGGAAAAACACCATCTCAAAGAGGAGAAACACAAATCCCACCACCACGGCCGCCACCACCACCACTAGATCGACCTAAATAGTTACCGATTGATTTTCGTGTGTAATAAATTTGTGCTACTAGTTTCGTATTTTAATAGCTTTGTGTATGTAGTTTGATACTTGTCGTCATGGTTTGTATATCTCCTTTCCACATATAGTACAATAATTTCCATTCTTTTATACTCTACCTCTTTACTTCTCTGAATCATTCGGAAGACAAACAACAATCAGTGAAGAGCAGATCATAGTACAATTTGTAGACGACCAATTACAATTCTGCGAAATCTCTACTAGAATGACATAGTAGTAAGTAATCACAAGCGCGTCACGTCTAGGTAATTCACAAACGTTACAATAGCAGTCAGCAAGCAGTATAAATAAACTACTGCTACAAGTGCTACAAGCCTACACAACTGTCACTGGTTAATAATGAAGAAGAGTACTTTCAAACGTTAAAGCCCTCTATCTATTACAACGTAATTCACACAACGCATGAGATATGCAAGCAAGACTAAAAACGAGGGCCTACCTTTTATGGAGCTCTCCAAGTGCTTTCCGTTGAGCCAAGGGCCTAAAAGCAGTAGCATCACCCAAATGCTCTCTCTTACCAACAACACTGTTTTCTTTCATATCAGCTGTCTTAATTGGCCTTCTTGGTGTCCCATGTATCAAGATGCTTCGTTTCTTCAGGTTCATCACCGAGTTTGCCAGCCTTTCCACCTTATCCAAACTTGCATTCTCTACCTCAGCTGTGATTTCGTCATCTGCCTTGGAAATGCCTGCTGACAGTAACGCGCATTGTTTAAACAGAGATTCATGCAATGGCAGCAATCATTCATGACAGTTAGTACAGGTTCAAATACCTCTGATGTCTGACGTGAGCTCATCCACACAAACATTTTCATCTTCCAAATGCTCATATGTTCTAGAATGTTCCAAATGGGATGTATCCTCAGGACAGATTGCTTCTTCCTGAACCTTGAATGCAGAACCACAACCTTGCTTATTCTGCTCCTGTGCTACGGGTTCAATGTTCATCATCACTTCTTCAATGTCCATATCATCTTGTTCTGTACTTATTGAACCGGCCTCAGAAGCTGTATGGTTTAGGTCTACACCTTCAAACTCATTGTTTTCTCTATTTTCTGCAAGATACAAAACAAAAAATTTTTTACATAAATTAAATAACTATACTGTAAGATTGTAATTTCCATCAATGCAAAATACTCTAACCAGAAAAGAACCTAGCACCAAAATTCATGAAGCAGCATTTGTGAGAAGAAAATATCACCGAGAATAAATCAACTTGAACATCAAAGTTGTCATCGTTTTCATTACATCATATTGAGTATTGTTAATCTGAAAATGGCTTTTGCAAATGAAAATATACACAAATACAGTAGTGTTTATTTACTAACCAAGCATGTCAACATCTTGTTCAACGTGTGTGTCCTTTGTAGACTCCATAGCTTCGGCACTATCCATGTATTCAGCAGTAGGATTAGCTTCTACAACTGAGTTGATGAGAATCTCCTCTTTCGAGCCTTGAAATACATCCTCGTTGGAAATGCCTGAAGATAAAATGGAACAAGTATTCATGTAGTGTCAGAAAAAATACTAAAACTTTATCCCTGAAATTAGTGAAAAGGAAATAATGAGATATCTGAACAGTATGAACCTAATACCTTTGTCTTCTGCATTCTCATATCCATCACCTGGTATGACTGCTTTCATTTCTGAAACAGATGCAGTCACCAGAACTTCAATTTTCTCATTGCGGCCCTCCAAGGATTCAGCAGCAGAAAAGAATTCATCCAATGAGTATGGAGGTTCTTCATCCTCTTTAATCGAGTCTAACTGCACGTCTTTCTTAGCTTCATCTATAGAATCACTTTCATCTTCCAACATTGAGTCTTCAAATGCTTTATAGTGCTCAGGATGATCCAAATATTCATGTATAGCTTCACAAGGCTCAAGGATGTCATTCTGGTGCACAGACACATCCTTCTCACAAACCACGGTGTTCAATGGAGTGAAGTCACTAGAATCACACTCTTGTTCTTCCTGATTCTTGCTACCATCCATGTTACTGGTCAGCAAATTAGTCTCTGCAGCTTGATAGTCTGGTGTACCAGCTTCATTACCAGCATAACCATTGCCTGTAAATAAGGCAATCTCGTAACTGGTGAGCTCAATGTCTCTGCTATCACATTTTTCTGCAGGTTCAACAATATCAAACTTATTAATTACCATAACAAGCAAAAACAAAAATGCAATCTCAAACACCAGATGATGATTAGTTCAAGCACTTGGAACTTAATAAATGTAACCGGATACATATATAATACAGGCTAACTTGTCATGCAAAATTAAAAATCAAAAAAAAAAACTAAATTCTTACCAGCTGCACTAAATTTCTCTTTTGATTTTGTATGCTCGGCATAGTACGATACTTCATCAGAATGATGTGCTTCCAAAGATTGGGCAATCAGCTCAACAGTTGCTCTGCTCTCATCACATTTTCCATTTTCAGCAATAAAATTTGCTTCCTCATCTGAGCTTTGAATAACTAATTTCTCCTCTGATCCCTGCACGCCAATTGGTGCAGTCATGTTCTTAGCATTGCTTCTGTATTCTTCCAAATCCATGTGGAGGCAGAAGTTCAAATCTGCTTCTCCAGGCACAGCATCTACTTGACCAATGTTCAATCCTTCTTCCATGTCCTTAGAATCTTGTCTAGTAGTTCGAAAACCAGTCTCTGGAGTTATATGGTCTAATTCTACATCTTCAATTTCCTGTCTAGCAAGCATAGAGTTTTTGTTTTCTCTATTTTCTGCAGGATAAATAGAAAAAATTCAAACTTAAAAATATATTATATAATTCCAATAACTAAAGCTTCTTCAAACGCAGCAACAAGTCTCAGTTTTCCATTGTTTTCATCACATAATCTTGCGCATTGTAACTTTTGAAAGGCACACACACAACACTAGCTTATTGAAGAGATAAGCAGATAATAGAGCAAGTAGGTAACCATGTATATCGGCATCCGCCTCTGCACATATGTGTGGTGTAAGATCCACTTCTTTGATAGGGCACTCCAGATCTTCAGCAGTAGGGTTGGCTTCCACAACTGAGCTGCTGGCACACTCCTCCGTTGAACATTCAAATAAATCTTCGTTGCAAATGCCTAAAGATAATGCAGAGAAATGTATCCATGTTGTGTAAAACTATAATGAAACGGGAGTATTGAAATATTTCAAATATAAATTAGGTTTGCCATCATTTTCTCACATATCTTGCGAATTCAAACTTTGAAAGGCGGGCACATAAGTAGGTAGTACATATTTACAGACTTACTGAAGGTATAGGCAGATAATGAGCCAAATAGCTTACCATGTATATTAGCATCCTCTTCTGAACATATGTGTGTAATAGGATCCATTTCTTCAATAGGGCATTCAAGGTCTTCAGCAGTAGGATTGGCTTCAACAACTGAGCTGCTGTCACCCTCCTCTTTAAAGCCTTCAAATAGATCTTCATTGGAAATGCTTAAAGTTAGTACACAGAAATTTATTCATGTTGTGTAAAGTTATAATGAAACAGGAGAATTGGTAATATTTCATATATACATAAGATTTGCCATATTTTTCTCACATAATCATGAGCATAGTATTTTTTGAAAGGCATGCACACAAACACTTAATAAAAAACAATTTGGTGGGACACAAACACTTAGTAATAAAACAGGCGTGTTCGAAAATTTTAAATATAAATTACCATTGCCATCTTGGTCACATAATCTTGCGCAATGTAACTTTTAAGACGCATGCACAAGACCACTAAATAATGTAACAGGTGGATACAAATATTTCATATATAAATTAGATTTGCCATCTTTTTAATCACATAATTTAAAAGGCATTGTAACTTTTGAAAGGCATGCACACAAACACTAAATATGTATAGCCTTATTAAAGAACACATTACTAACCATGTATATTAGTATTTGCCTCTGCACCTATGACCATTTTAGGATCCATTTCATCAATAGGACATTCCAGGCCTTCAGCAGTAGGAATTGCTTCAACTAATGAGCTTCTGTCACACAGTTCCTTTGAGCCTTCAAATAAATTTTTGCTGGAAATGCCTAAAGATAATGCAGCAAGATGTATTCATGTCGTGTAAAATTATAATGAAACAGGTGTTTTGAAATTTTGAAATACATCAAATGTAAATTAGATACCTTTGGTGGCTGCATTTTTATCTCCGTCTTCTGGTATGATTGGTTTCGATTCAGGAAAGGATGCAGTCACTGGGGATTCTATTCCCCTGTTACCACCACCACTGTCTTCTTTCAACAACTGATGGACTACTTCAAATTCTTTAAAATGCTCAGGATGGCTTGAAATTTCATGTTTAGTCTGACTAGGCTCAGGGAAATCATTAGTTGGAGCATCATCTATCTGGTTCATGCAATCATCCTTGTCACAGACCAATGAGTTGAAACGAGTCAACTGACTTAAGTTACAACCTTGATACTCATTCACAGCCACCTGCTTCGAGCAATCATCCATGTTACTGGTTGGTAAATTTTCCCATGAAGTCATATAGCCATGCATTCCAGCTTTATCCCCAAAGTGATCACCATCCTTAAATAAGGCAGTCTCATAACTACTGAACTCAAAGTCTCTGCTCTCACTTTTTTCTGCAGGACATAAATATCAAAAATAAAAATTGTGAAACATTAATTCCATATTCTTTTTCACATTCACTTGAGGCGTGCAGAACTTATCAAAATGCAGTCTCAAACATATGAACCTTCAATTTCCAGCCAACATAGGTAACATAGGAAGGTGAAAGGTGAAACAGAAACATTATACCTTGGACCAATACTGGCCTTTGAGTGTTTTCCTCATGACCATTGAGCAGCAGATTGATTTCTTTGGTCAGTCCTTGCTTGTGACTACCCTCAGAGCCAGCACTGCCAGCTAATCTTCCACTTGCAGAGCCGTCAACACCATCTTCCAATCTTTTTTTAACCTCTGTCATCGGAGTCAAGCCTTCGTCCAGCTTCAAAGGAGAGTCTTTCAATTCACCAGAACAAGGGAGTGCATCCCTATTATCAGTTTGATTTTCAATATATTCGTTATTATGAGCGTCTTTAGGCTTAGATGTAAAGGAGTGGTTCTTTCCATCAGCTTCTTCAACGGCGGCTGATGGTAAATCAGGATCAAGTGTGAGTGAGAAGTTCTCACCGCTGCTTTTTAGTTCTGTTTCCTCAGGAACCCTTTGAGGAACCACTACACATCAAACAATTGTAAGGTTATGATAGAACTTCAGGGGGAAATCACATATTGAACAATGCATTACAAGAAAAATGTATGATCAGCTTCTTATTCAACAAAAGCTGAAAATAAACTCGGTTGCAGCATCTTCCAAAGAATCCAAGAAAAGAGAGAGAACAGGTTAATACTAACCTAGACCAGTGCAACCCTCTTCGCATTCTTCATTATCATCACTAATCTGTCCTTCCCCCATTGAACCCTTTGAGCCCTCCAGAACATTTGGTGCAGCCTTATGTTTAGTATCGCTTTCGCCTTCTTCCCAATCCATGGGGAGACTCACATCAGCAGGTTGTGGCTCACGAGAGTAAGAATTAGGAGTAAATTCATCTTGTGTTGCCTCACTTGTAGCAAGTTTTCCACTGACTTCTTGGGCTATAGTAATACTAGTAACAGCTGGTTCATTTTGACTAGGGAAGAGCAAGTGGAAGTATGGAGAAATTGCATCTTTTTGCTCCATTGCCTCATCCTGAGAAGACATCCATGCATCTGATTCAGTAGGATCGATATGTCCACAACTGTGCATGCTGATAGGTTCAGCAACTACTTGTAACGTAAGCGTCTTTGCTTCAGTAGACCCAGTACACATTTCAGTTAAGTTTCGATGATGTGATTCGTCTGCTTTGTCCACGAATTCATCGTGATTCAAAGTCAAGGCACTCTGTTGAGGAGTTACCTTGTCACTGTAACCTGGGAATGGTAAGCAAGAATAGAATTAGATAGCAGTTAAGGATTAGTCCCAGCCACCTTGTTTCCATGCACTGTCATCATTTACCTGTAAAAGTCAAATCTCCAAGCTTCTTCTTTATGTCAGAAACCGACTCAACTTTGTAAGGAGATGGTGAAGCAATTTGCACCTTAATCGAGCAGCTCCCATCTATATCAGAACAAGCACGGTCATATACCGTTGAACTTACATCCAAGCCTGTCAATGTTGCTCCTTCCAGGCAAACAGCTTCATCATCCAGTGTTCCACCAACCACATGGGTTTCTCGACCACCCTCCTCTGCATTTGAATAAATTAAAATTGCATATGAGGGAAACTGGTGCTTGATTTGAACTACAGATAAAACCAGCTAACTGCCTAACTGAATAATAATACTGTTACCCAATTCCTCGTGATCTTCCAGATTCTGAGCCAATACTGCATCATCGTGATTGTCATTCAGTAGAGTATCAGAATCTTCTGCCCTATTCCTCCTTTCAAGTTCGTTGCAGATTACATCTATGTCCTTTCCTGCATATTCTAATGGCGATAATGATGCAATACCTTTTGCTCCTTCATGTGTAGTAAATTGTGATAAGCTTGCCTCTGTAAGTCCCTTCTTGTGGCTTGACTCACATTCAGCGATATCATCTGATCTGACACTAACAGGAGTTTTTTCTGATCCTTCATCAACCATTGCGGGAGTAAATTCTTCAGACTCCTGAATATATCCCGCATTATTACCTGCTATAATAATGAGTTACAGAATTTCAATTAGTAACAAGTCTTTCAGAATAGAAACTGTTTACAGCTGCTAATAGACTAATGTGAATTACTGAAGAAACATAAGCATATAACATAAATTTTATGCATGAAAGCAGTAGATGCTACCTTTTTCATCGGGAACTTCCAGATTTTCATCAGCTAAAACTGCATCTTCATAGTTGTCATTCGGCTGAGCATCTGAAACGTCTGTCACATTCTTCCCTTCTAGTTCATTGTTGATCAAAACACTGTCACTTTCTGCAATAATGTCAGTTGTCTCTTCGTCAATAGCTAGCGGTGAATCACTTTTCTCCGCAAGCTCCTGATTGTCGTTTCTCTCACACTCATCAGAAGGATCATCAGATCTACTGACGTAAATATCAATGATATCTGATCTTTCAATAACTGTTTCTGCTGGAACAACTTTTTCAGCGTCCTTAGTATCTCCCACCATTTTACCTGCTATCAGCAGAAGAATTGCAATTAGCTACAAATCCTTTAGAAATGAAATTGTTTACTGCTGCTAATAGCACATGCTACAAGTGTAAGTTACGAGCAAAAAAATATGAGATAATACTAATTTAGGCATGCCAGCAGCAATGTGAATCTAGTTATCAAGTACTCACACTCATGACTACCAAGATTGCCAATGCATTTATCAGCGTGAGAATCTACACACTCATTTGATACCATAGTACTCATCTCTACGGCATCAGCAGGTTTATGTAGCGCTGACTGAATTTCACTGGAGGTTAGATAAGCTATTGCATCAGCTACATCTTCATCTCCAGAACTTTGACGATCTGCTTTTGCATCAGCCACATCTTCATCTCCATCTCTAGAACTTTGACAATCTGCTTTTGCATCAGCTACATCTTCCCGTGTCAAAGTCAATTGAACTTCTTCATTGCTCAAGATTATCTTAGCAGATACAGAATGATCTTCCCATTCAGCATTATTAGCTTCACACCCAACTATTAATGAACTTGGTGAAGCAGTTTTCAGTTGTGTCTGAAATATGCCTATCAAATCACACAATAATTAATAAAGCATTTTCAAGCACCAATTTTGGCTCTGCATACAAGAACCATAAAAAAAAACTGTGAAAGAGAATGTTTGGACCTTGAACACCAGCTTCACACGCAGGGAGAGATATTTCCATAATTTGGTCAGTCGAGTTGCAAGTTGAGGTAATGTCACATTGGAAACAGCTGTCAACCTTTGAAGCAGAGTCTTCTGATGAACCTTCATTGTGAACTTCTTTGTATTCTTCTTCGTCCTCGTTGAGCGCTTTAGTAGTTTCACCATCTGAACTAGAATTGGCAATGAAGATCTCTTCATTTGAGAATGCTTCATTCCCAGGTTTTAGTGTTGATACATCTTCATTCTCAGGTTTCTGTGTTGATACATCTTCCTTAGTGCTGGTTTCATTGGTCGACTCAACTTCTAAAACAAGTTTGTTGGACTCGGCTTTCACTCCACAGGATCCTCCTTCTCCAGCATTCATAACCTCAGAATGATTTGGGGGAGTTTTTTTATGCATGGGTTGATTTTTACCTGTGTTACACTCAGCATTTGTAAACTTTGTTGAAGTTTTTCTAGCTATTAAACTTGAAGATAGAGAAAAGAAGAGTGCAGAGCCAGGAAGCTGTGTACCTTGTTTATTCACCACACCGGGTGCCATTGAACTTCTCTTTATAGCATTGTGTGTCGATCTTCTCTGCTGGCCAGTCTCAACAACTGCATCATTTTCGGTAGCCAAAACTGTTTCATTCAGCCCTATGTCTCCCTTCTTCTGTCGGATGTTCCGCGTTGTCCTGGGTTTTTCAGTATTTTGCTCCTTTGAATCTTCAGTTACCTTCTCACTGGCCAAATTTGATGTGTTCCTCCTGAAACACCTAGTTGAAGCCTTTACAACATCCTGGTTCACCGCGCAATCAGATGTTGCCTTTCTCTTAGGCGACTTGACAATTTCCTTGCCTTCAGTCAATATAGAAGCATGCTTGTTACGTGTCACCCTGGTTTTTGGATCTTCAACTACTTTTTCACTTGCCAATTTCACTGTATTCCTCCTCAAACCCCTTGTTGAAGGCTTCTCAACATCCTGTTTCACCGGACAAACAGATCTAGCCTGTCTATTAGGCAATTTAACCACTTCCACCTGTTCAGTCAATGAAGAAGAAGAATCAGGCCTATCAACATCTCTAGCCGACCTTCTCGTTACAGGCTTCTCAACATGCTGGTTCGCCGGATAAACAGATCTAGCCTGTCTCTTAGGTAATTTCACCACTTCCTCCTGTTCAGTCAATGAAGAAGAATCATCAGGCCTATCAACATTTCTAGCCGACCTTCTCGTTACAGGCTTCTCAACATTCTTGGTTTCCTTCGGTTGAACCTCAAGATTAACTACTCCGCCTGTCCTCTTCCTAGAAGGTCTCTTGCTCCCGCCATTCTCTTCTCCCTTCTTCATTGGCAACAATTCTGCTTCTACTATTTCTACCTGTTCAACCTTACTCCTTCTACCACTAGTCCTCGTGCTCTTACCATGGTTATCAGCCGGGGCATTCTCAATAGCCTTTTGTCGTGACGTACCAGGATCTTCAGTTTCCGAAACCTTAGCTTCCTTGTTAATTTTATCTTCAACAATCACCATAGACTTTCGACCTCTAGTAGCCATCCTCAGTGCTCTAGGATTCGTTTTTTCGAACTCAAATGTTTCGTTCTGAGGACTAAACCTAACTTTCTTTGCCTCTTTACCATCACTGTCTCTCTCGTCAACAGCACTCAAATCGTCCAGACTTTTTAAACATGGCCTAATTCGTTGTTCCTGAGGCTTCTCGTCATCAATCTTTTTTTAGGTTTACACACAAAAACAGAAAAAATATCACATTTCTCAGCACAGGCTAGCTCATTAACACAAAATACGTACTGAATTACTGTATAAAGAAGCAAAGAGAAGCTACCTTGAGGAGAGAAGCAAGACGATTCGCCATCTCAAGATTCGTTAAATTTGCACGAATGTTGTGCTTCTTGCACAGTTCTTGGAGATCCTTCCTCTTCATAGTGTGAAAATCCATCTCTGAAATCCACAACCAAAAGCCATTAAATCTAGATCTGGTACCCAAATCGGAGAAAACACCAATTCGATAAGACTTATACATACCTGAGGTTGAGATTAGTTCAGATCCGTCTTCTGATGTTTAAAATTACAAGGAAATCATGTCAGGTTAAGCAGGTTCTGGACTTGTGGTCGCCAACTCGACCGTCTCGACGATAGAGTTCTCCCAACTTCCGAGCGTTTAATTTGAAATTTTTTGAATTGGGCGGTCAATGATCTACATATATTTGGAATTTCAGTTCTCCCGCTCCTTTAACGGCTATCAAATAAATAAATAAATCGCTTTGCGAGGTTGGACCATTACACGCGCGTTGAGATTGCGACACGTATACAAGATGAGTGAATGGACGGTAGTAATGGGTTGATGTTTTCAAACTCCAAATTTGAATCTGAAAAATGTAACTGAGTGGTTGTACTTTTGCCACGTGAAAAGGTAATATAAAAGTGGATAAGGAGCGTTGCGTTTAAGATAAATTAAGGTAAAGTAGATGTGTATTTGAATTTTATACTGCACAGTCTGTGGAATTAAAAATGGATCGGGTATAAATATAACTGGACCAATTTCCGTTGGGAATTTGGGCCAGGCCCAAAGCTCAATTCCGAAGATGTCCATGTGGACTTTGGTTTCGCTATAATTATTTAGGTGAAGTTAAAAAATGATATAGAAACAATAAACTCAATAAAAGATAATTATAAATAAAAAAAAGATTTGGAGAGCATAACCTTAATCTAACCATTGAATCATCATTTAATGGTTGAGATTCATTCAATTTTAGGTGAAGTATTTTTTCAAAAAATTCACCGTAACTAAACTCATGTGTTGTACGCCCTGTTTATTGATGCGCGTTATGTGTTCCCACTATTTACTAACCCCGTTTAGTTTGAGCTTTGAAAATTAGGTTAGTGTATTTGTTGAGCTTTAAATATGAGATTTTAGATATTTTTCTGGGCTAGATTCTTGTATATTTGAGATTCTAGTTTGAAAATTAATTCTTTATATTCAAATATGCACACCTCTTTCTTTCATTTTATATGTACCTTTGCTCGAATAAAAAACCTCCATCTCCTTGATTGCGCCATTGTTTGAGATGGTATGTATCCTCGTCTTGCTTCATCCTTTGTTTCGATTGTGAATATGTACGATTGTTAGCGTATGTGTACATTTGCTCGAAAATCATTAACTGAGAATCTTCGGTTGCGCCTTTGCTCGAAATTCCTCGTCTACGCCATTGCTCGATTGAGAATTCTATTCTATTTCGAAAATCCTCGATTGCAAATCTCCATCTGCTTGAATCGTAAACCACAATCAGGCCAAATCGAACCATAGATCTCTATTTGTTCCGACTAAGAATTTGTATCGATTGTTAAGGACAATTTGTACAAAATCAAACCTAGATTTGGCTTCTCCATCCTCTTTCTTCTCTACCGAGATTTGTACAAAATCGTCTAATCTTTGCTTCTCTTCTTCGAAATACAAATTGAATCTCTATGTGTATCAATTCTCTCGTCTTTTTCTTTGTATCGATTTTGTTTATGTATCAATTATTTGATCTTCTTCTGTTGTATCGATTTTGCTTTGTCTTCTTCGAGTAAAATGCATGGGACTGAGGGTAAGTGTTAGAGTATGGATCTAGTATAGTGTGTCACATATTGGGTTTATCCTGTTAGTTTGTCTTTTTTATCTTATCTTTTAGTATTAGTTTATTATTTTATCTCTTTATATTTGTCTATATTAACATTATTTGATCAATGAAATAAATCTTAGTTGCGTCGTCATCGCCGAATATTTAAATTAATAACAATCCATAAAAGAAATTTACCAACATAACAAATTTTTCTGACACACTACTTGCACAACACCGCACCACTTTAACTTTTACATATTTTATTATTTTCCTCCATGCAAAAGTATACGGTGGGACATAGGACCCTTCACATTAATATTAAGATTATTTTAACTTGTTTTACAAACAAAAAATATAATACACTTAATATATATATATATATAGGGGTTGTTCAAGTACGGCCCATTATTAGGGTAGGGTTGTGAGGCAGAATTTGGACCGTAGATTACAATAACAATCAATGGTTGGATGGAAGGATAATATTACAAGGTTGGTGGAGGCAAAATTGTAAATATCACACAACTTCAATTTGGAGAAAACACGACAGATTGACGGAATCTCAAGCTCCCTCTTGCTTCCATGGCTATGGATGATTGTTTTTGATGAATCTCAAGCTTGAGAGAGAGAAATCATACACGAAGCTTGATCGAAATTCATCTACTCTCCATCTTCTATGAGAAGCTTGAATGAGATCCAACAAGAACACTAATCACGGTTTTTGTTTTCAATTTCCTTCTTGCAAATCATGGATTTCGGTGGGTTTGAAACATCAAATTACTGGATTCGTTTTTTGAAGTTGTTGATTTGTATTTCTTATTGAGTTTGTGAAGCTTTAATTTCATTAGATTGGTGTTATTTTAAACTTGAGATTTTAAGGTCCAACAATGGAGTTTTAAGGTCCAACAATGGTGTTTTAAAGACCAACAATGGAGTTTTCACTGATTTAATGGATTGATTTAGGGTTGTTGTTGAGAATGTGCTGAAATAATATGATGTGTTATACGAACTAGTATTAATTGTACCGTGCACTATTATTTGTAATACAATGAACTACTTCTTGTTGTAATGTGAACTACTCTTTGGAGCTTCTTTTTTTGGAGCTTCTTTATTATCACTCTACATCATTGATGAACTACTAGCTCATAATTTTACAGCTTCTGTTTTTAAACGCATAAACTACTCTTTTAAATGTCATGAACTACTTGTTTACAAATCATGGACTACTCTTATTTATATGATAAACTACTCTTATGTATATTGTGAACTACTCTCATAAAATTAATTAGTTGTTTTTATTTGTACTTTTAGGTTTGCAGCCCTTAACAGCGGAAATGTTTAGTGAGTCGACATTAGAAAAAAAATGAGGATGTTGGGTCTTTGTTGCACATTACAAATGACGGATCAAGAGAATGGAAGCCAATATGTGATGATGAGATAAAACCTTGTATTGGAAAGATATTCAAAACACTTGATGAAGCTAAGCTGTTTTATTACAATTATGCAAAAGTTTGTGGTTTTCATATCCGATGTGGACCAAAGCACAGGGATCGTGCACGTCAAGAAGTCGCTACTAGTAGGACATTTGTATGTACTAGAGAAGGGAAAAAAATTCATCCAATACCACCGGTCAAAGAAGAACAGTTTCTAATCGAGTAGAATGTGAAGTTATGTTGAGATTGAAGTACATTGGTCCACATGGATATACAATTACCACTTTTGTTGAGGTTCACACACATCTTATGTTGTCTAATCTATCTCGTGATTTTGCTAAGTCAAAGAGTGATATGACTATTGAATATCAAAAGTATATGTTTTATTGCTCAAAAGCAAACATTGGTCCTACCAAGTCACAGGTTACTTCAACAATATGTTAGTGGTGACGCCGTGGATGTTGGTACAACAGTTCAGAACTTTAGAAATTTCAAGCGAGATTTGATGGCTTTTATATCGGATATTGATGCACAAATGTTGATTGATAAACTCTTTAAAAAGAAGGAGGTGTGCGAGGATTTTTACTTCAGTCATGACGTGGATGAGAATGATCAACTTAGTCGTGTGTTTTGGGCGGACCCTCTTGCTCGTCGAAACTATGCTTTATTTGGAGACTGTTCGCTCCAAAAGGTGTGTGCAAGCTTTAAATTTATAACCCAAGAAGTATGCTTAAAACAAGGATGCGAACCCGCAGTGTACGGGTCAATTGTAATAAAAAGCAACAATTTCAGGGGTCGATCACAGGGACTTAGGTGAAACCTAAGCAAGTATAAATAGTCAATGTAATTACTAATCACAAAAGCGATTAAAGCAATCAAAGATGAATGTAAAGTCAATTAAGGGAAATATGCAATTCTAGGGATTAAAGCATCTAGTTGTGCTTCCAACTCAAGATCTAAAGATAAAACGGACAAAGTTGAGATTTTGCAAAGGGAAGGTGTTTCTAAAGTGGAATAGATTACCGGGTAAGTCTCACTACTCACAATCCCAAACCAAAGAACCTATTACCGGGTAAGTCTCAAGATACTAAGGAAAGGAACTATAATCTCAAATCAACACACCAACTAAGGGAATAGAATCAACCTTTACCGGGTAAGTCTCAGGCTGACTCACAAAGAAGGGATGAAAGCACACTCAAACCCCAATAAAGGATAAACCTTTATTACCTACACTTATGATCATGGGTAAACAAACAAAGGAATCACCGGGTAAGTCTCATCCTAGGCTTGCATTGAACCAGGAAAGGTGTAATAAGAATAGGATTTGACAAACTCTAACACTTAACTCTCAGTTTCGGATCAAAAGGGTCACCTCGGTCAGTCAAATTCCACCCCGGCCGAGATGTTCATCGACTGAACGAGATGTTCTAGAGTTAAGGATAAAGACTCGAGCTTTTAGGGTCCTACTGGGTTTAAGATCATTCTATCATTGTCTTTCCCACAACTTTCAGCCAATCACCCTAGAATCGCACAAAAAAATTAGCCACTCATCATCATGAAAGCAATAATCAAATATATGGGGAACTAATGAATATTTGAACACAAAAACCTTAAGAGTAAGGCTTCAATAACTGAATCACATATCAAACACAATTAGCGTTCCTTGGATCACAAATCCAATCAAGACAACCAACCAAAAGGAATCTAAGAAAATCTTACAAACTCCTTCAAAAGCTATGACAAAGCTATGAACTTCCTTCAATCTTCCTTCAAACTTTCAAAAATCCTTCCTAATTGCTGTGTAGAATGTGGTGTAGCGGGGATAGCGGGTTTGAAGATCCGAAGATGGCTGAATTGTAGAAAATCCAACCCTTTATATAGGAGAATTATCTTCCAAAGATAAAATATCTTAAAAAGATAATTTCCTATAAAATATATCCATATCTCCTAAAATAAATATCTTCCTTCTAGATTTAAGATACTTCTATAAAATATATCCATATCTCTTAAAATAAATATCTTCTTAAGATAATTTTATAGGAATTATCTTACAAGATAATTTCCTAATAAAATATATCCAAATAAATCAGCTGAATATCTTATCTTCCTTCCAAAAATAAAAGATCTCAGCCAAATAAAATATATCTCGCCGCGTCAGGGTGTTCGCCTCGGTCGGGGCGCTCCTCAAGATCACCTCGGTCGAGGTGATACTGCAGCTAACCGAGGTGAATCTCAGTTGAATGTGAAATCTCTTAAATATGGTTCAAGGTGAATCTTCTTTGTTAATTCCTTGCTTCCCGAGTCCTCTTTTACGCTCCTAAATGTAGCTCTAATGACTCATTTGCTCCTTAGCTCCATTTTGGTCCAAAGCGTGCCGTTTTACCTACGATTACAACGAAACTAGGTGTAGACCTCGATTCCCACAAAGGTAGATGAAACGACAACATAATCACATAATATACATCCAAACATGCAGATTATTGAAGATAAAACGTCTAAACAACTCCCAAAATATAGACTATAATACATGCTATCAGAGACGTTGTTTTCTTTGATTCTACATACCAAACTAATAGGTAATTATCTGAATTTGAACTACCTATGTTATACTTACACCCACTATCATCCATTAACTGCTCCTTTATATATCATGAACTACTCCTTTATACGACATGCACTACACTTATATATACCATGCACTATGATTTTATATACCATGAACGATTCTCGCATATTTAAAGTAGGTAATTATTTGAATTTGAACAACCCATGTCATACTAACACCCACTATCATCCATTAACCTCTCCCTTATATATCATGAACTACCCCTTTATATGACATGAACTACACTCACATATATTATGCACTATGATTTTATATATCATAAACAATTCTCACACATGTTATAAATTATCTCCTCTTTTTATAAATTCAGGTATGACATGTTTTTTGCACCGTTCACGGGTCTTGACAACCATAAAAGATGTGTGACATTTGGAGTTGGTCTTTTGTTGAAAGAAGATGTTAGTTCATATACTTGGTTGTTTGAGTGCTTCAAAGATGCAATGGGCCATGAACCTAAGTTTCTGGTGAATGATCAAGATGGTGCAATGAAGGTTGCAATTCCGATTGTCTTCCCTACAACTCGGTAGTGTCTTTACATGTGGCATATTATGCAAAATGTGCCACAAAAAGTAGGAGCAAAACTTAATCATTCATTGGAGTTTAGGACAAAGTTTAGTAGCATCGTATGCAATGAGTATATTACTCCCCACAAATTTGAAGAAAGTTGGGGCTCTATTGTGGATGAATTTAATCTTGATGTCAAACCATGGTTTAGTGACATGTTTGCTATTCGGAGCAAAACTGAATCAATCATTGGAGTTTAGGACAAAGTTTAGTAGCGTGGTATGGAATGAGTATATTACTTCCCAAGAATTTGAAGGAAGTTGGGGCTCTATCGTGGATGAATTTGATCTGGCTGTCAAACCATGATTCAGTGACATGTTTGCTATCCGGAGCTTATGGAGTCTCGCTTATTTCCAAGATGTTATGTTTGACGGTCTTGTAAGGACAACATCCATGTCGGAAAGCGAGAATAGTTTATTCAAGAAGTATACAGGTCATTGTTTCACACTAATTGAATTATTGATGCACTACGAAAGTGTCATTGATAGTCAACGTTACATGCATAGAAAATTGGATTGTGATTGTGAGACGAAGACCCCTAATTTCAAGACTCCATTACGATTGGAGAGACATTGTGCCGAGGTTTTCACGCTTACGATATTCTATATTATTCAAGCCGAGCTTTTTTATGCATCTTTTGAATGCTACGTTGTCTCAAGATATGAGGGCAACCCGGATGTCACTTTGTTCACCATAAGAGACCATGGAAGTAAAGATTACTTGGTTGAGTATTTAAATTCTACCGGGTATTCAGATTGCACGTGTAATATGTTTCAAAGGCTTGGGATTCCATGTTGTCACATTATGCTTGCCTTGGAGGACAAAAATTTGGACAAGATGCCTATACCTTTAGTCCTTCCTCGGTGGTCAAAATCGTCATTGTTCCTCCGTTGTCCCCTACTGAAAGTGTTATTATGAAGCAAACATTCGAAACTGCCGAAAGACATTCTATGCTAGGAGGTCTTATGTCCGATTTCTTTGGATGTGTTAGTCTTGTTCGAGAATGACATTGGCCGTGTCAAAGAGTTTTCTAAAATGTTAAGGAATTACAAGACATCCTTATTGACTTATCCGGGCTTATTTCAACCAAATAAGCGAGATTTTGCTGAAGCATTTGCGGGCAGTGGTATACCTAGTGAAGTCAATGTTTTTCCTCCTAAGCAAGCAAGAGACAAAGGTGGTCATGAGCGTATATAAAGAGTGCGATGGAGAAGAAAAGGATTGGAAGTCAAAGGACTTGTGGGAAATGTCATCAACCGGGCCATAATTCAAGGACGTGCACGACTCAACAATTACCATAAACTACATTTATTTGCACTATTATTCCTTATATTTTGCACTATAATGCCTTACATTTTGAACTATGTGTTTACCATGAACTATGTTTATTATGCCTATTTGAACTATTTATTTTGCACTATATTGTTTGATATCATGAACTATCACTTACTCATTTGTGAACTTTCACATATGAACTATCAATTCTTAGTTTTTGAAGCATGATATTATGAACTATTCCTAGTTTTAACTACATTTACTTGCATTATTTGATTTGATTTCATGAACTATCACTTACTACTTTTTGAACTATCATAATATGAACTATCAATTCCTAGTTTATGAAGCTATAAATTATGAACTATTGCATACTATTATATGAACTATCACATTTTGAATTTTGAACTACCACACATGAGAGATTTTGCCCAAAATAGTAATACTTCCAAAATAGTTGATAACATTCATGATTGATCCATCATCCACGTGACAAATTCTTCTACAGTAATTTGAACAAAACATCAAAAAGTTCAAAATTCAAGTCTTAATATGTCATAATACTTCTAGCGTAAACGTAATTCATTCAAGTCCGATTGGATGATGGTTTCCAAATAGACCTCCCTAAATTTTATGATGTAGTTCCCACTATTCTTTTTGAATCCCGAACTCCAGTTAGTTATGTCATTACCCATGGACGTCTCAAGATGTCTCATCACGTAGATTCCACTATCATAACGGCTTGTCGGGTTTTGCCATGGGACAACAAGCTTCATTGCATCGACATCTATGATTTCTTTGGCATTCATATCCAACCATTTGCTTGAAAGGAATTGTATTAGCATCTTTCTTTGAAATATAACCAAAACAATTAGTTATGCTTACAAACTATGCAGTATCATATTATGATCTATGAACTACCATAATATGGTTTATGAACTTCCATATATTGAGCTATGAATTGTCATGGAATGAGTTATGAACTATCATGGTATGACAAATGAACTATTATTTGCTAAATTTTGAACTACTGAATAATGCTTACCAAAATTTGTGTTGCATAACCATATTGTTCACCAAAATCCTTTTCCTTTGTAACATGGTGATCAATGACTTCAATCACCTTCTTCTTTAAATTGAAGCTAACTGCAAAGTAGTGATTACATACCACTTCTAGAACCGCGAATAAGACCTACAAATATTCGACAATATGATAGATAAGGAAGAATAGTATATTGTCTATCATAAAAAAGTAATAAATGTAGTATACTTACCATATCTACAATACTCAAGTCAATTGATCTCTTAAAAGTAAGCACCTCCATCATTTTTTTTCCAAAGGTCTCATACATGACCTCATAGGAACTTTGTTTTGCACTAACAATATCAACTTCCTGCCAATAAGCATCACACGTGTGACAAGCTTTATTTCCAACATTCAATTATCTTGAATATTCACGTAAAAATGCACCAATAACTTATCCAAACAAACGTGAGTCCAAACAAAGGATGTGGTGATTCTGGACTTCTAAAAATTTCATTCTCATTCAATATTATCATCCAAATATCAACCACATCTTTACTTATATAGGAATCACCTTCAAAGGTCTCCATCTGAGACTTTTCAATCACCAAGTCTTTGTGTTTAAACACTATTGTGTTGCAAATAAGAAGTTTATGCATATAGTTAATTTCTTTACATTACATAGTTCAAAATTTGCAATGACATAGTTCACTTCTTTAGATTACATTATTTAAAATTTCATTTATTTACTATAACAACGATAAACAGTTACTTGGGTGACTTGTTATTTGCAACGACATAGTTGATGACGTCAATTTGCATTTTTGTGGTCCTAGTCCTTGGCTTTACTGCTCGATCTTGCCATGGACTCTTCCGCTTATCACCGACATTTGTATCCCTTTGTTGTCGGACTCTCAGCGTCCTCTTGTTGCTTTAAGCTTTAATAACCACAACCTTCCCTTTTCTTTTCTCCTTCAATATCATTACATATAACATTTAACAATACTAACATAATAACGTTAATTTTTTTAAGTGAGCTATATAACAATTGTTATACCTTTTCAACCATCACAACCTTCCCTTTCTTGCCACACTTGCTAGACTCTGAAATTTCAGAAACCAACTCTTCATGCCAATATCAACATGACCCAAAACCTTCTCTTTTACTCTCTCCTTCAATATCATAACATGTAACATTTAACAACATTGACATAAAAATGTAAAGTTTTAGGTGAATTATATAACAATTATTATACATTTTCAACCATCACCGTCTTACCGTTCTTGTCATTCTTGCTAGAATTCGAAATCTCATAACCCAACTTCTTA
The DNA here is from genome assembly GCA_033239045.1 of Fagopyrum esculentum. NCBI lineage: Eukaryota > Viridiplantae > Streptophyta > Magnoliopsida > Caryophyllales > Polygonaceae > Fagopyrum > Fagopyrum esculentum. The sequence continues at coordinate 28,170,100 of BSUD01000006.1, forward strand.
ATAGTATTTTCAATTACCATGTCGGCCCATTGTTGTGTCAAGCCTAGAGAAAATGATGGAACTGGAAAGCCTTGGTACATCTCCTCGTTCTTCTTTAAGATTTCTTTATTTACTGCTTCAAGAGAGCAATGCAACTCGGGATCCCTCCAAAAAGGATGTTGGGATTGCTCCCATATCACATTAGGATCATCTGATGTTCCCTCTTGCACCTCCTTCCCCAACCCCAAGAATGTGAGGCGTGACTCGTACATAGTCTTCATTCTATCATCCATCATAAACTGGTTGGGAGTGTCTTTGGCAAGGGTAGCAAGATCAATAACCATCTTGGACAACTCCTTTTTCATCTTGCACATCTTCTCTAAATGTTCCTATATATCATTAAAAAAATTTGTTTGTAACTTTCAATAATGACATAGTAAAAAATTGTTATCAATTGACTAAAATTACCTTTATCCCGTATTTCGTTGTTAATACTTCCGATTGATGCTCATTACATACGGGTAATGGTTCATCCGGGGTTTCTTCTTCCAATGCAAGCTTGAGGGATTGTCGTTCCTGAACTCGGCCATTACCGAAAGATCCGACTCTCATCTCCTCCTCCTCCCTTTTCTTTAAGGTTTCATCGGACCACTTTAACAAAATGGGATTAGATCGTTCCCCTTTTTCGCCTTTCATGAACAACTCTATCTACATAAAATAGCTAATGCATAAACAATTTCAATTAGTTTGATTGCATTATGTAATGGATGAACTACCATGTCAAAACACATGAATGACTCCTTTTTCATCTTGCACATATTCTCTAAATGTTCCTATATATCATTCAAAAATTTGCATGTAATTTTTAATAATGATATAGTTAAAAATTGTTATTAATTGACTTAAAATTACCTCTATCCCGTATTTCGTCGTTGATACTTCCAATTGGTACTCATTACATATGGGTAATAGTTCATCCGGAGTTTCTTCTTCCAATGCAAGCTTGAGGGATTGTCGTTCCTGAACTCGGCCATTACCAAAAGATCCGGCTCTCATCTCCTCCTCCTCCCTTTTCTTTAAGGTTTCATCGGACACTTTAAAAAATGGGAATAGATCGTTCCCTTTTCCGCCTTTCATGAACAACTCTATCTACATAAAATAGATAATGCATAAACAATTTCAATTAGTTTGATTGCATTATGTAATGGATGAACTACCATGTCAAAACACATGAACGACCAAGTTATGAGTTTTGAACTACCAAGTTATTAACTGTGAACTATCATGCTATAATCTATACACTACTGTCATCCATTATAATGGATGAACAACCATGTCAAAATTCATGAACTACCATGTTATGAACCATGCACTACTCTCATGCATTATGATGAACAAACTATGTGTAACTTATGAAGCGTAATACTTACAGTTAGGAAAAGAAGGGGCCCTTTGAAAAAGATCTCTTTTTCTCATCCCAAGCTTTTTTTACATCAACTGTAGTCCTTTATGAAGTCCATATTAGCCCAAGGCCGTATATGTGTTTGAGTTAAACCTCCATTACCCGTGCTGTCAATCAATGATGTTATCATTATGATCACAAAATACCTCTTAAAGAACTCCCCTCCTCCCTTGTCTTTGAGCATTGCTTTGGAAATATCCGAAGAGTGTAGGACTTGAGTCTTTTTACCGGGAAAATGACTCATCCACTCATTAACAACATCCGTGTTCTCTTTTTTGCCCAACTTTGGAATAGAGACTTTACCCAAAGGTAGGCCAAGAGCAATGTGGACATCAATGTCTTATGTCATCGATATATATAAACTCTCCATTAGACATTTTGATTGCACATTTGTCCCGATCAAAACACTCAACAAGCCAATAACCTAAGGCTTTCGGAAGATTTAGTATCTCCAAATCTAGTAATGCACCCAAACCCATTTCTTTCACATTACTCTGTTGCACATCATTCAAGTCTACAAGCATTGTCAAAAACGACTTTGGATTTGATCTAGTGCTTAATCTCTTAAACTTTACCTCCTTCTTTGAACCAATATTCTACTTAGACGGTCCTCATCTAACAACATCCTTTTTAACATCCTTTTCATCATCAAAATCACCCAAATCATCACTACTCTCTTCTTCTTCATCACCGTTACCTTTTTCATCATCATTATCATTACCACTCAAACCATCATCACTATCACCTTCTTCATCAACACTTTCATCATCAACATTATCATTTGAATCACTTAAATGCTCTTTTTGGTTTGATATCATGTATTATAGTCTATATTTTTGAGATTGGTTTAGATGTCTGTTCTTTGATTATATTGTTGTTTTGTCTACCTTTGCGGGAATCGAGGTCTACACCTAGTTTCGTTGTAATTGTAGGGAAAATGGCATGTTTTGGACCGAAATGGAACTAAGAAAGCTAAGGAGTCATTGGACCTACATTTTGGAGCTTTGAGAAGATCTCAGGAAGCATGAAAATGATTTAGAGGATTGATTTTGGACCAGATTCGAGATGTTTTACATTCAACTGAGATTCACCTCGGTCAACTACAATATCATCTCGACCGAGGTGATCTTGAGGAGCGTCTGAACCGAGGTGAACACCTTATCACCGACAAGATCTTTATTTTTGGCTGAGATCTTCTATTTTTGGAAAGAGAATATCACATTTTTTTGGCTGGATTTCTGGAAGGAAGATATTATATTTGGCTGATTTATTTTGAGAGATATGGATATATTTTCTAGGAAATTATCTTTTTAAGATATTTTATCTTTGGAAGATAATTTTCCTATATATATGGGCTGGTTTTCTACAATTCAGCCATGCTTGGAACATCTTGGAATTTTCAGATCAAGGGTTTTCGAAGTTTGAAGGAAGTTTGAAGGTTGAAGTTCAAGGAAGGAAGGAATCATAGTTGAAGTTGGCTTTGAAGGAGTTTGTAAGATCTTCTTAGTTTGGCTTTTGGTTTTGTTGTCTTTTCTGATTTGTGACTTGAGGAACGCTGATTTGTTGTTTGATTCATTCAGTTATTGAGACCTGTGTGTTAAGGTTTTCTTGTTTGAATATTGATTCCTTTCTTATAAATTTGACTATTGTTATCATGATGATTGTTGACTAAGTTCTTTATGCGATTCTAGGGTGATTGGCTGAAAGTTGTGGGAAAGACGATGATAGAATGATCTTAATTCCAGTAGGAGCCTGAAAGCTCGAGCCTTTACCTTAACCATAGAACACCTCGGTCAGTCATTGAACATCTTGGCCGGGATGGGATATAACTGAGCGAGGTGAACCTTTCCTGGACCTATTCTGAGTTAAGAGTTTAAGTTTTCCAAATCCTATCCTTGTTATACCTTTCCTGGTTCAACGCAAGCCTAGGATGAGACTTACCCGATGATTACTTTGCTTGTTACCCAAGATCATAAGTGTAGGTAATAAAGGTTTATCCTTTATTGGGGTTTGAGTGTGCCTTCATCCCATCTTTGAGAGTTAGCATGAGACTTACCCGGTAAAGGTTAATACTATTCCCTTGGATGGTGTGTTGGTTTGAGATTATAGTTCCTTTCCTTAATACCTTGAGACTTACCCGGTGAGAGGATCTTTGGCTTGGAATAGTGAGTAGTGAGACTTACCCGGTGATCTATTCCCACCTTAGAAACACCTTCCCTTTGCAAGCCTCAGCTTTGTCCATGTTATCTTTTGAGATCTTGAGTTAGAACCACAACTGGATGCTTTAATCCCTAGAAACCGCATTCCCTTTATCTGACTTTTATATCATCTTTGATTGCTTTAATTGTTGTTAGTAGTATCTTGACAACCTGATTACCGTGCTTTGTTTCACCATAGTCCCTGTGTTCGACCCTTGGAATTCTTGCTTTTATTACAATTGATCCGTAAACTACGGGTTCGCATATTGTTCAAACATACTTCTTGGGTTATAAATATTAAAGTTTGCACACACCTTTTGGAGCGAACATGGTTCTTCATCATAAGATGATGCTTCTTTATTTATCTAAGTTCCCTGGCTCTTGAATGATCATCTGAAATGTGTAACAAAATAAATCACACACAAGAACAATAGTAAGGATTAATACCAAATCTAGAGACTTCATTAGTACCTTTTTGCAGATTTTCGTTATTTTTATATTACTTCTTATATATTTTAACAGCATAATATGACATTTCACCTTTATTATGTTCAAGAAAACAGTTTCTGACATGACACGTCATATTTAATAGTTAAATTTCTTCAATTTTGGCAAATTTAGGATAAAATCAGCAACATATCTAAAATTTTAGTATATTTGGTAAATTTTGGATAGTTCAAGGTAGACATCACACTATATTTACTGCTTTGAGTAGTCAATTTGTTTTACATACTTTGAGTAATCATAAACAAACTATGCAGAAGCTACATACAAAAGAGAAGAAGATCCATATTGCAAAACATACACATCTATCAGTTATGGTTAAGGATTGAGAGCTACAGAGATGGAATCTAGATCAGAGTTGGGAGACGAAATCCATTTTGAGTAAATATATATATAAAGTAAAAATGTGAAATAGATACATGGTGCTTATGGTTGGGGTTTCAATTTAAAAGGCCAAACTTTATTTTTTTATTTAGCCGCAACTTAATAGGAATCTACAAAGAAAGGCCACAGTCAAAACATCAGAAAATATAATCAATCTTCAACAAATCAAAACAAACGCAATTGCAAGAAGGAACAAGTCAATTAATAGAAACTACTAATGGTGTGTTGACGTGCAAAATAACAGGTGCCTTCAACTCAACTAGAAGGTGCGTTAAACAAAATTCCTGCACTGAAAGCACCACTTGTTGGCCATGCTAGCCAACCAGAAGTCCGCAATACGCTTATGAGGTTAGTCTGAACATTATGTTCTAGGTCCACTTGCTTATGAGGTTAGTCTTCCGCTTACGAGGTTAGGGTTTTAAGAATATAGTCTTCAAAAATGAAATTTACAACTACGGTTAGGGTTTTTTAATTGTGATTTTGAAACTAGGAGATGGATGGAAAGATTACCTTGTTTATCACCTTGATTTTGAAGTTGCTTTTCACTTTGCTTCTCACCTTCCATGGAGAGATGAATGAGACGGTAAAAATCGCACTTAGGAGGAGCGCCGAAGTGAAAGACAGAGAGTCGCCGGAATGGCTTGTGAGAATCGCTGGAATGGCTTGCGAGAATCGTTGGAGACACGTTTGGGAAGGAGAGAAGGAAGCGGACGAACGACCTCTTTTGTCGGGACTCGATAGAAGATGGAGGAGAAGAGTTAGTTTTTATTTGCCCTATTTACCCCTAATATTCTACTAAAATTACAAAAAATCTCAACCAGATCAACGATTCAGATTTCCCCTTTTATCCGTACCAGATAAATAGGGCCATACTTGAACGGTTATATATATATATATATATATATATATATATATATATATATATATATATATATATATATATATATATATATATATATATATATATATATATATTACTTAAAATAATAAGCATATTATCTTTGTATTTTATTTTAGTTTATATTTTATTTTATACTCACTATTTTTATTATTCTCTTTTAGTTCTCTTGTAATTCTATATAAAAAAAAAGGATCATAATAGCATTAACACATTTGTCATTTTTCACAATTCGTGATCTTCTCCACCAAAATCTATGATAATCTATAAAATTATTTTACAATCTTATTTTAAATTAAGTATTCTATAAATAACATGATATTGTTGAAAATATTTAATAGTGCAAACTATATTAGTTTTATACTTAAACTTAACTTTTATCCAGTGTATTATAATTTATGCTAAAATTAAGTAATTAATTTAAATACTTTTGTTATTATGGTAAAAAAAATCCGATATTTTTATACTTAAGTTGAATTTTGTGTTATCAAACTTACGTATATTTGTCTTATTTTTTCGACTATGCTAGTTGTCGTATTTTTGTACAAATACACTACTAACATCATATTAAGTTACCTTTATATATATACTAGTATGGATGCGCGTGCTACGCACGCGCGCCGTCGTCTATAATCGTATATTGTGTCGGTCAACAATTATAGGAGAAACTATATTATTGAAACAAATCGGAAAAATATCATTAAGCATTAGATGATCAAGAAAGGAACGTGTGAACATTAATTTGAACCAGTAATGATGCAATAAACTTAAATTAAATATGAAATATCATACAATTAGTAACTGGAGAAAGAAGCCCAAACACAAACAAATATCCCACTCAACAAAGGTAGACGTCAATAGAAAATATCACAGCTGACACACTAATCACACAACTGGAGAAAAAACTCCATAATTAATTGACTCAGCTTGAGAACTAACATTAGCTTCCCTTTGCCATGACCTTGGCTCTCCTTGCGCAGCTAAACCAACCCAGCTCAAGCTTGCAGGGATTAATGTACTATTTATGTACTTGTCATTCAAGAGTAAACGGCCAGATATATATCCACGTTGTCTAGACTTTGGGAAGTCTTCTAATGATGAAGTCATATGGCCATTTCTTGCGTTCTTCCTTCATCTGACAAATAACAGTCAAGCATAATTTGTCAGGATAATAACCTCTTATTAAAAAAATGATGAAAATTCAGATGATTTTAGTTTTGATTTCATTACTTTACGATTTGCATCTTCCCATAGCACATGAGAGTCTTGATTATTAGAATGGTCTGAGTTTAAGTAGACGAAGAAAGGGCCAAGAACTTCCTTCCATGGTTCTCCTTCACTGAATTTCATGGCTATGTCTGTACCCGCGTAGTGACTACTATGAAACATCTGCAAGATTCATTTTTTTACTATCAATTCATACCTTCATCTCAATTGAGTGCGTTTTTTCATTTCTACAGAATAGGCACTTACAGCAAGAGATATAGGACCCATATGCGAGGTAAGATCTTGCTTGAAAGACCCTCTTGATCGGAACTCATTACTTGGATTCCACTTTCTGGAATCAACAACAACGTGCTTACCAGCTCGGTACTCTTCGATCTTCCTACCACATAACCTCTCATAACTTGGGAAGTTATGAACCGAGAAGTACACATCTCCATTAACTGGATATGCACAATCATTTTGTATGATCTGCTAGAAAAAGAAACCAAGAAAGATATTTAACTTTCTACGCCAGTTGGCATTGGAGTCCATTTGTATATGCCATAGATGCACGTGAATTCCTAAGAAAGTAGTAGATGAACTTTATCTTGTAGCACATCAGAAAGTTTTCTGATGGCTGTCTCTACAAGCGATATTCATTTGTTTGTGCAACTAGTGCTCAAAATCCTCAATATTACTATATTAAGCATTATGTTTCTACTGAGCAACAACTTCTAGAAGTGGAGAGAATGTAACTACTACAAGCCTTTCAACTGAAGCAATGAGAAATGTTGAGTGATGCAAAAGACCACATAGTATACATGAATATCCATAATTATTCCTAAACTCAATAATTCAACATGATTGCAATCACTAAAAATGAGAAACCACAATTTGTTTTTACATATAGGTTCAGATAAAATATATTCTATTGTAAATCTGGATATAATACTTCCTTGACGAACTTAAGCCAGGAAATATTCCTTCTTTATGTATTATGTTGTGGAAAAATGTTGAGGGTCATAAACACAAGTTTTCTAGAGAGAACGAAAGAAAATCTTCATAGAATATCACGGTGACAAAAAAAAGAAGTGTTACTTGAGAGCGTGGAGAACTAGAAGAGCAGTCTCACATGCTGCTAAAGAGCATGCACCCTATGATGTGTTTGTCCACAAAACGCATGCGAGCTGCCATATACAAACAAAAGGAAGTAGGCCGCAGACAGTTTTTTAACTCAACAAATTAGATGCATGCAAAGTTAAGAGTATGGAGTAAGAGAAAGGTTAATCGGTAGCATTCACTCCGTACTCACATATTTTGACGACCGGTGAGCTTCCCTGGGAACGGTCTCAAGCGTGTTTCCACGAGCTACATGTGGCGCTGCAAAAAGAAAAAAGCGAGCAAACTGTGAGACGAAGATGAAAGCTCAGCCGGGGACAAATAACAAACTCGAGAAAGGCTACTTTGTGAGTCTCCTTGTGGACTCTTCTCCACCCAGCCGTGAACAGAAACTGAATCAATAGAGCAGCTACAAACAGATAGAGCAGCTCAAAACAAACAAAACAACAAGCTACTGTTTGAATATCAGGGCAAAATTCCTCAAACTGAATCAGTTTAATATCAATATAGAATTAAATGCACCAGAAATTGAACATGACATGATTCAGTTGGTCGATAAAAAAAAGAGAAAATATAATTGAATCCTCACTCTGTGCATGAAGCACATAAAAAAGACAAGCATAGATAGATAAGAAGCGGCACAATAAATCTTAAAACCGCAATGAAATATAGCATGTTGCTTCAGCATAAGACAACCCCTGCCACTTTACTAAATACTATAGCGTAACATCTTCAAAGCCATCTTTGCTAATCTGATCTGCAATAATTCTCTCAATGTATTACATATAGGAGATATCTTATCAATATAAATCACCTGAAGATAGCAAGCATAACGAACATATAAGCAGCATTGGAAAAACATTTGACAATTTTACTTGAAAATAATTAAATCCACTTCCTTGCTTACATCATGCACCTCAATCTATATAAATGAAGACAAGGGACTTGTTAGATAAGACTCGTAGCAATTTGGAACAAAGTTGAAAGGAAAACCAAAGTTTATTTCCCACATTGAACAAATTTGTCACTATCAGCAAAAAAAAATACTTGGGTTTAAAGATCTCTGCTTCAAGTATGCTTCCCAATTGAATACCTATAACAAGCAGACAAAACAATTTATCAGGTACCGAAAACTTGAATCATGAATAAAACAGATATTAACAAAGCAGCAGAAACACTTACTAATATCCAATTGAAGATTAAGCATCAAATGAAAGAAAATATGTAACAGTCAAAAATCGAAGATGACCTAATCGAGAATTTTAAGGAATTAAATCCGTTTTAACACGAGATACCTCTCGAGGTAACTTGCTCCTAAATGATATTACAACCCGGTGTTATTTGGAGCATTTGGGAGCTTCAATTAATAAAAATGCAGTTGAGAGAAATGATCAGGACATCGGACATGTCCTAGATATGAAAAAACATGAAAAGGCAAAATGGCTAAAAGAGTCGCTATTTGGTTTCTTAGCGGCTAAGAAAGACGGCTTAGGAATACGCGTTTTTCGAAACAATTGTGGAATAATTATCCATACAATATTCCAGATTTATTATTCCAATTTCGAGAAGTTTGGAGAAGGGGGCTTAAACCGCTTTCGGATCGGTAAAAGGATAATTATCGACTCCGCTAAAGGATAATTATCGTGTTCGCTATAAATAGCTGAAATATCGTTTATTAATTCATTTTCTTTCACGTTTCCTCGTAAAAGCTCTGATTTCTCTCAACCTTCAAACTCAGATCTACTCTTCGTTTCTAATCCGATTTCAAATCCGTTTGAGTTTTTGGATTCCTCTCTTCATTCTCTTCATTTTGGTACCGAGTTTCTACATTTCCGCGCAAGAGAAGGCCTGGTCGAGCATATATGATACTAGGGAGGTTCCGTCGCTCAGATTCCGGTGAATTTGACGGTGTCCGAGCGTAGCCTGCGTCGTTGTGATTCCGAATCTTCTTTCGGATCGTCAATCGGGTTAGTAACGAATAAGTTATGAATTTATTCGTTTTCCGTATTGCGATTTAGCCTAAATTGACCTTAGGCTTGTCAAAATGGATAATTGGAAATTCCATTATGCTCGTTACTTTATTCTGGTGATTATGGGTTGTTTGTTTGATGAGATTTGATGACAGGTGGGTTCAGAAATTGCCTGCGGGCAAAACGTTGTTCTGGCGAAATTTAATTAATTAATTAAAGGTTAATTAATTAAATTAGGATTCTAGAAAATGCTATAAGCTAATAAATTCAAAGGAATGAATTTAACTGGTGTTTGAAGCGAGAAGTTTAATACGAGGAATATGATATTCTCCGCAGGTGTTGTTGAAGGTTTTGGTTAACTATAGTTTAGTTCTTTGTGAGCGTATCCAAGCACGATAAAGGAGGATAGTCCGAGTGGGAAACGGACTCAATAGTTGGTTTGCGAGGTTTTATTGTTCTTACCTGCGAGGTAAGTGTATATGAATTACACTTGCTTAATATATGTTATGTATTTAATATGCTATGATTTTATGCATGCTTGTGTGTATATATCTGTTTGTTATGGTTGTATGCATGCTTATATGTATATGAGTGAGATAATGATGATGATGACGACTTGATATTCTTTATGAAAGCATGCATGAGGTACATGAGATGATAATGGAAAGAATGTGATGAAAGAATATGATGAAAGCATGAAATTGAGTTATGATATGAAAGTGATAATATAGGATGGTAATTGATTAATTAGCCCAACTGGGTCCCGCACGGGTTTCCGGGGGACGAGGTCGCTACCTGATCTACAGGGGGCCTCAGAGGTCGCTACCTGATCTACAGGGGGCCTCGAGATAAGAAAACAACCAGGGGTCGCTACCTGATCTACAGGGGGCCTCAAGATAAGAAAAATAGTCCAAGATCGCGACCTGATCTACAGGGGGTCTTAGGACAGATGGCTGAGGTCGCTACCTGATCTACAGGGGGCCTATGACGCTATCGGGTTGGCCAACCGAAAGAAAAAAGAAAGAAAGAAAGAAAGAAATACGAAAGCAATGAGAAAATATATCGTACGATCAGTTGGAGCTAGTTAGTTAATTATCACCTATGCATCGATGCGATCGAGTCTAGCATGCTATATGTTATGTTATGATTATTATTATGTGATGGTATGATATGAGATGCTTATATGAGATGATAAGTTTATACGTGATGTGTGATAACATGCTTGAATGTTTATGTGAAATGTGATATGAATGGTTGTGGAATTATATGTGATGTGTGATAACATGCTTGAATGTTTATGTGAAATGTGATATGAATGGTTGTGGAATGATATGTGAATGTGTATATGTATGTGTGCTTGGAAATGTGAGGAAGGGTATAGAGTGTCCTTTGGGGACGGGATATTAGATACTTATATATATTGGGAGAGTGCGATTTGTATACCCTTACTGAGCGTGTGGCTCATTGTTGTTATATCCACATATTTTTCAGCTACTCAGACTCGGCCTGATCAAGGCAAGGACGTTGGACCCAACACCTGGATTTGAGATCATATCAGGTGGGCTGTTATGGGATGATACCGCCTAGGATGTTTTGCATGGTTTTAAAACAGTTGTGTTTTGGTTAAACGGAGTTTATGACGTATGTTAGTATGTATATATGTTGTGAATATGGTTGTAAGATAAAGTTTTAAAAATTTACGTTTTCCGCTTTTCCGCTTATTGTTTTAAACAGGGTTAATTAATTGGTAATCTACTAGAAATGAAATAGGTGTGTCACAATTTGGTTGGTATCAGAGCAGGGATATGATTCCTTGGCTTGGGGTTGTGGGAAGTTTTCTGAAAAGCTTTTGAAAGTTTCTTTTTCTTTTAGATGGCGGAGCACAGCTAAAGGGTCGACTAAGTGTGTACATGCTCAGGGTAGAAATGATCAGGAGCACCCTAAGGTGCCAGTTTAGCCAAGATCACTACCACCATCAGATATGGCTGGTATACCTGATTTAGTGATATATTTGAGAGAAGTTATACCACCATAGACACAACAGTGTCTCAAGCGGGTATTATTCTAGTAAAGATGTACAAGAATTTTGAGAAGATTTTCCGCCAAGGGGAAAAGTCGTTTGAGGGGACTACTGATCCATTAGTAATGGATGAGTGATTGAGGAATACTGCGTCCATTCGAGATGGAGTTATCTACGCTAATGAGAGACATGTACAATATGCTATATCCTTGCTTGAGGGAGCAACTGGAGACGAGATTTGCCTTTTCTATTGATTCCTAAAGATTGGATATGCTGGGACACGGTCCCTAATGGCCATAGTATACCACCTGTGCTGACATGAGATGATTTTCTTGAGAGAGTTTGATGTGATATTAGGTATGGATTGTTATCCACTCATAGAGCATTGATCATGGAGGTAGATGGGGTGAGAGAGGTGATTCTGAGATGTGAGAGGATTATGATTCCTGCTTGCCTCATATCTATAGTGAAAACTTTTAGATTACTTCGAGAAGGGTGTCAAGATTATCTGGCTAGTGTGTCAGATTCTACGATTGTTAGTCCCGGAGTATCTGAGGTGGATGTTGTCATAGAATTTCTTGAAGTTTTCCTTGATGATTTACCTGGTTTACCTCCGAGTGGAGAGATAGACTTTGAGATTGAGACATTACCCGGTGCAGCACCGATATCAATTGCTCCTTACAGGATGGTTCCGCTAGAGCTAAAGGAATTGAAGAAACAGCTAGAAGAGTTGCTCGAGAAGGGTTTTATACGCCCGAGTATTTCTCCTTGGGGTGCACCAGTGCTTTTTGTGAAGAAGAAAGATGGTAGCTTACGATTGTGCATAGACTACCGTCAGCTGAACAAAATCACAATCAAGAACAAGTATCCCTTACCGAGGATAGAGGACTTGCTTGATCAATTAAGGGGTGCTACAGTATTTTCAAAGATTGACCTTCGATCGGGATACTGGCAGTTGAGGATAGCAGAGAATTCAATACCGAAGACAGCTTTTCGTACTCGGTATGGACACTATGAGTTTACAGTTATGCCTTTTGGGTTGACGAATGCACCTGCAGCATTCATGGCGTTGATGAACTCGATCTTCCAACCTTATCTAGATCAGTTTGTCGTGGTCTTCATTGATGATATCTTGATATATTCCCGAGATGCAGATACTCATAGGGAGCATCTGAGACGTATCTTAGGGATTTTGAGGGAGAGACAATTGTATGCGAAGTTCAGCAAGTGCGAGTTTTGGACGGATCAGATTGCCTTTCTAGGGCATGTGATATCACGAGATGGTATACAACCTGATCCATCCAAGATCAAGGCTATTACAGAATGGGAAATTCCGAAGAGCATTACGGAGATTCGCAACTTCTTAGGACTGGCGGGTTATTACAGGAGGTTTGTAAAGAACTTCTCGATTATCGCGCGCCCATTGACTAACTTGCTAAAGAAGAATCAGCAGTTTATATGGGATAACAGTTGTCAAGAGAGCTTTGAAGAACTTAAGAAAAGATTGACTACGTTCCCTATTCTGGTTGTACCCTCAGATAAGGGTAACTTTGTGGTTTACACCGACGCATCTGGGAGTGGCTTAGGAGGAGTTCTAATGCAGGAAGGGAAGGTAATAGCTTATACATCTAGACAGTTGAGACCTCATGAGCAGAACTACCCTACACACGATCTAGAGCTTGCTGCTATAGTTCATGCTCTTAAGACCTGGAGGCACTATCTTTATGGTGATACATTTCCGGTGTTTACCGACCATAAAAGCCTGAAGTATATTCCCACTCAAAGGGATCTGAATCTGAGGCAGAGAAGATGGATGGAGTTACTCAAGGATTATGATTGCACTATAGAGTACCATCCAGGAAAGGCGAATGTGGTAGCTGACGCTCTCAGCAGAAAGAGCAGTGACCAAGGTGGTAAGGTCAACTACAAAGTTGAGCATCTATTAGCTCTCAAAGTTATGAGAGTAGAGATGGATGTAAGAGGATCCGAGTTGATAGCGAACATTCAGGTTAGACCATTGATTCTCGATGAGATTTCAACTAGACAAGATGAGGATGCTACACTGAAGAAGTTGAAAGCTAAAGTGGGAGATTCTACTACTACACATTTCCAATTGTGTGATCAGGGAGTGTTATACAGAGGTGCACGGATATGTGTGCCCAACATTGAGGAGTTAAAGAATAAGCTACTTGAAGAGGCACATTCCTCGAGGTATTCCATGCATCCTGGGAGTACGAAGATGTTTAATGACCTGAGGAAGATCTATTGGTGGCCCAGGATGAGACGAGAGGTAGCTGATTTTGTAGCTCGATGTCTAGTGTGTCAGCAAGTGAAGGTTGAACACCAAGCACCAGCAGGAAAATTACAATCTTTATCAGTTCCTGAGTGGAAGTGGGAGAGGATTACAATGGATTTTGTGGTTGGACTTCCAAGGACTTTCAGAAAGAATGACACGGTATGGGTGATTGTAGACAGATTGACGAAATCTGCTCACTTTCTACCGATGAGACAAGATAACTCCTTAGATGAGCTGGCAGAGTTGTATGTGAGAGAGATTGTTCGACTGCACGGAGTCCCTGTATCGATTGTATCCGATAGAGATCCGAGGTTTACCTCGCATTTCTGGGGAAGTCTGCAAACTGCCTTAGGTACAAGATTGCATTTCAGTACGGCATTTCATCCTCAGACAGACGGACAATCAGAGAGAACGATTCAGACCTTGGAGGAGATGTTGAGATCTTGTGTTTTGGAGCTTAGAGGTAATTGGGATTCTAACCTGCCATTGCTCGAATTTGCGTATAATAACAGTTTCCATTCAAGTATTGGTATGGCCCCTTACGAGGCCTTGTATGGAAGGAAGTGTCGCACACCTGTATGTTGGGATTTTGAGGGCATGCGACAGATAGAGGGTCCCGAACTTGTACAACAAACAATAGAGAAAGTACAAGTAGTAAAGCAGTGCTTGAAGGCAGCACAAGATCGTCAAAAGAGCTACTTTGATCGCCATAGACGAGAGATGACATATGAGATAGGCGATAGAGTGTTTTTGAAGGTATCTCCTTGGAGGGGAGTTATGAGATTTGGTAGGCATGGAAAGTTAGCACCGAGATACATTGGTCCATATGAGATCTTAGAGAAGATCGGACCCCTTGCGTATAGATTGACGTTACCACCAGAGTTATCAAGATTGCATGACGTCTTCCACGTATCGGTGCTACGGAGGTATAGGTCAGATCCTAGTCATATCATTCCCGAACCTGAGATAGAAGTATCTGAGAACTTGTCCTACCCAGAAGAACCAGTTGAGGTTTTAGGCAGACAAGTTCGAAGATTGAGAAACAAGGAGATTCCGATGGTGAAGGTCAGATGGGGACATCATTTAGCTCGAGAGGCTACATGGGAAACCGAGCGAGATATGAGAGCTAGATACCCTTATCTTTTTGAGTAAAAACCTCGAGAAATTGTGATCCGGTTGTGCATCCTTTTGATATATCTACGAGTTTGGTTCTACGTCCTTTCTTAAATTTCGGGACGAAATTTCTTAAAGTGGGAGATATTTGTAACAGTCAAAAATCGAAGATGACCTAATCGAGAATTTTAAGGAATTAAATCCGTTTTAACACGAGATACCTCTCGAGGTAACTTGCTCCTAAATGATATTACAACCCGGTGTTATTTGGAGCATTTGGGAGCTTCAATTAATAAAAATGCAGTTGAGAGAAATGATCAGGACATCGGACATGTCCTAGATATGAAAAAACATGAAAAGGCAAAATGGCTAAAAGAGTCGCTATTTCGTTTCTTAGCGGCTAAGAAAGACGGCTTAGGAATACGCGTTTTTCGAAACAATTGTGGAATAATTATCCATACAATATTCCAGATTTATTATTCCAATTTCGAGAAGTTTGGAGAAGGGGGCTTAAACCGCTTTCGGATCGGTAAAAGGATAATTATCGACTCCGCTAAAGGATAATTATCGTGTTCGCTATAAATAGCTGAAATATCGTTTATTAATTCATTTTCTTTCACGTTTCCTCGTAAAAGCTCTGATTTCTCTCAACCTTCAAACTCAGATCTACTCTTCGTTTCTAATCCGATTTCAAATCCGTTTGAGTTTTTGGATTCCTCTCTTCATTCTCTTCATTTTGGTACCGAGTTTCTACATTTCCGCGCAAGAGAAGGCCTGGTCGAGCATATATGATACTAGGGAGGTTCCGTCGCTCAGATTCCGGTGAATTTGACGGTGTCCGAGCGTAGCCTGCGTCGTTGTGATTCCGAATCTTCTTTCGGATCGTCAATCGGGTTAGTAACGAATAAGTTATGAATTTATTCGTTTTCCGTATTGCGATTTAGCCTAAATTGACCTTAGGCTTGTCAAAATGGATAATTGGAAATTCCATTATGCTCGTTACTTTATTCTGGTGATTATGGGTTGTTTGTTTGATGAGATTTGATGACAGGTGGGTTCAGAAATTGCCTGCGGGCAAAACGTTGTTCTGGCGAAATTTAATTAATTAATTAAAGGTTAATTAATTAAATTAGGATTCTAGAAAATGCTATAAGCTAATAAATTCAAAGGAATGAATTTAACTGGTGTTTGAAGCGAGAAGTTTAATACGAGGAATATGATATTCTCCGCAGGTGTTGTTGAAGGTTTTGGTTAACTATAGTTTAGTTCTTTGTGAGCGTATCCAAGCACGATAAAGGAGGATAGTCCGAGTGGGAAACGGACTCAATAGTTGGTTTGCGAGGTTTTATTGTTCTTACCTGCGAGGTAAGTGTATATGAATTACACTTGCTTAATATATGTTATGTATTTAATATGCTATGATTTTATGCATGCTTGTGTGTATATATCTGTTTGTTATGGTTGTATGCATGCTTATATGTATATGAGTGAGATAATGATGATGATGACGACTTGATATTCTTTATGAAAGCATGCATGAGGTACATGAGATGATAATGGAAAGAATGTGATGAAAGAATATGATGAAAGCATGAAATTGAGTTATGATATGAAAGTGATAATATAGGATGGTAATTGATTAATTAGCCCAACTGGGTCCCGCACGGGTTTCCGGGGGACGAGGTCGCTACCTGATCTACAGGGGGCCTCAGAGGTCGCTACCTGATCTACAGGGGGCCTCGAGATAAGAAAACAGCCAGGGGTCGCTACCTGATCTACAGGGGGCCTCAAGATAAGAAAAATAGTCCAAGATCGCGACCTGATCTACAGGGGGTCTTAGGACAGATGGCTGAGGTCGCTACCTGATCTACAGGGGGCCTATGACGCTATCGGGTTGGCCAACCGAAAGAAAAAAGAAAGAAAGAAAGAAAGAAATACGAAAGCAATGAGAAAATATATCGTACGATCAGTTGGAGCTAGTTAGTTAATTATCACCTATGCATCGATGCGATCGAGTCTAGCATGCTATATGTTATGTTATGATTATTATTATGTGATGGGATGATATGAGATGCTTATATGAGATGATATGTTTATATGTGATGTGTGATAACATGCTTGAATGTTTATGTGAAATGTGATGTGAATGGTTGTGAAATTATATGTGAATGTGGATATGTATGCATTGATCGACTCTGGAATGTGAGGAAGGGTATAGAGTGTCCTTTGGGGACGGGATATTAGATACTTATATATATTGGGAGAGTGCGATTTGTATACCCTTACTGAGCGTGTGGCTCATTGTTGTTATATCCACATATTTTTCAGCTACTCAGACTCGGCCTGATCAAGGCAAGGACGTTGGACCCAACACCTGGATTTGAGATCATATCAGGTGGGCTGTTATGGGATGCTACCGCCTAGGATGTTTTGCATGGTTTTAAAACAGTTGTGTTTTGGTTAAACGGAGTT
This sequence comes from Fagopyrum esculentum, assembly GCA_033239045.1. Classification (NCBI taxonomy): domain Eukaryota; kingdom Viridiplantae; phylum Streptophyta; class Magnoliopsida; order Caryophyllales; family Polygonaceae; genus Fagopyrum; species Fagopyrum esculentum. The sequence continues at coordinate 28,187,721 of BSUD01000006.1, forward strand.
TATGACGTATGTTAGTATGTATATATGTTGTGAATATGGTTGTAAGATAAAGTTTTAAAAATTTACGTTTTCCGCTTTTCCGCTTATTGTTTTAAACAGGGTTAATTAATTGGTAATCTACTAGAAATGAAATAGGTGTGTCACAATTTGGTTGGTATCAGAGCAGGGATATGATTCCTTGGCTTGGGGTTGTGGGAAGTTTTCTACAAAGCTTTTGAAAGTTTCTTTTTCTTTTAGATGGCGGAGCACAGCCAAAGGGTCAACTGAGTGTGTACATGCTCAGGGTAGAAATGATCAGGAGCACCCTAAGGTGCCAGTTTAGCCAAGATCACTACCACCATCAGATATGGCTGGTATACCTGATTTAGTGATATATTTGAGAGAAGTTATACCACCATAGACACAACAGTGTCTCAAGCGGGTATTATTCTAGTAAAGATGTACAAGAATTTTGAGAAGATTTTCCGCCAAGAGGAAAAGTCGTTTGAGGGGACTATTGATCCATTAGTAATGGATGAGTGATTGAAGAACAATGTGTCCATTCTAGATGGAGTTATCTACGCTAATGAGAGACGTGTACACTATGTTATATCCTTGCTTGAGGGAGCAACTGGAGACGGGATCTGCCTTTTCTATTGATTCCTAAAGATTGGATCTGGTGGGACATGGTCCCTAATGGCCGTAGTATACCACTAGTGCTGACATGGGATGATTTTTTTTAGAGAGTTTGATGTGATGTTAGTAATGGATTGGTCATCCACTCATATAACTTTGATTAATTGTTATACAAAGGAAATCACCACTGAGGTAGATGGGGTGAGAGAGGTGATTCTGACATGTGAGAGGAATATGATTCCTGCTTGCCTCATATCTACAGTAACAACTTTTAGAATACTTCGAGAAGGGTGTCAAGCTTATCTGGCTAGTGTGTCAGATTCTACGATTGTTAGTCCCGGAGTATTTGAGGTGGATGTTGTCAGAGAATTTCCTGACGTTTTCCTTGATGATTTACATAGTTTACCTCTGAGTAGAGAGATAGACTTTGAGATTGAGACATTACCCGGTGCAGCACCGATATCAATTGCTCCTTACAGGATGGTTCCGCTAGAGCTAAAGGAATTGAAGAAACAGCTAGAAGAGTTGCTCGAGAAGGGTTTTATACGCCCGAGTATTTCTCCTTGGGGTGCACCAGTGCTTTTTGTGAAGAAGAAAGATGGTAGCTTACGATTGTGCATAGACTACCGTCAGCTGAACAAAATCACAATCAAGAACAAGTATCCCTTACCGAGGATAGAGGACTTGCTTGATCAATTAAGGGGTGCTACAGTATTTTCAAAGATTGACCTTCGATCGGGATACTGGCAGTTGAGGATAGCAGAGAATTCAATACCGAAGACAACTTTTCGTACTCGGTATGGACACTATGAGTTTACAATTATGCCTTTTGGGTTGACGAATGCACCTACAGCATTCATGGCGTTGATGAACTCGATCTTTCAACCTTATCTAGATCAGTTTGTCGTGGTCTTCATTGATGATATCTTGATATATTCCCGAGATGCAGATACTCATAGGGAGCATCTGAGACGTATCTTAGGGATTTTGAGGGAGAGACAATTGTATGCGAAGTTCAGCAAGTGCGAGTTTTGGACGGATCAGATTGCCTTTCTAGGGCATGTGATATCACGAGATGGTATACAACCTGATCCATCCAAGATCAAGGCTATTACAGAATGGGAAATTCCGAAGAGCATTACGGAGATTCGCAACTTCTTAGGACTGGCGGGTTATTACAGGAGGTTTGTAAAGAACTTCTCGATTATCGCGCGCCCATTGACTAACTTGCTAAAGAAGAATCAGCAGTTTATATGGGATAACAGTTGTCAAGAGAGCTTTGAAGAACTTAAGAAAAGATTGACTACGTTCCCTATTCTGGTTGTACCCTCAGATAAGGGTAACTTTGTGGTTTACACCGACGCATCTGGGAGTGGCTTAGGAGGAGTTCTAATGCAGGAAGGGAAGGTAATAGCTTATACATCTAGACAGTTGAGACCTCATGAGCAGAACTACCCTACACACGATCTAGAGCTTGCTGCTATAGTTCATGCTCTTAAGACCTGGAGGCACTATCTTTATGGTGATACATTTCCGGTGTTTACCGACCATAAAAGCCTGAAGTATATTCCCACTCAAAGGGATCTGAATCTGAGGCAGAGAAGATGGATGGAGTTACTCAAGGATTATGATTGCACTATAGAGTACCATCCAGGAAAGGCGAATGTGGTAGCTGACGCTCTCAGCAGAAAGAGCAGTGACCAAGGTGGTAAGGTCAACTACAAAGTTGAGCATCTATTAGCTCTCAAAGTTATGAGAGTAGAGATGGATGTAAGAGGATCCGAGTTGATAGCGAACATTCAGGTTAGACCATTGATTCTCGATGAGATTTCAACTAGACAAGATGAGGATGCTACACTGAAGAAGTTGAAAGCTAAAGTGGGAGATTCTACTACTACACATTTCCAATTGTGTGATCAGGGAGTGTTATACAGAGGTGCACGGATATGTGTGCCCAACATTGAGGAGTTAAAGAATAAGCTACTTGAAGAGGCACATTCCTCGAGGTATTCCATGCATCCTGGGAGTACGAAGATGTTTAATGACCTGAGGAAGATCTATTGGTGGCCCAGGATGAGACGAGAGGTAGCTGATTTTGTAGCTCGATGTCTAGTGTGTCAGCAAGTGAAGGTTGAACACCAAGCACCAGCAGGAAAATTACAATCTTTATCAGTTCCTGAGTGGAAGTGGGAGAGGATTACAATGGATTTTGTGGTTGGACTTCCAAGGACTTTCAGAAAGAATGACACGGTATGGGTGATTGTAGACAGATTGACGAAATCTGCCCACTTTTTACCGATGAGACAAGATAACTCCTTAGATGAGCTGGCAGAGTTGTATGTGAGAGAGATTGTTCGACTGCACGGAGTCCCTGTATCGATTGTATCCGATAGAGATCCGAGGTTTACCTCGCATTTCTGGGGAAGTCTGCAAACTGCCTTAGGTACAAGATTGCATTTCAGTACGGCATTTCATCCTCAGACAGACGGACAATCAGAGAGAACGATTCAGACCTTGGAGGAGATGTTGAGATCTTGTGTTTTGGAGCTTAGAGGTAATTGGGATTCTAACCTGCCATTGCTCGAATTTGCGTATAATAACAGTTTCCATTCAAGTATTGGTATGGCCCCTTACGAGGCCTTGTATGGAAGGAAGTGTCGCACACCTGTATGTTGGGATTTTGAGGGCATGCGACAGATAGAGGGTCCCGAACTTGTACAACAAACAATAGAGAAAGTACAAGTAGTAAAGCAGTGCTTGAAGGCAGCACAAGATCGTCAAAAGAGCTACTTTGATCGCCATAGACGAGAGATGACATATGAGATAGGCGATAGAGTGTTTTTGAAGGTATCTCCTTGGAGGGGAGTTATGAGATTTGGTAGGCATGGAAAGTTAGCACCGAGATACATTGGTCCATATGAGATCTTAGAGAAGATCGGACCCCTTGCGTATAGATTGACGTTACCACCAGAGTTATCAAGATTGCATGACGTCTTCCACGTATCGGTGCTACGGAGGTATAGGTCAGATCCTAGTCATATCATTCCCGAACCTGAGATAGAAGTATCTGAGAACTTGTCCTACCCAGAAGAACCAGTTGAGGTTTTAGGCAGACAAGTTCGAAGATTGAGAAACAAGGAGATTCCGATGGTGAAGGTCAGATGGGGACATCATTTAGCTCGAGAGGCTACATGGGAGACCGAGCGAGATATGAGAGCTAGATACCCTTATCTTTTTGAGTAAAAACCTCGAGAAATTGTGATCCGGTTGTGCATCCTTTTGATATATCTACGAGTTTGGTTCTACGTCCTTTCTTAAATTTCGGGACGAAATTTCTTAAAGTGGGAGATATTTGTAACAGTCAAAAATCGAAGATGACCTAATCGAGAATTTTAAGGAATTAAATCCGTTTTAACACGAGATACCTCTCGAGGTAACTTGCTCCTAAATGATATTACAACCCGGTGTTATTTGGAGCATTTGGGAGCTTCAATTAATAAAAATGCAGTTGAGAGAAATGATCAGGACATCGGACATGTCCTAGATATGAAAAAACATGAAAAGGCAAAATGGCTAAAAGAGTCGCTATTTCGTTTCTTAGCGGCTAAGAAAGACAGCTTAGGAATACGCGTTTTTCGAAACAATTGTGGAATAATTATCCATACAATATTCCAGATTTATTATTCCAATTTCGAGAAGTTTGGAGAAGGGGGCTTAAACCGCTTTCGGATCGGTAAAAGGATAATTATCGACTCCGCTAAAGGATAATTATCGTGTTCGCTATAAATAGCTGAAATATCGTTTATTAATTCATTTTCTTTCACGTTTCCTCGTAAAAGCTCTGATTTCTCTCAACCTTCAAACTCAGATCTACTCTTCGTTTCTAATCCGATTTCAAATCCGTTTGAGTTTTTGGATTCCTCTCTTCATTCTCTTCATTTTGGTACCGAGTTTCTACATTTCCGCGCAAGAGAAGGCCTGGTCGAGCATATATGATACTAGGGAGGTTCCGTCGCTCAGATTCCGGTGAATTTGACGGTGTCCGAGCGTAGCCTGCGTCGTTGTGATTCCGAATCTTCTTTCGGATCGTCAATCGGGTTAGTAACGAATAAGTTATGAATTTATTCGTTTTCCGTATTGCGATTTAGCCTAAATTGACCTTAGGCTTGTCAAAATGGATAATTGGAAATTCCATTATGCTCGTTACTTTATTCTGGTGATTATGGGTTGTTTGTTTGATGAGATTTGATGACAGGTGGGTTCAGAAATTGCCTGCGGGCAAAACGTTGTTCTGGCGAAATTTAATTAATTAATTAAAGGTTAATTAATTAAATTAGGATTCTAGAAAATGCTATAAGCTAATAAATTCAAAGGAATGAATTTAACTGGTGTTTGAAGCGAGAAGTTTAATACGAGGAATATGATATTCTCCGCAGGTGTTGTTGAAGGTTTTGGTTAACTATAGTTTAGTTCTTTGTGAGCGTATCCAAGCACGATAAAGGAGGATAGTCCGAGTGGAAAACGGACTCAATAGTTGGTTTGCGAGGTTTTATTGTTCTTACCTGCGAGGTAAGTGTATATGAATTACACTTGCTTAATATATGTTATGTATTTAATATGCTATGATTTTATGCATGCTTGTGTGTATATATCTGTTTGTTATGGTTGTATGCATGCTTATATGTATATGAGTGAGATAATGATGATGATGACGACTTGATATTCTTTATGAAAGCATGCATGAGGTACATGAGATGATAATGGAAAGAATGTGATGAAAGAATATGATGAAAGCATGAAATTGAGTTATGATATGAAAGTGATAATATAGGATGGTAATTGATTAATTAGCCCAACTGGGTCCCGCACGGGTTTCCGGGGGACGAGGTCGCTACCTGATCTACAGGGGGCCTCAGAGGTCGCTACCTGATCTACAGGGGGCCTCGAGATAAGAAAACAGCCAGGGGTCGCTACCTGATCTACAGGGGGCCTCAAGATAAGAAAAATAGTCCAAGATCGCGACCTGATCTACAGGGGGTCTTAGGACAGATGGCTGAGGTCGCTACCTGATCTACAGGGGGCCTATGACGCTATCGGGTTGGCCAACCGAAAGAAAAAAGAAAGAAAGAAAGAAAGAAATACGAAAGCAATGAGAAAATATATCGTACGATCAGTTGGAGCTAGTTAGTTAATTATCACCTATGCATCGATGCGATCGAGTCTAGCATGCTATATGTTATGTTATGATTATTATTATGTGATGGTATGATATGAGATGCTTATATGAGATGATAAGTTTATACGTGATGTGTGATAACATGCTTGAATGTTTATGTGAAATGTGATATGAATGGTTGTGGAATTATATGTGATGTGTGATAACATGCTTGAATGTTTATGTGAAATGTGATATGAATGGTTGTGGAATGATATGTGAATGTGTATATGTATGTGTGCTTGGAAATGTGAGGAAGGGTATAGAGTGTCCTTTGGGGACGGGATATTAGATACTTATATATATTGGGAGAGTGCGATTTGTATACCCTTACTGAGCGTGTGGCTCATTGTTGTTATATCCACATATTTTTCAGCTACTCAGACTCGGCCTGATCAAGGCAAGGACGTTGGACCCAACACCTGGATTTGAGATCATATCAGGTGGGCTGTTATGGGATGCTACCGCCTAGGATGTTTTGCATGGTTTTAAAACAGTTGTGTTTTGGTTAAACGGAGTTTATGACGTATGTTAGTATGTATATATGTTGTGAATATGGTTGTAAGATAAAGTTTTAAAAATTTACGTTTTCCGCTTTTCCGCTTATTGTTTTAAACAGGGTTAATTAATTGGTAATCTACTAGAAATGAAATAGGTGTGTCACAAAATAAAAACAAAGCAGAAGAAAGGCCAAAATTATGATTTATATTAGTTGTGTTTCCCTCACGAATTTCCTGCAATTACAAAATGTTAAGATCCTTATTCAAAAGTCAACTTCTGGTGGATATGAAATTACAAATTTCAAGTATGAATACTCACTTGAAAGAGTAGTTTATATCAACTTATTGTCTTGATGCATAATTGATCAGCAGTGCCTTTCAGATCTATTACCAAATTTGTAGACCGCAAACAGGAGGAACATAGTATATGACTGATGATCAATTCTTATAGCAACATTCGAAAGATATACTACTTCTTTTAAAAGTCTAAGATGTATCAACAGGTTAACATGGTCTAAAAGTCCCCTGCCTAAAACATATTCTTGTATCATCAAGGATTCAAGGTAGATCAAATTGGATGGATCAAAACTGCGCAATAGCCTTAAAGAAAGCATGCCAGAAAATATAAAAGAGCTGTTAAATGCTAGTGTAAGAAGACATTTACCAACATGAAACTTGCAAAAAGTCATTCGACTGTCAAATTCCTGTAGAAGGATGTCTTCTTCTCTTTGTGTCATGTCCCAAACATTGTCATCCTGATCTTTACTCATTGTTTCCCATCCATCATGGTTGTTTTTAAACTCAGATGCGCTATACACTTTTGAGTTAATCAAATTCGTACCAGGTGAATCAAATTTTTTGTATCTAGAAGAAATCAACTAAATTTTCTTAGCAACAAGAAAATAATTTTAATATATTTGTTCTAAGCCAAAATCCAGTCTAGCATGTTGCAGTGAAAACCTTAATACAATCAAACACCATAACAACGAAGATAGATGTTTGTGAACATTAATTTGAACCTGTAATTGATGCAGAAAATTTAAATTAAATATGAAATAGCACGCAATTAGTAACGGGAGAAAGAAGTTCAAACACAAACAAATAATGGGAGAAAAAAGCCGAAAAGATACATAGAAAGAGGTAGAGAGATCAAACCGGGTGAGTAGCAAGCAACAAACGAACGACACTGATCATCCAATCACACCAACCAAACCATTTCTGGAAAAGAAAGAAAATAAAGTAAAAACATCAATGAAACCACAATCAAAAAATTGAGAAAGGGAGAAGTATACCACAACAAGAAATTGGTGATGGAGTACCTTTTATCCATGACTCGATCTCAAACGATTGGAAATCAATGAATCAAACCCCAAACTGAAATTAAGAAGCAGCAAAACCAGAAATTAGAGACAGAATACATAACAATTACGGGTGTGATTCCAAAAATAAGAATCAAAATAGGGAGAAACATCCATATAGTCCCATAAACTTCTTTTAAGGATTCCAATATAGACAAATAATTTATAGCTTGTACTCCTGTTGTATCGATTATCATTTCAACAATCAATTTCTCCCATAATTATATCTATGCTACCTAGTATTGTCATAATATCAACCAATTTCATTCTTTTAACTAACTGAGGAAGAATTAGCAAATTAATAAAACCCGGCGGGCGAATTTTCCAGCGCCACGGAAAAGCACTCCGATTCCGGCAACTACAAAAGCTGCAAAAAAGACAGCAGCGATACTGCTAGAAAGTACGGTTTCAATATTACCCATACGTAATCCTTTGTATAGACGTTGGGGCGGGCGGACACTAAGATGGAATAATGTCTTTCAAACCCTAATTCTGATCCGAAGCTCCATAGTCTCGACATTGAAATCGAATGAACTGACATATCTAAATAAACCAGAGACACGAGTGAAGAAGAAGAAGAAGGGACCCAAATTGGAACCCTCCAACAAATCAGATTAGGATAGGAAATTAAATTGAACTTAACAATGCAAAAAAAAAAACGTACCTTGAAGACTCAAGAAGGCGCCGTCGAAGATCTTCGAAGAAGAAGATGTCTAAACCTAGAAAATGGAAGGCCATAAGAGATGAATTGAGGCGGTGAATGAATCGTAAGGAGTAAGATTGGTCTTCACTCGAAAATACACGACGCGTGTAAAGATGGAGGCTAGCTGTCAAACAATGGAGGAGGGTAATGCAACGGGACGATCTCCACCACGTGGCTACATCGAGCTCCTCCCCCTGTTTCAAAGACAGAAGTTGAAAGGACATATGAGTACGGGTTGCACATGCAGCTGCTCGAAACCCAAAGCCCACTTCCTAAACCCTCCTCCACTCACCTCTTCCGACGCACAAACATGCCCAAAAAACGGGCTGGACACAACTCACCAACATCAGATGTGCCAAAAAAAAGGCCGAATTTATCCAATGCAGAAAGCAAATGACGTAAACAGCTAAGGGCAAAACAGGATAAAAGCGGTCATAAGGGCGTTTCGGAAATCTCTTATTCATTTGGAGAAGTCTTACTTTTATTATAGTAAGGATATATATATATATATATATATATATATATATATATATATATATATATATATATATATATATATATATATATATATATAGAGAGAGAGAGAGAGAGAGAGAGATCTTGACTCATATGTAAATAGCTTTTACCATGTGAACATGTAAACACCGAATACATGTGACTATACAACCGAATATATGTGACTATACCGCCGAATATATGAATTAGGTCCGGCGAATATTTCTTTCACTAATCACACGATTTTTCCCCCCTTTAATATTGCCTAATCCCAGCCATCTATTTAACGAACTAACGAATACAATTTGTTCTCATTTTACATGGTAAGAGTTGTTTACATGAGAGTCAATCTCTCTCTCTCTCTCTCTCTCTATATATATATATATATATATATATATATATATATATATATATATTTTACAATCTTATTTTAAGTGTATTATATTTTTTGTTTGTAAAACAACTTAAAATAATCTTAATATTATTATGAAGGGATCCCATGTCCCCACCATATACTTTTGCATGGAGGAAAATAAAATAAAAAATATAAAAGTTACGGTGGTGCGGTGTTGTGCAGTAGTGTGTTAGAAAAATTTCTTACGTTGGTAAATTACCAAACTTCTTTTATTGATTGTTATATGAGTAATTAATTTAAATATTTTTGTTATTTAGGTAAAAAAAATCTCTAAACAACCACACTTCCTCTACAAAATAAAACTCTAACCCTCAAATAACTCTTTCGCTGCCACCATAGTATCAGAAACAACTTTGTTCTTGGTACTCCTAGGACGCTAAATTACTTGCGTCCTAGGGCCTAGAACTTACCATAGTACGCTAAATTACCTGCATTCTATGGCTCAGAATTTATCCTAGGACGCTAAATTACCTGCGTATTAGGGCCCGAAACTTACCATAGGACGCTAAATTACCAATGTCCCGGGACCCAAAACTTATCCTAGGAGGCTAATCAACTTACGTATTAGGGCCCGAAATTTACTCTAAGACGCTAATCAACCCGCGTCTTAGAGCTCAACCTACCGAACAAAATAAAGACCGGTGATGAAGGAAGAGAGGTACATCAAGTCCTTCTTCAAGTTTCCATTGTTCAAATTTGGAGTTGTTGAATCACACCTCCAACTTGAGAGGGAGCGTTAGAGTATGAATTTAGTATATTTGGCCTAGTATATTGGGTCACAGGTTGAGTTTATCCTTTATTTGTTAGTTTATTTTTTATCTTATCTTTTAGTGTTAGTTTATTATTTTATCTTTTTATGTGTCTATATAAATATTATTTGATTAATGAAATAAACAAGCTTTCTGTTCACAAATTTCTTCAGTAAGGGATGGAGGGTATTTGTGCCTTTTACCATTTTGAAAGTACCCGTAACTCTCTTTTTACCAAACACGTCAAGTATTTTATATATAGTGTTTTTTTAAAAAAAATTGAAATCTACAAAAATCTACTCGAAAACCACAACTACAACTACGAATCTAATATTACTAAACACATCCGTAGTTTGTTTAAATCAGATTCGCTATTTTGGTTGTGGTTTTTGTAGAGTGTTTAAAATCAAATTCGGTGTTGTAGTTATTGTAGGGGTTTTTCAGCGATTGGTTTATTTTGAAAAATAACCTTTATGTGTTTAGTAGGGTTTTTTTTATTTAGATTCGAATTTGTAAAAAGACTTTTTATACCCTCACCCCATGAGTCACGTTATACCACCAATATCATCATGTCTCGTATTTATGGACCAAAGATTCCAGTAAGCACAAAAGAAAAATGGTAGAGACCCGATACTCGAATAACTAGATAAAAATAATCGTAAGCGGATACTCGAAGAACCAGGCACGTTCCACGTGAGGAACCCTAAGCGAGGGAGCATCAATCAGGTGAGCATCCATCTTCCTTTGTTTTATTCAGGTTGTAAATTGAGCAGCAGAATAAACGAATTGTATCCTTGTTTTTAGATTTGTTTCTCTACCCATCCCTACTGTAGTAGTTTTGAAAACCCGATATGGAAACCTAGGACTCCTTACAATGAAAAAACATGTACATATTTGCAAGACCTCCAACTATCAACGAGCATACATTTTTTCAAATTGAAAGCATTTTCAGTATATTTTATTGGTGTGTAAGATTGAAGTTGTAAAATGTAAACAACAAAAATAGATATTTTCAATTGTTAGCATTTTGAATCGATAACATACTAGATATGTACAGATTATGTAGAACCTATAATTGTTGAATTGCTAGATTATTTGTTGTCGTTCATATTTTATTTACATATTGAATGTTGTATTCAGTCTATCAACACAATCTATAATTGTTGAAATGTTAGTGTATTTGTTGGTATGTGAGATTGTAGTAATTGTAAAAAGGTAAAAAAAAAATATAAATACGCTTTTCTAACCGTTAGCATTTTGAATTGATAGAAAATTAGATATGTCCACACTAAGCAGAATCTATAGTTGTTGAATTGTTAGTGTATATGTTGTCGTCCATGGTCACTACTAAAAAAAATTTCAAATATCCCGGATATTTGATGTTATATACCTTGGACCACATTCGGCTTAGAGGCCAACGACGTAATAGGTCCAAGGGTATATACCTCGAGCGTTCCATTTGTATATCCGGCATATATAGTTCCAATAAATAAGTCCAACCAATACATATTTCATGCAGCATACCATGCTCATATTATTCATATATTATGCATGAATTTATGTATTAATCATGTGAAGGTCAACAAGTCAACATTCAATCAAACATTGAAGACATCTTCACACACATACATTGAATGGAGGTCAAGTTAGTTCATTGGTCTTCTTCTCCTTCAATATGGACGTCCAATACTTGATTTGACCCTACTTGATGCGTTGTCCAAGTGAAGAGAATATGATCCAAGAGTCATCTTTGAATAAAGGCTAAATATGGCCATTTATGTGTTTGAATTTCCTAGAAAAACTCTTGAATTTCTTGCATTTTCTTTTGATACATCTTTGATATTTCTAGCACTTAGTTAGGGAGTTTCTAGGCTGAGTTTTGTTGCTATATAAAGCCTTGTATCCTCCCATTGTAAGGAAAGTCAAGTTAAATGAAGTAAGCTAGCCTTTGTGCTTTCAAAGTTGTTGTTTGCTTTAAAACAAAATCCGAATTCTAGGTGAGATGCTTAGTTTTCAAACATCTAGGTGAGATGCTTAGGTGGTTCTAAGGTGAGAGGCCAAGGAACGAAGGTTCGAACCCCAAAGTGGGATTCCGAGGGTAGTTCGTTCGAGTTGAGGGATTCCCAAAGTGAGAGGCCGAATGAATTTGCTCTTCATATCCAAAAAGACAAAATCTTAAAAAAAAAAACAGAGAGTTCTATGTCACCGATTCCAATCCGAGTGTGAACTTGTGTCGGTGAATCCTCGTGTTCGAATCGAGTTCGATCACATCAGGTCTCCAATCCTTATTTTTTAAAATTTTGATCCTCCGGGCGGAAGAACCTTAGGTGGGCATTTGCCCTTACTCGTCTGATATCATACTGGAGGATAATCTTGATTAATCTTATCATTCTACACTTAGCAATACATACATTATACAAGGGCATATGGTTTAATGGGCTCGTGGGCTACATTTGTGTGGTCCATGTGTCCTACTAATTCGTCTCATATACTATCAAGCTATGACAATGTTTTGACAACCAAATATACGGTGAGAATTATTCTGCACAAACACGGCTAATCCACTCTTGTTGGGATTGAACCCTTCCCATAAGGGGAAGTTAACGGTGCCTGATAGCATCTTCTTTGCAGATATGTCCTTGACACAACAAAGCTTCTCCAACCTTCTCACCACAAAGTCATTGGAGAGAACCCGGTCCTTATTCTCCCCTCTCAGACAATCGGTAACCAACCCGCTTTCGTGCAAAGCCACCATCACGCTTACACCCTCGTGATTAACCTTACTACTTAGCGCCCCTGATAGAGACACTTGCAAGGTGTCCGATGAAGGCTTCTCGAACGTTGCCTTAAAGGTGGGAGAAGGGAACCTCGGAGCTTGAGAAATGGCGGACAAGAGAGCCTCTTCTTCATTCCCTACGCATTGTGCTTGCCCTTGAACCACAATTTGCGGCGTGAAAAGTGTATCCACTTTTAAGGATTCAACATATGATTTTTGTCGAACGGTCCATTGACTTGAACCGTACGGATCCTTCCAACCAATGTAATCCCAGTAATCCACGTGGAAAGCCAAGACGGTGACAGGGAAATCCAATTGGAAATCTCCTCTTCCTAACCTGGATATTAGCAATTCCGCCTCTAACGACGTCGGACACCCCTGTGATGAGTACAGCTCTACCACCAGCCCTCCGATGCCTTTGGGTTCGTCGTCGGTGTTTGGGTTGGTTGTCCGGTGTTGCTGCTGCTGGTTTTTGTTTTCTTTGATGAACCCGGTTTTGAATAAATTTTTTAAGAAGCGAGGAGCCATTTGGCGCCTCTTTTGGATTTGGATTTTTGTTTCCTTTGTTTGGTGATTATGGGGATGAGAAAGCATATGAAGGATGAAGAATCGGAAGGGATAGATTGAAATGTGGCGTCAGAAAAGGATAAACATGCAAAATGGAGGAGATATAGGGCTCACTCTTTTCTATTCGCCATATTTAACCAAAACCAGTATTGTACATTGGCCTTAAATATAGCAAGTTATTCAATAAAAATAATATCTATTTAAATCTAACAATAAGTCAGGATGGCCGAGTGGTCTAAGGCGCCAGACTCAAGTTCTGGTCTTCGTAAGAGGGCGTGGGTTCAAATCCCACTTCTGACATTTTTTTAACCACAAACTTCACACTATTCCTCTCCCAATATTTTTATGCAGGAATTCGACAAGGGATGTGATGTGGATTACGATGGCAGTGCATAGTACTATAGCGGGCATTGGCAGCTTGGCTATATTGCTCTACAGGATCAGTTGTTCATTATTGTTCTTCTTGGTTCATGTAGTATTTCAGAAAATAGAACCCTGAATTTTCATCTTTTACTATCCTTGGATTCCAGATTTTTGTATTTATCTGAAGTAAGTAACTATGGCAAAAAATACCTTTTTTTGTCATTTTTTTTGTCGGCAGCAAGAAAATACAATTGACACCACAAAAGCTTCCCCGTTTTCTTAAATCTGGAAAATAATGTGTTTTTGTAGCTTGAAATGATAACTCATGTGGCATTATCTATCCCAGGGTTGTTTCTGGCAGGATATTTCTGCTTCATTTTGGGCCTTGCATTTATAATCTTTGTATCCTTGCTATAATTTGGAATTTGGACCCGGCAAAAACACTTTTCTGGATATCTTTGACGCGTCAAACAGATAGCGATAGATGTATAAGTCGAGACTAACCATTCTGTTCCTATAAGCATCATTTGAAACCCTAATACACCATTAGTCATCAAACACGCATTTTATTGATGTATGAATGTTGAGTAAAAAATTTTAGCTTCATTTTCCCATAAAATACAAAATCCAGACATGACTGGCTAGTAATCAAAATCATCTTGATTTGGCTTAGGAGATGTCAATAGAGCAGTATAAAGCCTAAGCTTGTCCTCTCCAAGAGAATTCGACCTAGACAAGGGTCTTCTTGGCCTTATGAAAGACAACGACGTAAGCGTCAAGCGATGCTTATACCTTCTCCAAGCTAGTTGTATGGCCACTGCAGCCCAAGTCCTCCACCCGGGCGAGTAGTATCTCGCGCTTCTTCTTACCTTTTCATTCACAAATGTGTACCGGAAATGTTGGGTTACGTACTTGACATCTTCGGCTTCTAACCCGAATGCCTCTGTGGTTTCAAGAGTCACTAGAGTTGACGAAGAAGGCGGTAGACGCTCTATGAATGGCCGTCTTAGGCACCATGATAACAGCTCGTCTCCACTGAAGTTACCTGGGCCTAACATACAGCAGCTCTTTACTCCATCTCTTAGAAATTGACTGCTTTGGAGATGGCCTCTTACTACGAACAGCATTCTCCTCACTGGGTCCCCCTCTCTTGTGATCTGAATTTTATTTGTGACATTAAGCATAGTTCATTGTAGAAGGCTTAATCAATGTGTAAGATAAACACTTACTGTCTCTCCTTTGGTGAAAATGAGAGATTTGACGCGATCACATATGTTCTCGAGTACGAGATCTTCCATGTGCTGGAACAATGGAACCTTACATAAACCAAATCAGCATATTCATTTTTAAGCCCATCACATAAGTCCGGTGAGAGTTTTATTATGATAAAAATAATTTGCTCACCTGTCTGACCAAGTCAAGGCAAAGATGGTACTTAATGTCCCTTCTAAGCCCCTCAGGAAGGTTTCTAATCATCTCACACTCATCGACTCCTCGCATAGCTGCCCATCGTTGCCACTCGTAGTTACGAACTCTTTGCTTCATGTTTGGAGGCAGCTTCCTCTTGCTCATCCACCACTCTATGTTCCTCATCCTCAACTGCATTGCCTGCTTTTTCGATGTTGTTGCATGCAAGAACACCTTAAAAAGAAAAGATAATGTCAGTCTATCCATTCTTTGTTGATTGATATTATGTAGTACTGTAGTAGTACCTTAATGTTTCCGATCAACATAGTGACAAGAATAAGCCCACTCGTTAAGATAACTATTATGAAAACAGATTCTACCCATTCTGCTGTTGCTTCCAGATTTCCAAATGTACTAATTCAAACAAACACAAGAAAAAGCTCAATAGGATAAGCTTTGGATTCGAGAAACGAAGAAGAAAACAGATTGGGATCGATTTGATACCTCATAGTCATAAGTCCCCAAAAGATGGGCAAAAGGATCTTCTCCAAACGATTAGAATTGGCAACAAGGTAGATAACCCAACCATAAGCTCCATACTCATAGTTATTGAAACTATCTAGACACGTAGACCTCGCGGATCTATTAGCTGCCCAAGTTAGCCTAGCATTGTCATGAACCATTTTGGTGGTTCCGTAGAATAGAGGCTCTTGAGAGGCTAATAGCTTATCAGTGCAACCTGGCATCACATGACATTGCTCTATTAAGCACTTTGTGGTCCTTTGTAGTCCTAGCAAGAACCAGCATGCTCCAGCTGCCTATAACGGTACCCAAACAATAAGTTCTAAAAAACTATACTCTCTAAATGAGTTATATGTTCAGTAATTAAGCTTACATGAGAGGCAACGAAGTAGGCAATCATGTTGAGAGCGAAGCCCCACCAAATGGTGCCAAACACAAAGCCAGAAACACTTTGCATGCGCCGAAGTAGGCAAACAGAATGGTATATCTTAGGAAGATACTGAAAGACAAAGATTATCAAGAACATTGTCATCACCATTGTCGTCGATCCTCTCTTCAGCAACATTGGGGTCACCACCCATAGTACAATCTGCAATGTAACACATTTCAATCATGAACATCAACCAAAAACCTGATCTTTTCAGTATGTGATATCGATATAGTCATTGATACTAAGTGTTGATATAGAGTGTAGACATAGATGAAGGAATATTTTTTAGGGATTGATTGGGATCTGATAGGGGTAAAGTACCATTATACCCATGGTATAAGAGAGGCACAGTAAAAGACACAGGTACATCACATGGGTTATAACTTATAAGTTGGCTATTGCGATGAGTTCGAACCCTTTACTGCCATGCATTTCTCCATAAGCGTAACAGACTACAATGAACGTGAGAAGTACCACCTCTCCTCTTTCTTTGTCTTCTTCCTCGACTGTACAATTTCTAACAAACCTCAAGCCCCACCACGACCAACAAAAATGGTGACAGAATCCCAGAAATCAGCAATTTTCACATTTCTTTATTATCACTTGTTTTACAATGCAGTAACAATATAACCACCTCTAGTTAATCGGGTTAATTACGGTAAATATCTCACTTGAATACCAATATAGTATCTCGAAGTTATAATTTTAGTTATTTTTATATTACTTCTATTTATTTAAAAGATTAAATACAACATTTCATATATATATATATATCTCATGGGCATCATACTAAATGATTGAACTTGTCCGTCTTTAATAGATGCAGGATATTATCTACAATACGTATAACCAAAATATATTTCGTGAAATATGAGTTGTATTTTTTTGCATATTAGAGCTTGCAAATGTCCCCAAAAAAATGAGAATTTTTTAAAAACTGATCTACATTTTTTTTATATATAAAAGTCAATTAACTTTCTTAGAGATACATGAATCAGCTAATAATACATCCATTTCTTTGAAATAAAATAAAACCGATTATTTAAATTCTCGTGAATTCAACTCCTCTAAAAATAGAGGAAATCCAATTTGAACTACTAGAGTAAGTGGGGAAACCAAAATTTTGCATATGGTAACTCAATTCCACAGTGCAATAACTGAGATCACCCTAGTTACATTCACAGATAATTAATATGTTGCTGAATCCTATTAAAAGGAGGATACTTCATACCTGTTGTGTGTATGTTTCTTCTGTTTTAAAAACTATTTTTGTTTTTATTAATCAAGAATAAAAACTCAAATAATTAATGGTGTGAATTGCCTGACATTCCTATAAGTTACCTGTTCATATTGGCAATGCAATTCAGCACGGGGGCGAAATCGACGATTATAAATATAAAAAAATCAGCATAAAATAATATTAGAAACAATGAGCGTGAAACTAAAATCATAAATCGGAGACAGTGCAAATACCTGGGGCAAAGGGAGAATGACGAACAGGTCGAACAAAGTTCTCTTCCCAAACTTCAAGTACCACCGGCGGTGGCTGGAACGTTGAGCGGCGGTGATCGCCTTGAATTGAATCCAAATGTTCCAGATATGCAAAGCGTCGGTCATGCACCTTAACACCGTCACAGTAATGGCGAACCAGCCATCGACGAAAACGCACATGTAAGTTTTGCTAATTGAAAGAGCGTAGAAGAAGAGCGGGTCGATGAAAAGCCCGGTCGCGCTAACAAGTAAGAAAACCCGGTTCCATTCCTCGAACCAAGTTGACCGCCATCTCGGATCAACCCGGGTTCGGCCTGGTACAATAGATCCTCCGAATGTGCAGTACCATTTGCTATTGTATCTTCTAGAGTCGTCTTCTTCCTCCTCCTCCTCTTCGTGCTTCTCATCCTCGTGTTCGTCTTCTTCGTCGGAGGTGGACGAAACGACGTCGTCTTCGATTATGTGATCAGATGACGTGTCACAGAGACGCGACGCTAGCGAAATTTCCGATTGGCTTGACATTTTGGGGGGAAGGCAATTTCTTGAGGCTGAACTGAAACTGAAAGGGGGTGGGGGAGTGGGCCAAGACTCAAATTGAGAGCAACCGGTGTGTGAGATTTATATACACATAGACTGTTTGGTGATGTTTACGCTTTTGCCCCTGGGTTGTTTGCTACTCAATCATATATATAGCAATGAACTATAATTAAATTTGAATAAGGGTACCCCATAATTTATATTTTACATGAATCTTTTGAATTCTACATGTATTTGCACTTTATGGTGTTGGTCAATTAATGTAAAAAGATTTTTTTGGTAACTTTTTTCAAGAAGTGGTTCTTGTTAAGTGTATGTGAAGCTAATTGTGATTCTTTATTGTTTTTATTTTATTTTTTTAATTAAAAATAAATGATCTGTATGTGGATAAAAATATTTTAGATTTTACAATCTTCTCAAAATTTTATACCTAATTTACAAATCTATTTTAGATTTTACATGAAACGTTTTATACCATTTAGAATGTTGCTGATAAATTAATAAATTGTCGATCTTCCTATTCAACTCGTGATGTAAAGTGATATATATTAGCAAAGTTTAATTATGTCATAACTCTGTTTAATACTAGTACATGACACTTGAGTATGATATTTAGATTAACATATGTGTGTGTCAAATTTGTTTTAGAAATTGGTCTGAAATGCATTTTTATTCACGGTAAAGATAAATTAGGCTTCTCTATTTTAAAGATGTAGTTACAAATTTATTTTCAATTAGTTTTGGACTAGTTTGATAATAAAATTACTAAAGGGTCTAGATTATTTCCTCTCACTTATCCATATCTCTTGTTTGGTTTTGGGTTTCTACTTAACACAAAATTTGATCTTGCATTATACAAGAGGGAACTATAAATGAAAAAATAACGAATCATTATTATTATTATTATTATTATTATTATTATTATTATTATTATTATTATTATTATTATTATTATTATTATTATTATAATTATTATTATTATTATTATTATTATTATAATTATTATTATTATTATTATTATTATTATTATTGATAAACTTGAACTTTGGTAGGAGGGTCCTCTTACTCATCCTATCACTAGTTAAACAAGTAGAACCTCCTTGTACTTTTAAAATAATTATAATTAGTGATAAATATTTAGTTTGTAAATGTTCATGTAAGAACACCATGTGAACAATGGGTACATCCAAACCCAAAAAACTCGTGTTGTTCACGTAGTTATATATTTTTCACAAATATTTACAAATTATATATGTATCGTTAATTATACGGTTAGAGGGAGGCCTCAGGTCTTCCTACTAGTGTTCCAAACTGTAAAGTTATGTATCGTTATAATTTTCTTGTATTTGTACCCTTTTCATTTATATAGGTTTGATGCTTGCCAAATATGTGTGAACAACTAACAATTTAAAATGAACAAGGGTAACATCGTTTCCAAAACGCAAAGGTAAAAGCACAATGTGCAATCTATTGGTCTTAACATAAATCACAAGATTGTGTGCTTTTGCCTCGTGGGTACGTCATACGACAAAATCAATGTCTTTTATTTTTTAGATTTAACGTCTTTTAATTAGAGATATTCACTCGTTATTATAAGAATAATTATCGCATTGATTGTAAGGATATATATTTTAGGAGGAATATATTAATTTGTATACTTTGATGTGTTTTTAAATTGTAATGTACGTGTGGGCCAGGTATTTGGGGATTGCAGCTACAATGCAAGTTCAATTAGGGTTTGGGTTGGGGGCAAGAGACATAGAGGCATAGAGGCATAGAGGCATTGAGGAGGTTGGAAAATGGTTCAAATAAGGGAATGATAAGATGCAGGAAGGTAGGCAAATAAGTTCGAACAACACAGTTTCCTCTGCAATTTCCTTGCTTTTGTTTGTTTCTTCATCAATATATTTGGATTCCCGTCCTTTCCTTTTCTCAATATGGATATTTGCTCTTTCCGTCAGCCGTTATCTGCCCCTTTCACCTTGATCTCTCCGATTCCTTTTATTTTTTTCTCTAATACTTTGTCACAGATGTACACATCCAAATTCTACAACATAATAAGTAGGATACGCTTTAAAATGGTCAATATTTATTATATTAACTACTGTACGGAATTATTATTCGATCAGACTGAACGAGGCGACACACTTCCACTATGAGTGTGAGTCTCGAGCGCGGTGCGAGTGTATCTTATGGGTGCACCGCGGGTGTGTCTTCTGGGCGCATCACAATTGCGTCCCACACTCACACTACGAGAGTGTGTGTACGTATACATGTACGTATGTATACATGTCAAATCAACTCACTATTCACTTCTCATATAAAAACAAAACCTCGTAGAAATGTCAACATTTGCCGTAGAGGCCGAAGTTGAATTCGACGATGAAAGTCATTGTCTCGTTCGATAAAAAGAAATATAGCCATCCGGATGAGCTTGTTAAACATACCCAATTCAAGTAAGTTTACTATTTCATATTTCATATTTCATTTTAATTTGTTTTAATGACATGTTAGAATAGAGTATCGAAATTTTAGAATTCATTCTTTATTGCAATTTAATTAGTTTTATACATGTTTGAATAGAGAACTGAAAATTGTAGAATTGATAATTTATTTCATTTAATTAGTTTTATATGTGTTAGAATAGAAAACCGAAATTTTAGAATTAATACTTTATTTCGTTTCTATTAGGATCTTATGCAATATTCATGTGATATTTGTAATGATTTTTTCTCCAAATTTGAGCTCCGTGGATATTTTTGGATAGAGATAACTTATTGGCCGGGTTGGGCTCGGTATGTGGCGTAGTCATATATTATGGTGTTGGTCATAAACAAATCATGGTTGGTTAGAAGAGGGTTTTGTATATTTCATTTGGCATGTCATAGACACGAAGCACCTTAAAAGGAGGAAGATGTTGATCCCGATCATGTGTCAAGTACTAGCCGGGAAGAAGTTTATGTGCAAGTTTAAACTCGAGGGGGCACAAGTTGAAGAACAAAAAAGAACGTTAAAGTTTGTATGTGGAGTCCACAACCACATAATTTTCTCGATGCTAAGGGGTCATGCATATGCCAGACGTTAAACTCCCACGCAAATAGAAATATGAAGCGTGAAATGGGGTCGGGTTTAAAGGCCAAAAACCGTTCACCAAGCCGAGTGAACGCCTACTAGGGAAAGCTCACACATAACTCAGGGTTAACTTTGATACATTTATAAGACTCGAGGTATTATGGACAATGTCCTCATGCCAACTATGTTCGTGCAGAAACTTCTCAAGAGTTCATCTATCTTGAAATTGTTCTCACTCGAACACGCTTAATACCAGAGTTCTTTGTCATCACTCGATCACTAGAAAAGAAGAATTCTTCTTGGCATGGTAGCAACTCAATTCCCTTACGCTAATCGTAAATCCCCATTCAAAATATGTAGAATGATAATTTTGTGGGGTGTTATTGTTAGAACCGAGACATATTTTAAAACTCGTGCAACCAGACGACTATCCAAATGTCACAACCATCCGGCAAGTTTACAATACCGGTTTGAAGACAATGATGGAATAAGCCGAAGGAAAATGGTCATTACAACAAACACTTCATACGTTAAAGGAATGCGGATACTATGTGAGTGTAAGGAGATGTCTGGACTCCGATGAGGTGACTAATTTATTTATCACGCATCCTAATCTAGGCATTTGCTCAAC
Organism: Fagopyrum esculentum; assembly: GCA_033239045.1. NCBI lineage: Eukaryota > Viridiplantae > Streptophyta > Magnoliopsida > Caryophyllales > Polygonaceae > Fagopyrum > Fagopyrum esculentum. The sequence goes on from BSUD01000006.1 coordinate 28,209,567, forward strand.
ATGTTTCCTTATGTTATTGTGATGGACTCGACGTATAAAACCAATGAGTAAGTATTTTTGTTCTAACTTTCTTTATACATATACATCTTATTGTGCAACAATTTTGCTTAGTCCTTTTTGTATTGTTTGTAGATACAATATGCCGTTGTTGGATATTGTAGGCATCACGAGCACAAAGAATATATTCGCAATTACTTTTGTAGTTATGGAACATGAGAATAGAGATCACGACGAGTGGACTTTAAGGAGGCTTCGTCATTTGAGATATGACAAAATTTCAGAGGTAATTGCCACTAATCAAGAGCTAGGTCTTATATGTGCCTTGGGAGAAGTGTTTCATGAGGTGAGTCAATCTTTTTTGCACGTTCTATGTAAAGTGAAACATTAGGCATAGAGCGGGTCTCAATTTGCATTTTAAGGAAGTGCAAGCCGTCTTCATATCCCATTGACATACCTCGTTCGAGACAAGATCTAGTGAAAGTTACGCACGGTGTTTGGTGTGAATGAGGGTGATACGAGATTAGCCGTAATTAGATGACCCGATCTTTTAACACCAAAAAGACTCGATAGACGCTAAAAGAACGAGATATGGAAAAGAAGATGATCTTATGGATCGGTAGTTTGATAGTTCAAGGTCGAACCCTAAGCAACGACTCAAAAATATGATAAGACGCGATGAACCTTATCACACAAACAAGCGTTCTTTAGAACCCTTCCGTAGAACCAAACTCAAAAAAACGAGAAACTTGTAGTCCTTTTCACCAAACAAGAAAATCTCTTCAATAATGACAATATGCATCCGAACTCGCGCATTTACTTTTTTGCATTCACTTTCACTTCAAGGGAACACCCCAAACTTGATTTCTTTATTCTTCTCTTCCATCACAACCCCAAATAGGGTTAAATGAGGCTAGTCACGATTGTGAGACATTTTTGAGCGCCACCAAAGAAGGAAAAATAAAGGCAAGAAATGACTAATAGAAGGGAAATATTTATAAAGGTGGAAATTTTCACATAGGCTTATCAAATAGGGTCTCAATCATTTAAATATCAAACATATGGAATCAAATGAGCATGTAGTTTGAAAGATAGTCAATCACAAGTTGTAGAAGAAACTAAACATGCTAGAGATCTCACTAATAATAAGAAAGAAAGGACACACAAAAATGCATGTCCATTGACTAGTGCGCTTACAAGGTTACATTTGGGAAAGCTAATCGTCAATAATTCATTCAATAACTCGTGTGCATAAACAATAGCAAGAAATAGTAATCCAAAGCATCGGAGGCGAGTCAAGTGTAATAACATAACATATTCCAATTTCTAGAAGTAAGAATTATGAGAATCGACTCAGTCTACGCTAAATGTAATATTTTTGTGTTTATGAATGCATGCGGAAAAGTAAAAGGCTCAATAAGAGGAAAAAGGGAATAAAATAAACGTGTGATAAGAAAGGGAAACATGATATGAGAATGTGACTGAAGCACCCCGTACTTAAACTACACATCGTCCACGATGTGAAAAAGAAAATAAAGAGCATAAGATACTCCCAAAGCAATGCAATGCACATGGTGGCAAGAGAAGGAGGGTGGTAGAAGGTGGAATGTTGTTGAAGTGTTTTTGTAGTCCACAATGCGTATCCCTATAGTTTTGAATATCCCTACATAAAACATAAACAATAGTCGTCATCATTGCAACACCCCAAGTTCTGGAAACTCGAAGCATTACGGACTAGGACCTTACAATGGGTCCCGACCCTCAGAGTGGCAACAACACAACGGATCTTACAAAAAGGCACATACAAATGAAAATCAAAACTCAATGTAAAACCAAATGTTTAAACAAATGGAAGCGTAAAAGACTCGCAACCAAGTTCAAAACAAAAGGGAAGCAACAACATAACATAAACCCAATTCCGTCCTATAATGTACGGAACCCCGGCTAACCACACCGTCCGGATCACTCAGCAGCATCCCGAACCTGAGGAACATCTACAACATCGGTATAAACCGTTAGCTAACATTCTAGATATCAAAAAGAATGTAAAGGCGCAAACACACATAAGGTAAAGTAAACATATAGCATGCTCGCACTCAACTGGTTATTTATCTTTCATTAAGTTATCCATTACTAATTCAACTTCTTTTCTCACACGAGAATATCCCGAAACTCGCCTCCGCTTCTGTTTAATATTAGGAATAGATAAGTCTATCCGTTACCTACGGGCCTGAGTTTCAAGAGCACATTCTAGTCTCTTGTAGAACTAGACAAGTGGTCGCCGCCCGATTATCATACACTTGGGCCAATTAAGGTTATAAAGGGTTATTCCTATTCCGATTATCTGTTATAAACGATAAACAATGCAAACAAGCGAAAACACTCAAACCAATACGCGGAATGAAGCTAAGTAAGTCCAAGGGACTTACCTCACTCGAAGGTAATCTAAAACTCAACAAACACTCAGAGAACGACGCAGTTTCCCTCAAGAAATAAGTAAGGAAAGCCTGTTCACACAAGTATCAAGATTAAGGAATGAAACGGTTGCTATAAGTCTATAACTTCTAGTCTCAATGATCTCTAAGAGATCTCCACAAGCTAAGGTTTCAACCTCAGTCTTATAGAACACTCAAGGGGCAAAGAACAACCATAAGAACCAAGGAAAGGAACGAGGAAAGCAACGAAGGAAACAACTCACAAGATAGAGTTACTGCAGAAGGAATGACAAGAATTATTCTATGATGCACGGACACGGACACAGATACGGGAAACGGACACGGCGAGAAACGGGGAAGCGGCAATCCTCTAAAGTATAGGAAACGGGGACACGGCGAGTAAAATAATTAATATATTATTTTAAAGATATTGAAATATAAAATTACTATATCATAATGAGATACATATATATGAAAAAATATCAATGATATATGAGTTGATAAAAATATTAACATGATGATAAAATAATCGAAACAAAAGCTTAAAAACAAACATTTTCAGTCTTACAAAACATAGAAATAAACATATTTAGTTTTATAATCTGAAATAATCATACTTAGTATCAAAATTGAAGAATGAATCATTCATTTGCAAATCAACAATAACCTGTAATAACCGGAAATTTAAAACTCCGTTAAACCTGAATCTAACCGATTTCCGTTACGTCAATCTTAAATAAATAAATACATAAATTAAAATAAATAAAACGGGATTTAAATTCTATTATTTTATGTGACGAATTCACATAAAATAATAAAATTTTGTAACCAGAATTAATTCCGTATTGCTTTCCGCAAGTGATCTTTCGGTCCGGGCGTTTAACGAGTTTTGTAACGTTGTTGCAAGAGAGATAGCGGGCCGGATCTGGCCCACCACTGGCCCAACGTCCCTCTTAACCCAACCCATTTTTAATCACTTAATTAAAATCTAATTAACCTAACCCTAAATTATCTTCTAAGTTAAAACCATAACCATCCCTTACCTTCAGCCGCTACACTACTTGCCTGGGAGGAGAGCCGCTACACTGCACGCCGGAAACCGACCCACTGCGCCGCCTCCTGGCGACCACCAGGTGAACCACCAGCCCCTATTCCGCCTCCCTCTTCTGCGTATCTCCTCGCTCTCACCTGCTGAACGACCTCCCACCAACGACGCCGTCACACAGCAGCAGCAACGCGCACCACTGAGCCGCCTGAGGTTGCAACCGGACCGCCGTCTTCCCCGACGCCGAAGCTAGGGCACCCGCAAGAGCCGCCTCGTCTCGCCGGACCGTTACACCGGTAAGTTTCCTCCCCTATCGAACCTCCTGCCCTTCTTCACGTCATGCTAACCCCCGCAAATACAGACCCCAACGGAGTCGAGTTAGACCAAGGCTGCAGACACGAACCAGGCGGGCGGAGAGGCCCTTCCGAGCACCAACCATCGTTGCACCTGTCTCCGTCGGAAGTTGCGAATAGCCCGACCGTCTTCTGCACCGCTGTGGTTAACTACCTCGCAAACACCTGTCGACCCGCAGGAGATTTCCGGTAAGCCAGCCTTCCCTCGTTACTCTCCTACCCCTCTCTTCTGCCCTGTTGTACCGTCCAGTCCGGCTTTCCTTTGCTTCTGTTTAAAAATGAAAGTACAGTTGTATGTATATATAATGAGAGATGAGTGTATTGTGCAGTTTTTACAGTAAGTGTATATATACATACATAGTATATATAGATAGTATGGTGAAAGTACGAGTGTATAGGTATATATATATATTTCGATGACGAGAATGTGAGGATGGTCGATTTATCTTGTAGTGGTACAATGATACGGGTATATATATATATATATATATATATATATATATATATATATATATATATATATATATATATATATATATATATATATATATATATATAT